>CM061535.1:32500406-33004874 GCA_030545055.2 Neoaliturus tenellus
TCACTCGCCTATGTTTTGACCAAATTCAGTGGGTTGTTTTTAAATATGTATAAATAGTAAAGAGCTACCAATTACTTGATTAGTATCAACCAAAAGGCGTTTAACCGAGACTTGGTTGAAGTTATATTCTTTCAGTGCAAAAACAAATTGTGCCATTATAGGTAAACAAGTTGCGCTCTATACATTGATGATAATTTCAATGTACAGGTTGTACAAGAAGTAACCTATCCCGACCGGAAGTCATTAATTTCGAATACGAGCACCAATTTTTATGGTATTCTTGGATTCTAGGCATAATTTTAAGACCACTTCACAGTTAAATTCGTACCCGTAAACCTAACGGTTTTTGAGATAATGGCGGTGGAAGTTTTGTTTTCCCCATAAGAATAACATGGAGCAAATCTTTATATTCATTAACACTGAAATTTTTACCTTTAACATAACTGTCCAAGCATGAAAATATATTATAACATCATTTTCAATAAAATTTCATCATATAATACCGATTTTCACGTAATTAATTTTAGTTTCATACGCATTTAAAAATGTATGGAAAATAAAAATAATTTATTACAAAACTAATAATTTATTATGTTAAAGTGTTAAAAAGAATAAGCTAAGGCATTTCTATGCGAGGCCTTATTAGTTAAACGTGTAATTTACTGAGATAATGGATGTGAAATTTAGTCCCATGTTATTCTTATGGGAAAAAAATCAAACTTCTACCTCCATTATCTCCCAACCCGTTTGGGATAGGGGTACACATTAAACTGTAAAGTGGTCTTAAAATTATGTCTAGAATGCATAAATACCATAAAAATGGGTGTTCGTATTTAAAATTAATGACTTCTGGTGTGGATTGGTTACTTCTGACACTCTGTGCATTTAAATTATTACCAATGGATAGAGCGCAACCGGTTTACCAATAATAACACAATTTGTTTTTGTGAATAATTAAATGTGTAGATTTTATAAGGGGTGTACGGGTGGTCTGGGACACCTGGTATGTTGGTCTATATTATTTCATTCAACTACAGAATACTGTACCTGGATACTATAAATTTAACCTCAAAACATATTTATATATGCGTTTATGTTTTGAAAACGGTTTGAGCTTTGAAAAACGTGGAATTTATTCCACTTGGTTTTTTTTTAACTTTAACTGACATTTATTTGATATAGTTATTGCTGCCAGAAAAAGACTGAACCTAGAGAATATTTTCGTACTTTAAATGTTAACGAAATTATTACATCCCATCATTGCCTATGGAGGAACGATTCTTTTACATGTATGATCAATGATCGTTAAAAACATGTCTTAACATTTAGATGTAAAAATATTTTATAAATATTTATACAAATTATGAGTTGTTTACAGTTATTCGTTAAACTGTGAATAATTTTTAGCATAAATATTTTTGAACAATTTTTTCATAAAACCGTGTTTTTATACGAATATTGTTTAAATTCGTAACATAGCAACAGATAATCTTTGTAGCTTGAAAGTCTAAATTCTAACGAGATGTTTCAAAATTATCTCTGTTCAAAAATTAAATTTCTATAAATGGGTCACTATTTGAGCAAAGTGGTGTCGGCTGTGTTCCACCTGAACAGCTGTTCTGGGGTGAGTCTGTCGGCCATCGCCAACTTCCTACGGCAAAACTGCAAGCTGACGTGGCAGAAGGCCTCCGACCTCAAAAGGGCGCTCAAGCTAGCGGTCAACGAAGGGTTGCTGACCGTGAGACACAAACGGTTCTACCCGAGTACCGAATTGGAGCCCGATGGGTCCACGGTGGTGGCGGGGCGGGGGAGGCGGTCAAGGAGGCGGCGCGGCACCGAAGATGAGCCGTTGGCCACGGGCAGACGTTGCGTCCGAGGGTCTATGCGTCGTCGCCGGGGCAGAAGGAACGAACTGAACGTCGAGGAGCTGCTGGAAGCCTGCAGACGCCGAAGACGAGGATCAAGACGGCGAAGAGGAAGGCGTCACGATGTTTATGTTGACGAAGTATTTTACGCCCGCAGACATCGGCGAGGAGGCTCAAGGTGTCGTCGCAGGAGCAGAGGCAGACGTCACGATTTTGACGTAGACGAGCTATTGGAGGCTTGCAGACGCCGCAGACGTGGATCGAGACGGTGGAGAGGAATTCGTCACGACGTTGATGTTGACGAACTATTGGACGCCCGCAGACATCGGCGAGGAGGCTCGAGGCGTCGTCGCAGGAGCAGAGGCAGACGTCACAATTTTGACGTAGACGAGTTCCTGGAGGCTTGCAGACGCCGCAGACGTGGATCGAGACGGTGGAGAGGAAGGCGTCAAGACCTCGACACCAAAGAACTGCTGCAGTCTCGCCGAAGGAGACGGACGTGCAGAATTTGTGGCAAGAAGTTCGACGATACTGACGTCATCACCGAGGCGCGGCCCAGCCACGACGCCGACCAACTGTCCGGCAGCGTAGCCAAGGAGGAGCAGGGAGCCGACGACGCCCCCAGCGGCGAGAACTAGGAGATAAATCCACAAGGCTAGTGTTGAAAATTGTTTTGTTATTGGTGAACATTGTAATAAATCATCTTTGTCCTGGTTTATTTGCTTTCATATCATATGCCTAAATTATATAGGTACCGGTAATCCGATTGCTGTTTAGCAATTCAACTGACAATCAAAATAGTTGGCAAAGTCCTTACATCACATTCAATGTCCATTGTGTTGGAATACGAAACTTAATGTTTGGAAAACTAATTTTCTTTTTACTGATTTTTTAACAGGTTTCCTCTAGGAGGGAGGGGTTTTAATACTAATTTTGTACGTTTTATCTTATGGCGAAGAGTCTCAAGGTTTAAAAAACGTCAACAGAGTGGTGAAGGAAGGTATTGCCGAGCTGACCACTCTGTTTGGCAGCCTGCAGGTCATGGTCAAGCATGACGATGACGCCTAGGATTACTCTTGGAGGTTCCTAACAGGCGGGAAATATAGTTGCCCCATCAAGCAGGGTACCACTTTATCTATCTACCCAAGTCAATAAAAATACATATAATGTTTGTAATATAATATAGTGTATTTCCTACAAGTACTGTGTATCAGTAACTGTAGCTGTAGATTTAGGTAATATATTTAATAATATTAGTTTTATAGGCCATTGCTCAGATATAAGGTCTTCGGATAAGTAAGCAGTAAGAGTATGAATTATAGGTCACAGATTTACATAAAACATTTAGAATCTTAGGATTTATATCCCTGAAAACTTTTTAGTAACCTCATTCAAAATTGTTTCTTTCGTTGACATTGACAAAATATCTTTTATTTATATATTGTTATTGTTATATAAACTTATTATATCCCATAATCCAAGAGTGATAAGAATATAGAAATATTACTCAGTAACTTTTCTAATGCACTCATCCGAACTATTTCCATTTTAAACGTAATGAACAGCATAGCGGCCTCTGAAACAATAAAGAGTAACATTCTTTGATGACAAATCTGGTTACTCGTCATCATGATTACGGTCAATTTCTCATCCGCATTCGTTGTTTGTTGAGCAGCAAGGGTGTTTAGAATCCAACAAAACGGTTCTCATTGGCTTTTCCAAAGGGTAAGCGAGCCCGGGGCCGCGCTTTGAAGAACAACAGACTTTTTATTCTTTCTTCTCTTGAGAAAGGAAAACCGCGAATACTTGGCGTTTCGCGAAAACGTATATCAAAACTCGTTACGCTAATTGAACAAACTCTGTCGCCGGTCTTTTGGGAGCGCTGAGCCGTGTGCATTAAAAAGTCAAAAACGATGTACCGATAACTCTTTTGAGAGCCGACCGGCCGGAACACTGACCAGCGTCATGGAGGGAGGAGAAAAACTCCCCTCATTGATTACGCGGGGAGGGGGCAGGGACGCCACGTGGAGGTGAATTTTGCATAGAGGGTGCTTAATAATGTGATCCGGGGCCTAAGTGGGGCTGCGATCCCGCAACTCTGCCTTTGTCTCCACTCGTATTAAACATTTTTGTAATGAAGGAGTTTGAAAGTAATTCGAGGGGAACGTGAACCGTCGATGGTAACTGGACTTATGTGACCGCTACTTGTGGGTAAAATTGTGCCCGGAATGGACATGCTTCAAAGTGTATGGATGGAGAAGTATCCTGGTTAACATAATACTTTATTCAAAATATTTTGTTTTCACGTCGATAAACAAAATCCCTCCGATTATAAACTTATAGAAGAAAGTGTAGGCCTACATTGTTATAACTCAGGTATACATTTTAAACTAGAAGTATCCTATTTGTAATAACACTTGTGAAAAATTCAATATGCATTACTTAGAGTCTTCAAGATGAAAATCTGAAAGGATTTCTCATTAAGGTCGAGTCACATTAGATTTACTTCTTTCTTGTGTTGCGTCATTCGAGACAGCATTATTGCTGGCAATTTCCATGACGAAATCCTAGTTACATAACCTTCCCCAGAGTGAAATCTCATCATTCAAGTATGTGAATATATTGTTTAGAATATATGAAGGATAGACGTAATATACTACCTAACCTGAAAGGCTCTTTACTCTGATTAATTGGCTAACGTACAGGAAACAATACTTAAATGCTGTCGACGTTGTTATTTGTTTGCTTGATTTTAAATGACTTTTCCTGACTGCCTAGAGTATGAATTATCGCCAGTGGTGGAGGGTCAGTTCCTCTGAAGATCGGTATTGACATTGGGACGATGCCACTGGTCAATTGCGCTTTGCTTCTCTAATCCTGTAATTACGGACCAATCAAACTGATCAAACCGTGGCTGCGGCCTCAAAGACGGCCGGCCGTACTCGGGACTTGACAATTAACCACTTTGGCCGAGTAACTCAATTTAGATGAGCATGTTAAACATTTTTTTGTATCGAAATTATTCTGCTATACCTCTCGATTATAGATTGTGCTTATTTCTTCTACAACCCATACCATACAAAGTATTTGTTTCCTACGGAATAATGTTTGTGCGAGATAGCTATTTGACCGGGTTTTATTAATTTGCTTAGCCACTATTTATGTGATATTGATGACATTAATAAAATTTAATAATCATCATTCAATATTAGAATAGAATATTGTGCACCGCAGCAGCTGTCATGCTTTATCCATCCTCACCCACTTACACTTGTACAGGTATGAACGGTTGTGTCTAACTGCTACTCGAAATGAGCTAAATGATACAATTATATTGTGATTATATTATTGTAAATGTTTGTAAACATGTAGAACGTTTGTTAACAGATATTTGTAGAATGTTTTAACTCCTCCCGGACGCGTCGCGAGGTGAATTCTGAAAACCGGACGAGGAACAATCAAACAGACCAAGTCGGTAGAGTTTCTTGACTATTTTATAGTGATCGACCGCCTAAATGTGTAATAGGGCCGCTTACTAAGTGCTTTCAGTAGGTTCGATCGTTTTCCATTGGTGCGTTTTGGTGGTAGGTCGGTGCGTCGGGGGGAGGCGTGGGAGTGTATGAGGGGTGAAGGGGAGGGGGAGGAACTGTGGCCGGGGTGGGGGTGGGGCAATGTTTCATCCCCTAGCTCCAGTGCTCACTGAGCCCTAGTAGCTGCCGCTCGAGCTACAACAGCGGCATCGCACCGATCTCTTATTGTTATACAATTCACCTGTGATTTCGTTACTAGTTTAAATTTTGTTAACACTTTACCGGTTTTGTTTTTATCTAGTTAGTTTTATTTAGCGCGCGCTCGTCGTCTCCAATGGTTCAGATAATAGACATGATGCGTCCGGATGCTTTTCAGCAGTTTATCGTAAGTAGTTTTCACTTAATATTGATAGCGCGATGAGTCCTCAGTTTAAAAGTTTTGAACCGAGTGGGCGGGCCGAATGGGCAACCTTTGTCCGCTCTTACTGCTCCGCCTCTAAACTAGTTCTCTTTTATATTACTGTTTAAACTTCATGCCCTGCGATTATTTTAACATATGGTTAGGGATCATCAACCCATGTTGATAATGTTTACTAGTTTGCTCATATAAGTGTGTTTTCTTTGTTACAATTACAATCAATTGAAAGTCGAGTTTCTCGGAACGCCCGCTAGACTTCACTAGTGCCTGGCCTCACTTCTAAACCATAATAACTCTCTACTTGAATTAAATATTTAGACTTATTCTTTTAACTTATTAATTGAAAATACACTTCAAATAGCATTCTGGAAAAAACTCATTCACCCAATACATTTTTCATAATCCTGCATGTTAACCATTTTTATTGTACACGAAAGGGAAGTACTTCATTGACAGTAGATAGTTGGAGCATATTAGCTTTATTCCGCCACTTTTTTTGTTCCACATCAAATATTATAAACAACTGTAATTTTTCTTTTTCATGTTTCACTCACATGTACCTGTTTAAATTGCCTACTTGCTCTAGTTTAATTATGTCATTCATGGTTAAAACTATTTACATTTATCTAAATCACTTGTTAATAGATCCACAATCACTTGTCAAATATCTTTCTACAAAGGCAAATTGTATCTTTTAATAATTCAATCAAACTTTTATGTTACAATAATCTATGGGTTTTTATATTTTTCACTGTAATAAGACGTAGTAATTTTACCCTCAGCTCAATACAAATAAACACAACACTTAGTGAAGATAGCTGATCGAAATCCAAAATAATTATTTGTTTATAACAAACGACTAATTGCTGTTCATATATTTATGGTTCATCTTATTACCCTAGTATATTTTATTTTGGGTTTCTCGAAAGTTTTATTTTATATCGTAGATATGAAAGATCCAATTAATGTTTTTTTTTACTAGCATCACCTTTTTTGCATATCATTTATTTTCCTTTCACTATTCATGACATGATTATAAATTCATATAACATTCCATGTTAGTACGGACAAACCCAGACCAAGTGACCGTACTAATAGGCTACTCCAAACTTTAAGTTTGACCTCAGTTTTATTATTTAAAATAATTTGTATTTTTATGACCATTCTATAACTTCAAATTTCAAAATAACTTCAAGTAATGTATGAAGTGAAATGCTACAAGATAGATCTACATTATGCATTACATTTTAGTTAAGGTTTGAATTAGTATATTTTGCAGTTTCCTTTACACACAAATTTTCACCGAGCTCTGCAAGTGGTGGTCGATGTGCCCGTGCCCCAAAGTCCAATAAATTAGACTTAGTGTTCCGGTTTTTTCGTAAGGGGGAGCCGGACGGACATCTGGTATGGACGCGGGGCCGGTTCAATGCCCTTCTGCCCCAACTGACCACTGTATTGGCTAGCATGAGCCCTGGGCTATTTACGGTGCACACGAATGTTTACTTCTATCTTTTACTCCTTTCGCAATCCCCACTATTGATTTTTACTCTTACGCGTGTTTGTATGAAGTTTGTAGGCCTAATGAATTTTTTACTCTCAGCCTGTTTTGAAAGAATGAAAAAAAAATTGTAATTTTTTTATAGTTGTGTATGCTCGAGTGTATAAAGTTTCATATTTTAACCAGTATTTACTTATTTTTGTACAAAACAAACAGTACAAAGTTTACTTTCAAAAACTTTTTTTTAAGTATTGAACTTTTTTCACAAAATCGGAAATTTTAAGGTCATTGTAATATTAGTTATTGTAATAAACTTAAATCCCATCTGAGTTTCTAGGAGTCCTCCAGGTCAAAATTATTTGTTAAAAAGAATACTTGGCATTATATATCATTTCAACTTGCGAAACTGTTAAAAAGGTGCAAAAATAGAATCCTGTGTTTTGCTTTTAGATAGATAACCTCAGCTATCTATCTGAAAGCATATTCGAACACTCCAAAACACGATCATCAGGCATATTAAACTGGTTTTTAGACGTTTGGAAATCTACATTATGGTACTATACTAGGTAAACAGCCCTTTATAACGGTTAAAACCTAGGAAAATCGAACAACAATGTGGTATTTTACTTGGTCATTATCCCTAGCAGACCTACGTGTACAAATTTTTTGTTAGAGTTAAACAGTATGGAAATATCTACCTTACGTTAAAGATACCGTACAATGTTAGCCTACATATGTTATATGGTCCATAAGGAAAACAACAAATTAAGTACTGGTACAGTAGTAAAATCTTGTTTCTCATCGTAATGAGGTTGTTTTTAAAACAATAACTATTTTTATCCTTACCAAAATCGTACTTAAAAGCCCTTTCAATGCAGCCGTTAAAGTCAATCTACATTGTCTTTTCTTAAAATTTATTTCGAAAACTTGCCTAGAAATATTTATTGGCTTTTGAAATGCCGGAATGTTTTAGTCAGAATGAAACAGCATTAACAGTAAACCTATTAATTAACCACCCGCTAGTTATAATGTACAAATTGGAATATCATGAAAAATGTATTGTTATAATCGTATCCACCAAGTAAAGGTTTTAGAAGTTACATTTTAGCTAGGTTAATCATAATTGTTCAACCCCAGATTGTTATAACAATCGTTATAAACGATTCCGAATCATCTCACGCTTACAAAAATATAACAAATTAATTACCATTTCCAAACATTGTGCAGCAATATAAGCGCACAATATGACCATAAATGCATTACAGTTACCGGAACTGTGTAATAATAGCTCAGAGTAACTCAACCCTGTTCTCAGGGCCCTGCATCAAATTCCCCTTACATCAATCTCGACTGTACCCGCTTCACAGAATCTTTTTACGAGATACCTTGGCAGAGGAAACGCGAACCATGTAAAGAATATTGTATTTTTACGACACCCACTAAACATATTTCACTATTGACAAATGCATTTTGCGACGTTCAGTTTACGAGAAGTGCTAGGGCTGCGAACCAGCTCGTTTGCTGGGGAAATGCAGCTTCACTCTTGCCTGCATTAAAGTAATGAATAATTCAAATATACTAGTGCTATTCGAAATTAAAACCAGTAATTATTTATAGTATTTTTAAACTAGCCTAATCGTTATTTGGGGTATTTTAGCTTATTGTGTGTTTTAATGGGCAATGTTACTGGAATAATATTTTTATGACACTTAAATTATGTTTTGTTTCCACAATGTTATAAAATAGTAGAATCGTCAGTGAGAAAATAAAAAAAATATTTATTTATTTCATTTATTTATGTGTTAAATTTTATTATGGCTTTTAAAAATTTAAATCGTGTATTTTTAAATTTCATTATATTCTATGCAATGTTTTCGGAATAAAATAAAACGAGGCTTATGTAAAATTATGTCTCAGGAAATTGCATTATAAAAATTATGGGCTGCAGTAAATGTATAGTGAGATTTTATCTGGGGAAATATTTTTTAATCATGACGAGAAAAAAATAAAAATGGCTATACTGTATGTATGAAATCTGCGATTTATATTTACCTGCTCTACATTACAATTTATTAATTACATCCCAAAATACCACTTTTACCAATAAATCTAAAACTATAACATTACACAGAGAAAATGATATCGTAGTATTAACAAAAAATAGTTGCTTTAACAAAACTACTTTGTTGCTATATGAACAAAAAATATTTTTGCTGAATTTACTATGATTTTTTAGATCAAGAAATAAATTTGTTAAAATGACAAAAATTATTGGTTCTTTCAGCAAAAAGTAGTTTGTTCAATCGTCAAAGTGAAAATCCATTTTGTTTTTCTCTTCGTATCCTTTTTTATGCCACAACTCGTTAGTTCCTCGCTCTCCGTTCCTCGTCCTCCGATCAGCTGATCAGCCCATCCCCTCTCATGAGTCATCCAGCGGGGCGTTTTCAATTAAGCTCCGGCGCCCTAGGGGCCTAGCCTAAACACCGACTGTAGCCCGGCAAACAAGGAATCGCCCCTCTCTGCCGCCGCGCCCGCGCCGCCTCGCGCCGCCTCGCGCCGCTCGATTCGACCACATGTGTTCGCTACTAATGGCGACTGATAATTAAACCCAAACAACAAATTAACGCGTCGGATTATTGGCCTTGCGCCAATTTCGGCCTGTAAATATTGCCGGATGTCGGACGAACCGGCTAATATCGATTGTAATATTATATTGGTTTAGAGTATACTCCGCAAACAATGGCTTTATTAAATGTGTAATCGAATGAAACATGTTGCAGAACTACAACTGTTGATTTGTTCTTTATTATTTCTTTTGTACTGGTTCATTATTCATTTATCCCTTTTGGTGTTACGTTACAAAAACAAATTAGTAAATTTGTTATGTCGGAAAAAGAAAAAAATTGTGTTGTGTAGACCTTTTTTATGGCGACAAAAAGAACTTTTATATTTATATGTTACAAGTTTTAAGTATATGTATTTATTGTCTACGGTTAAAAATATATCTTTACACCGATTGTATTTCGGAACAGGATTCTTCAAAGTTTATAATATTACAAAATAACATCTGTAAATGCAGTTAGAACCACTTAAAAGTAATTTATTTAGGTGTCATCTATGTGGTTTTACAACAATAAGTTATAAGCAGCATAATTAATTTGATTCCCAGTTTTTAAGCTATATTAATTTTCATAAAAAATTATAACGCTTGAACAATTAAGCTTTATATTTTGAACCATATCGAATTACGTGGTCCTATACAATTCTTATATACATGTCAAAGAGGTAACATTTAGGGCGTAAATCTTGAAAAGAAAAAATTCAGGAAAAAGCTTATTAGATCAAAACGTATTGCTACCGAATAAAAAATAAACATTTTCCCAAAGTACTTTGATACTGTTTATGTAAAAATATTTTTTGCATTCTTCATAGTAAAAGTATATCTATAGTTCATAGGATTATGCACCTTCTTTGCAGTAAACACCGAACGTTTCAATTCCGGAGAACCTAAGGCCGGCGACAAACTACCGGACTGTTCACCGGACCGAGCATCGTACCGAACGTAGAGCTGAGCGCTCTGGAGGCGGTTTCCATTGAAAACACCAAAGAAAAGATCTGTCCGGTGTACGTGTGTGCGCCATAGTCAATTTTCGCTCCGTACGCCGTACCGAGCGTTGCCTCGAACGTTCGCGATGAAACGTCCTCTCATCTCTATACCACATCCTACAGCGCTAATACAGCGGTTCTATGTATCTTACTCACTCAGCTCTCCCTCTCTCTCTAAACTTCCCTTTCCTCGCTCGATGAATCCCGGTACAATGCTTGGTCCGATGTCTTATTCGGGGAAATGTTCAGAGTAAATTTACCTCCCTGCTCGGTATGATGTTCGGTTCTATGTTTGATCTGATGTTGTTAGCCCGGAGCAAGGTTGTACAGTAAAAAGTTGTAAAATTCCAGTCCCCTCAGCAAAACCCATCGTGTTAAAACCACCAAAATTCACCATCGCGCGGAGGGTGACTCGTTGTAACCGCACAAAGAGCCGTGAGACGAGGGGATCCTGTCATAGCTCGCCACCTCGCGCCGCGGCTCCGAGCTCGGGCCTCGGGGTAGAGTCGGCATGATTCCTGCGACTGCGACTTGGGGGTCTAATGTGATTAATAGGAGGACGAGGACGAGATGTGGCGACTGCCACCGCCGATCAATAGATCCCATCTTCCATTCACCTCCCTGTCAATGGAAGGAATTTACATGTTACACCATCCATTGTGCCCCCACTCGCAACGCCGCGGTGGAGGGGGGTGGAGGGGGGGGCTGAGCAGCCTCGCCTCCAATGCGATTGGGGGTTAATTTTGTATATTGTTATTTTTTAGGTTTGTAATTCCACCTACAAACGTGTTAAGATCTGGTTATGTTATGATGTTGGTTTGCATAATTTTATTCGAATGTTTAAACTAATGCAATAAACTACGACATATTTGGTAAATTTTCTCTATTTAACATATGGTTGGCTATGTCGGCACATCTACGTTTGCAATGTGTACCGGCTTGATTATGTTTTCTCAGCAATACAAGGAAGTTGTGATACATTTGAATACTAATTTGTGAGAGTTATTTTTCAAACGATTTCCAAACCTATTTAACTTCAACGTACATATCCATTAATAGTAGGATCTCCAAATGTCCCGGCTTGACTGGGACAGTCCAGATTTTTCGCTCTTGTACCTGTATCCCTGCCGGTTTTGCTCTTGTTTTTGTAAAAAATTATAAAATATTGAATTGTGAATTGTTAAAAAAATCAAAAATTTGTTTTCTTTATGTCATAAAAAATCTGCATATGAAGATTGTTACAATAAAACTATTACTAAATTACCATGACGATTCAATTTTCAGATAGCAATCAAACTTAAAATGGAAGTGAAAGTTGACGTTCTTAAGTTTGGGATAAGGGTTGACTGGGATAGTCTAGTAAGTCTATTCCAGTCAAATGACAATGACAAAAAGTGGCGATGAATTATTGTTACAAATGATTATTTACTAAAGAAGGTGTAGTCCTCCATATATTTTAAGAACACGTTAGTATAATAACAAAATATATGCAACCGTTTATATTTAATTATTTAGTTTTATTTAATTGATTAATACTACTAACACAATGCAAACATTTAATCTTTTCCAGACTAAAATAAAATGAAATATTGTACTATATGAAGGAGCAACAATGTTTTTCTGCAATATTTTAAATCTAAACTTAAATGTTTAACAGAGACTAACGGCTCCTACTACGTTCATTCCTGAACCTGAAAGAAGGGAGGAGGGTCGGGTTACATACTGGTCGTCCCGTGTTGGTCCTGTAAAATGATGGCAAGCCTAATTAATTAATAGAAACTATTAAAACTCATTTACCCAATTGGTACTTGCATCGGTGAAACATCACCTAGGGGTTCAAAAGTGCAGTGAAAACACGCGTGCCAAAGATACGTATTAGAGGCCAAAGCTTCATAAACGTTAACAATACAATAAAGAGGTGGATATTCGTAAAACACTCCCTATAGTCGTAGACGGCCTCTATAAACCCATTTCGACTCCAACCGACGCGAGACGGCCCGCTTTACGCTTTGCAGGCATTTATTTTTACGGGCTATACGAGAATCTTCGTTACACGTATGTGTATTTTATACTGTTGTAAATTTTGGCTGACGTCTATCGGTTGCTGCGTCAAACTCTTCTCCCTTTTTCTTTTTTTTAATAACTAAGAAACTTCTATATCATATAAATGAATGAGTTGTTACATATTTTTAAAATGGTTTACTGTGGGAATTTTGTATGCATAAAAGAATTTAAGCCTACAAATATTACATACCTTTCGACTGGAAAGGTTAAGACATCTCCCATCATCATTCAGAACCATTTATAACCAAAGGAGGCGATTATTTACAATCAAAGATGACCTTTTAAGCCTCTAAATAACAAGGTCATTTCAGTCTGACCTCTATCAGCACCGCCCTTTAGACCTTTCATCTGCATGTGTTAACCAAATGATTCACTTAAATCTATCAGTATCAATCCGTAATTCAATATTACAGTCCTGAACTATATTTGTAAAGATATTCCCTTCAATGTTTCTTATAAGTATTCGATAAACGTTTTAACTGTTTATAAATTTAAATTATAAAATTTAACAAATAAGTAACACTAAGGCCTACTTAATAAGCATGGAGATATAAAAATAGCTTTGTAGATATATTTTATAGAATTTTTTTTGTATTCTCATTTTATTTAAAATAAATGTAATGTAAATATTTTAACTATGCATATCACTTCAACAATCTGACAGAAGGAGGAAATCTTGAATAAAAAAAATATTAGTCGGTTTTTATTTATAAAAATGCTTCAATGATGAGATACACTGTGTGAAAAAATATTGTGAAGGAATTTTATCAGCATCTGTCTAACTAAAATTGTTCCCATCGATCGTCACCAATTTATATTTTGCGACCTTCCACGAAACGGCAAAAATATGTAAACGGGGAAAATTAATTTAAACTCTATGTGTGGTGACTCTTTTACAACTTAATTAATTCCCGGTAATCGGGCAGGTATGTGCGTCCTGATTGGCTGCCAGATAAGCCGGGTTGATTAGGGCACCGCGCCGCTGGCAAAAATGGACTTTGAAATTGAAATAGCGGCGTTAAATGGGGCCCATGGGTGACTCGACGCCTCTATGAGTTACCGGGATGCATATTTTATGGCGACCCGTTAATGATTTTATATCGCCGGGGCAGCGTCGTCCGTTCACAATTTTGTAAATGTTTTATAGACCGACGCGGCTTTCGCACCTGTACTTCACCGCTCGGTCCACGTTATGGCTTAATCGCTCGCGTTCAAAACATTGTTTATTGATGTTCGCAGGTTTATGTACTATCGACGCTTAAGTGTTTTATTCACTCATTTGCCTGAATCGGCTTCAGTTTTCAGTGAAAATGTTATACGTTAATCAACGTTTTTACACCTTTTTTGGGACTATTATAAACAATATTATATAAAATAAATTGATAATTCATTTTAAAACTTCTATATTGAAAATTTGTAATATTTAGAGCTTTCTTTCACTGAATTAAAAAAAATGATTTTGTACTAAAATCTTTTCTTTTACCTCTTCAATTAAATATTTCATAAAAAATGATATCAAGAGTTTAATTAACTATTTTCTATCTAACAATTATAACATTTAAAATTTAGCAGTGTTTGTTTTTTTTTTCAAAACACAGACTGTTTAGTGAGAGTCAACTTGATGATTATGGCCTACCTAAGATTTTTCTTAGGTTAGTTCTCCTAGGCCTTCCATTTAATAATCCCTAAGTTATTATGTAAATGGGGGAAATGCCTGTAGGCTAGAGCCTACATTTAATACATGTTATTTTCCACTAAGACACATATGAATGCATACAAAAACGGAATATCCTAAAAACCTGCGATGCAAATAGAAGCTGTTGGAAGGTTTTTTAAGAAATTTTGGAAGAATTTAAGTAACATACTATTGTAAAATCATAAGATTGTGGGTCAAGTACAAATCACTCCCATATCATTAAATTTACATAGCTTTTAACAGTCTATCTTTAGTCTTGCTTCGCCATTAGCTAACTACAGTAAGACCCGGGAATTCATGGTAAGAACGTTTCCTTTCGGATATCTTCTAAATGAAAGAAGCATAAAAATTAAATTAACTAACAGAACATAAAACTAACTCATTTATAACACAAAACATCTTATTATGTCATTACTCAATTCTGTGCAAGGTAGCCTACCTTGCATAATTCAATTTTTCCTCTCACGTTAAAAACATTCGTTGCTTTTAATGACCATCCATGAACCATTCTAGTCAATAAATATTTCATTTTGTCATCTAGTTGGTGATATTTTCAACAAGGTCCAACAAAAAAGTCACCGGCCCCAATTAAAACCTGTAACCGTTCTAGGCTAGCGAGGGGATATTAATTGGAGTTTGACATAAGCCCATAAAATGATGTCAACAACTACCAATCAAATCAATCAGCCCATCACCCATTACTCTAATGAGCGAGGATATTGCTGTATCCACCCGGTCATCTGAACCTGCGTTTGTTGTTGGACTTCATTATTTTATGGGGATGACCATATTTCCATCGTCTATAGATCGTTTGCCATCAGTTCGTATAAAATCTGTGTATAAGTTGCTTATCTTTAATATGTATCCTATTGTAAGTATTAAGCATGTACTGTATCTCATATTTGTAATCATCTTGATATTGTAATTTCAAAGTAAAATGGTGTATGCCGTATACAATAAATAAATAATTATGATTAAACGTTAACTACGGGTGTTCCCATTTGGTATTTATGTGGAACAATTTGGCATTCCTTTCCTCATAACAAGATTCCTATATCAATTTTTGACAATATAAATTTTAATGGCTTGACAGTGTTTATGGTCGATGAATTCTCTTGGAAATGTTTGTTGTTACATGTCATGAAATCCATTAAGATTGTGTTCGGACTTTAGGCCTTCAGAGTACACTCTTTGTATAATCACTATTATTATTTTTCAATATTTATGAACTTAATGGACATAACCAAAATCGTGTTAGTTTTTTGTCTAAAATTGTTATTTTTACACTGAATAATATATAGTGTCAAATCGTGATGTTATTTTTTTTTCTAAGATTATTTTATTAGCGAATTTCCCTATAGGGAATACGCTATTACGGTAGTAGCCATGGTAAGACCTAAGCCCGGGACCAATTTACTTTTTCATTTTGAGGTCCCCAGAAGCCAAAAACACCATTCGTTCATTTTCATATATATGTATATATATATATATCAATCTATCTATCTATCTATCTATCTATGTGTCCGTGGTACTGATAACTTTTTAAGGGGACCTCCGATTTTGATCAAATTTGGTATGGAGGTGTAAGACCAGGTCTATTTTCATGAGTTCGCGAACCAGTATTGTCGGGTTATGGGAACTAGGATTTATGGGGTTTCAAAGGGGTCAAAAATGGGTTTTTGGCATTTTGGACCTTAATTTTTAAAATTCATCAATTTTAACTGAAACCATTTAAAAGAGCTTCCAAAAACAAACAATTTGGTATTTTGAATTTTTATCATACCATAACTGGTTGTGGGGCAAATCCAAAAATGTGTTTTCCATGTTATTCTTAAGGGAAATCAAAAGAACTCTATGTCTTGCTTGTTAATTGACATAACTTAATCAAATTTGGTATGTACATTATCTATATAAGGGTTAACTTATACTTGCTTACAAAACCCATATGGCGGCAAACCTACATACTCACCCCCATGGGGTTTATGGGGAAAATAAAAAATTGCCAGAGTTTGATACAATTTTGTGTTTACATTCACCAATTATTGATTAACTTAGATTTTCTAACAACACCCAATGGCAGCAAACCTACACACTCGATCCTATGGTGTTTTTATGGGAAAAGTAAATAATCTGAAATTCCATTGGAAATTCGCTGAGTACGCAAGTCTGCTGCGACGGGGGTATTTTTATTAACCTATCAAAAAATATTACAATAGATGTATATAATGATATATAGAACATAAACATGAATATAGAACTTACCTAATTTTGTAGAAGTTTAAAAAGTCGCATTTTATAAGCAATTACTTTTCCAAATGGGTTCCTAATCAAAACTTCATTGCTAAATAAAGCACCCAAAAGTAATAAATTTTATTGCTTTCAATGAGAAATGCATTCAAAAAGAAGTCAAAGGCAAACAAACAGTGAGTTCAGCGTTTGATAGTCTGGAAACGCGCTCAGTTAAGTATTTGCCGTTGATTTTCAGCGGCTTCAATGATTTATTTCGACAGTGATTTACCGTGAAATGTTTACAAGCTTTTCGATTTGGTTAAATCCCCATACATACCTCATAACGGATTGAAGTATGGTAAATAATAAACAGTCTATTTTGATATAATAATACTTCGTTGCATTTTGGGTAGATATTCATGAAAACTACCACATAAAAAAATGTTTCGTGTATCGCAATTTCAATGTCTGGCTTTTAACAATAAAGCCACAGTTCCTTTATCTTGTACCTTCCTGTTCTGGCCCTCACCAAAAGCATGGAATTTTCAACAATTGATAGAACGTTATCCGTCCAGTTAACGTATTAGTAATAATTTAACAAGTCCTAATATTTTAAAATATCTTTAGAAAAGGTCCCGCATAAAAAGCTCTGTCATAAACTGCAGAATGAAGTAAAATAACATTGAAAAGGGTTAATCTCCATCGACACAGTATCGCAACACAACCATTGAATGAAGTTCTCGTGTGTATAATACCCTATACTTTAAATCTACAGGTGATTGATGTATAAGTGTTGTCAGCTATTTTATTTTAAAACCGTAAGTGATATTAGAAAAAAGGTAAATGATTATAACCCCAGCGGTCTTTTTGCTCCCTTTTATGGTGGTTTTAATTTTTTTTATGAGGTCGTTTTTTTTAAATATTTCGACCCACTTAAAAATTTCAAATACGACAGCCTATTTTTCTGTAATTTTTTCGATTTTAAGCATAATTTTAATAGTTTTTTCATCTGTGACATTTTTCTCCAAACTCAGCGGTTTGGGAGCTACTTTCAAGTTTCAGCCGAGGTGCAGGCAGTTTCAGTTTCTGACTATAGAGGCTGTCTGTATCGGAGGCCTCACGGATCAAAAATTCATCGTGCAGTGCTTCACCTTTCCCATTTCGCACCTTTATTTCAAGTCCGATAAATATATGAGGCGTTTTCAATGAAAGATAAAATCTTGGGCTATTTGATTCGCTTTTTGATTTTTTAAATATTTTGAATCCATAATAAGCTATGATGGCTTAAGTATGATCTAAAGTTGATAAACTTTGAACCCCTATAACGTAATGTGGATTAAAAAAAAGAAAAAAGAGAATCATATAGCCTAAGTGTTATCTTCCATTTAAACCCCCTTCCAACTTTATCGGGCTTAAATTAAAGGCCCAAAATGGGAACAGTTGTAGCGTTACGTGGTGTTCTGAGAAAGCCCTCTAGCCCCTTTAGTACACGGAGAAAAAAGACACCGTATTTTCTAGCGAAACTGGATCGGTAAAGGGGTTTCTCGCTTATTTAGCCGAAATAATAGTATAATACCGAAACTAATTTTATTAATCAGCGGAACCATTTCTTTAAAAAAACGAAGCGATTTTCGCTAAAATCATGCGTTCATAATAGCGAAACGGTAACAGTAAATTTGAGCAACGGATTCTTAAATCAGAAAAAATGTGTTTCTTTCGGTTGGAGAAATAAAGCCATCAAAAGTAAGTGTTCAAATTACATCAACCTAGTGAACCTGATTATAATTTAAGAGACTCAAATCAATAATTCATCGAATATAGACTCTTTAATATAACGTAATCATACACCAGGAACCGCGAGACAGGTAACGGTAATTTAACAAGATAGGAACAAACAAAATAAAGACCCTGACAGGTATTTATCGGTACCGTTTGACTAAAACCTACCGTCTAGTTAGGCAGTTTAGCGAAACGAATGGTTGAATCTCGGCCCCACCCCGTAAGTGCGCATGCGCACGTGCTGTGTCTCTCGCCCTTTGGCAGTTGTTGAGCCGTAACCGACGACGGCGACAACATGGATGCAGACACGGAAGATTTGCTGAAAGCCTGGGGTTTGGAGGAATTCATCCCAAATTTCAGAGGTGAGCATTACATGGTTTTTGACACATAGTTTATTATTTAGTTGGTTGAATTGCAAGTTGTGATTGCAATATTTCCTAAACCAAAGTTAGGTTGTGATGCAAACTTCCCAAACCAACCTAGAAACATAAGTTATGGTACTTATTTGTATATTTTCTGGTAACTTGTTGGCTGACAGCACTAGCTGTTTATTTTGAATGAGATGAAATTCTAACAAGACTAAAATTCTGGGCATGTGGCGAAGGGATTATTTCGGCAGCTTCCTCCATATGTGTCTGATTATTAAGATTGAACTGTAATTAGTTTGGATTATTGAGGTACTGATGTTAATCAATTTAATGTGCACAGAAATGTAAAATTTTATTTTGTGTTCTTTTTGTCATTTCTGTGGGTCTATGATCAAAAAATGTATTATACATCTGATATTTTTTGTTACAGATCTGAAAGAAGAATTATCAACATATACAGCATCGTCAATCCTCCCTAACTTAATGCGACCTAATACTTTCTCAAAGAAGAAAGATCATGACAGCAGTGTAAGCAAGTCTTGGCGGCACTCAAGAACTGAAGTCAAAGATGGCTTCATAACTAACTACCTCAGCGACTAGCATTTCGATAAACTAGACGACACTGTTCTGTTAAAGTAGCCACTACCGCTCACTATCTCAGCTGCCAGCATTTCGCTAAACTAGACTAAACGATCAACTGCCGTAGCTACCACCGCTCGCTGCCTCAACTGCTGGCGAATCGCTAAATTAACGAAACGTTTGGCTAAGGTTGCCATTACCGCTCCATCGCTTTGCCGACTGATGTTCTCCTAGTCTAGCGATAATGTAGATGCAGATCTTCGAATTTAATACTGCTATTATGGCAGAAACGTTTCGGTAGTCTACCGAAATGGTTTTAGCGAAATTTGTTTGGCTAAAGTTACTAGACAAATCGCCGTCCCAAATTTAGGGGTTCCGTTTCGTTAAATGAAGGTGAATTTTCGCCAAAACGTCTAAAAATTTCTTTCAGTGTATGACAAATTTTATGAGATTCGTGTCTTGTTTCAGATGAACCGGCCCATTCAGGTGAAACCAGCGGACAGCGAGAACCGTGGAGGTGAGTTTAACCGAGTTTTACACGAATTCTCTATCAGGTAGTTGTGTCAAGTCCAGTCTCACAATCCATTTAAGACATCCATTGGAAAGTTACCTAAACAAATATATACAAAGTGCTGTGTTAGTTGACTAGGTTGGTGTTGTGATGGACAATCAAAACCACTTTCTTGACTTAAACGCCCTGCAGTGATTTGCGACAACTTTATCGTGGAATGAAAGTCCGTTGAAAATTATTTTGTAAATACTCTGCATTAATTTATGTATAAATTACTTTGTAAATTTAAAAAGCGTTCTTAAAAGGATCACGATATTACGATAACATTTTTGTAGTGTCGATAACAGTTGGTAAAACTATTCTTTACACACTTATGAAAATTTTCGATCGAATATTGGAAAGCATTACCTATTTCGTTACATTAAGAAAATTGATTTTACTTTTTGTATGATATGGTTCGCCTAGTGAATTCATAACGTTATTCGAGCAATTTTAAATCCCTCTAATACAAAGCACTACCTACTCAATTAAGGTGTTCAATAGATCAACACTCTTTTTAAGTGACAGTACACAATTATTAGCAGTCTGTTTTAATACTATTAGAAACATTTACATCATACACGGTTATAATTAATACAAAGTAGTTATTTATAAATTATATATTAAATGTGTAAACACACGGAATAAGGTCTGATCCAGCTAAAATTTCGTGTCCTTTAATTTTACAGTATATTTTTATTGCCTTATTTAACAAATTTTTAAATATAACTTGGATGGTAAGAGATATTTTTTTAAATTTTAATTATTTTACTTTAAACGCAATTAATAGCTACAAAGCTACACATTACAACCCTTTTTCAACATATTTTATCGTGAAAATAAATTTAATTTTTTTACCTTCTCTGCAGCAAAATACAAACCTTAGATTTGTGATACAAATCTAAGGTATCACTCTGTAAAATATCAAATGTGAAGATTTTTCAAAATATTTTTCAAAATAAATATCTTTTTAAATGTCAAAATTGTCAAATACCTTTAAACTTTACCTTCTGAATGACATTTAACTTATGGATCAGCTTTTAGAATCTTATGTACTAAACCTTTGTAAATAACTATAATCTAATGTCCCTAACTATTAATATTTGATTATTTTAACAATCAAAATAAGGTGGATTTAAGCGAGGGATATAGTCTCGTCATGAGAACTTCAATTTGTAACAAAGTGTCACTTTTTTACAAAATAGTTTAACTTTTTTACTGTTTTTGACTTAAGACATGAGCAGATAAGAAGTAAATATTCTTTTCATTGGAAATCGGATTTCCTTCGAGAACAATATACTAAAAATATCCACAATATATGAAAGTACATATTTTGACATCAATTAATAACCCACTATTCCATTCCCCGAAGAAATAGTTTGTTATCTTGATTGAATTCAATTTCGACACTCAGAAATATTTTTAACCCCTAAAATTAAACTAATTTTTCCTAACTTAAAGTTTACCGTTCCTTCAAGTGACCCTCACACCCAAGATAAACTACAATACTAAAATCTCAAAATCTCCTCAGGCTTGAAACCCTTCCTACCCCTGCTTATAGGGGATTAGTGCATGTAATTGAATACATGTACATCTCCTATTGGGCATTGTGCCACCGCTGCATACGGGTCCCTACCCTATTGAAATCTGTCCCTTTACTATCCTGCTGAACCTCCCCCCCTCCTCCACACCCGCCCTACTGTTCCTGAGTGTCTGAAATGGATTATGTCACTCTTCTGTAAGACATATCGCATGTGAAATAGCCATAAAACTCTTTGAATAAATATTCACAAACTATCGTACATTGCTATTACAGTATATCTTTATTTAAAAATCATCTAACACATTTTAGTAGCCTAGGTAAATTAAACGATTTTTTAAATGGAAGATGAAAGCATTTTTACGCAAGTATGAAGTAAAAATGTTACAACCCATAGTGGGATCAATTATTACAAATGACTAATGAGAATAGTCAGTTCCTAAGCTGTTCCCATACGGAAATATTCACCCAATATTAGTAAATATTTCGGCCTTTGAATTACTCAATTTTACTTCAGTAGTTTTAATTTGCTAAAACCTCTTTATTAATTATATAGTTCATCTGTATTTTATGTAGTTCCTAAAAGATATCGGGTTTCTAATTTCACAAACTAACTATTTAATTTTTATTGTAATGTATTGGTGGATGGTAAATTCCCGCATACAAAATCAGCAATTACTATGATGCTAAATGGGGAAAATTTTAAGTCGTTATGCCTAAAACGAGCGAAAACGTCTTAGAGGGTTAACAATTTCTGCAAAACATTCAATATCAATATGCAATAGATCATTTAAAACAAGTGCAGTAAATGTAAAATATAAAATTAGTACAGTTACTGCAAAACTCTTATATGGACGAGGAAAAGACGGTAAGAACGGTCTTCATATAAGTTGTTCATGATAAATTTTTCATTTTAATCTGTAGCATATTATCAATGACATATAAACGTATCTAATGCATTTTTTATATTTTGTATCGGTACCAAATTGCAAGTAAATTAAAAGTGACTGAGAAATGTTAATAATAATTTATGAAGTCAGTCATTAAATATTGGACAATCGGGTTCTAGTATTAAAGAGAACTTGTTGATGCACTTTATTAACAAGAAAAGTATATGAGAATTTCAGTAAATGTAGTATAAATCTTTCTCGATATGATTTTTAAATATGAGAATTTGAATAAATTTGGTTCAGAGGTAGGCCTACTATGTATTCTTCTATATTGAGATTTTTTGATGAATTCCTACATCTACGGCCAGTACTTAATTTTGATTGACAAATAATATACCTATATGAATTGTCTAATGGTAATATTGGTTTAAACTCTCAACTTTAAATTTAAAAAGTACCCAATCTACCATATATTCAAATAAATATTTAAAATTCAAATGTAATGTTTTATAGAACAAAACTGTGGCAAATTATTTATTTTATTGGCAAGTACTGCACTCTTCTAATAATTGCCAAATCTGTCTTCTAATACTTCGTTTCTTGTATAAATACTAATATTTGACTATTCTTAAAAAACAACACTCTTGTTGTTCAAATATGATTCATACACGATGGCTTGAACTACACTTCCAGCTCAGGCTATAAACTAAACCCCTCATGGAGTTTCACAGAATTCAACTGCTGAAAAATTGTCAAATTGCATTTCACCTCCGTTTTAGCGAAAACAACACATTTCCAACAACTTGATTTACTGTGGGGTGGGCTAGGCGCTGTTTCCCCCATCATTCAGCAACCCATGTCAACGGTGATTTCGTGTACCACGTGTATACCATACCATTTGGATACCATAGGTAATTTCACCTGCAGGAGAAAATGACTCGTTATTTTGCGGTCAGGGATAGTCCAGAATCATGATACTTTTTGTCGTTTTTGGATGCAACGTAACCAAAAACATTGTTCATTCAAATTCATGTAATTGTGTTAAAAGTAATATTAACTTTTTTATGGAATTTGCTATTAGAGATCGAGACCAGGAATATGTCTGTGTGTTAAAAAGTCGTATTCATAAGACTATTGTGAGGTACTACCGGAATTTTAAACTAGTGTAAAATGTGGTTTTCACCTTTTCAATATTGACCTTTGAAATACTCAATTTTACTATAGAAGTTTGAATTTGCTAAAACCCTATTATTAATTTTTAGACATTAACTAAAAGTCGTTTACGAAATTTAGCAAACGGACGTTTTCGTTTATAATCGTAAACCAACACATGTATGAACCATCGTATATAAACGAGTTTTGGACTCTAGTTATCTCAAAATGAATTTTTATTGTGCCGGACTCAGTTTTGGGCCTTACTACAAGCATAATAGTAGTTGCATATGGTTGACATTGTCTAACGGAGGCGACACACTACCGGACTTTCCACCGGACCGTACATCAGACCGAGCATCTTACCGAATATTACATCCGATAAATTTACTCCGAACATTTCGCTGAACAAGACATCGGACCGAGCAACATACCGGACAAATCCACCGAACGAGATCGAAGTAAGTTTAGAGAGAGAGGAAGAACGTGAGTAAGTGAGAGTGCTAGAGGATGTGGTGGAGGGTGTCCATTGGTTTGAATGCGAGCGTTCGAGGCGACGCTCGGGACGAAGTTCGGAGCAAAATTGACCCTGACACACTACCGTACATCGGACCGTACACCGGACTGAAATATTCTTTGATTTTCGTCAGAAAACCGTTTTAAGAGCGCTCGGTACGATGCTCGGTCCGGTGCTTTGTCTGGTGCTCGGTCTGGTGCTCGGTCCGATGTACGAGCACCTGACACACTACTGGACTTGCTGTATTTGCTCAGTACGATGCTCAATTCGGTGCTCGGTTAGGTGAAAAGTCCGGTAGTGTGTCGCCGCATTTAAACATTCCACTTTTACTACATAATCAACCCCTCCAGCGTGCAACACGGAGTATCGCACTAGGAGCCTAGTTGATGGCTTGGCTCCGTTACCCAAGACAGTTCCTAGACACGCTTCCGTCCCGGTTTATAGGTCCATTTCCATGTCTCGGACGCACCGCACATTGTGTGGGGTAAATATAAAGTGGTTCACGTCAGAATTGCGTGCCGGCCGGGGTAAGTGTGGGTACTCATGCCACCCTTCTCTAATGAATACATCTTCATCAGTTAATAGCATTCCATTTCATTTCGGTTACAGTACCCGGGTTCCTCGCCATTATAAAACTTCTCATTGGAAACAATAGAATTGAATTTATTGTAAATAAATTTTCTACTTTTTTGTACGTAGATATGTGAAATATGTTTATTACAACTAATTTATTTTACACTTACATATTAAAAATGTATTGTAAAATTTTTAACTACTTTTTATTGAATACATAACGAGGATCAAAAAATATATTTTTCATTTATTATATTTTTTATATTGGTATTCACAGAAATGTTGAGACAATTTAAACATTTCAATATAATGCTTAGTTATGGATAAAGTATCTGTTAAATGTTTCACCGTCATATCTACGAATTGACTCTAACAACTAAATTTATTCAATATAGTAACAAGTAAATGTGAAACAGGTTTCTTCTCATTCGATCAACAGTAATTGTGTACACCGTTATAATTTTTTTATTAAAAGTTAAATTTAAATTTTTGTGTTACCAAGAACCTACATGTACTAGTTCTTTTATACGTTTCCACTTCACCATTGTTATGTGACTTGAAAAATAAAACTACTTTATAACTTCTACAATTTTCTGATAAAGTCTTTAAAGTTAAGTTTCAAAATAAAACCAATTAACATTAAAATTAAATTTTAAAAAAAATAACCAATTAAACCTTGCACTAATTTACAAGTCAACGTAATTAATATTTTGATGGATTTCACTTGTTTTGCAGTCCACTTACAAAGTGTTTAAACTTGTCTTTAATTTAAACACTTTTCTATACATGAAATAACTATCTAGTTTGTAAATTGGTGTAAACATAATTCAACTTCAGATAACAACTTGTATTTTTATGATCTTTAAAAGGTAACGGATTTTTATAAAACGGCACTTGCAATATATTTTTAAAAGTCTATAGAGTGCTTGTTTAAAACTCCGTCCTTCTCGTAGCAAGTGGCCTGTACATCGGTATTAACGTTTGGCTAATCCTATCCGGTTCATGAATGGCAGACACCGAGGGTTTACGGAACTCTCGATATCCTGTTCAATCCGTGATCGGACGGAGCGTCGAGCGTTCGTAAACGGCTTTACTGGCTCCTGAGTGGCGCAGCAAAAACCGTCCCAGTTTTGTAGTGCGCTCTCAGTGCGGACTCGTCGGGAAATCCTCATTTTCGTGGAGCGTGATAATGGAGCGGTGAAAAGTTAAATATATTTCAATTCCATTATACGGAATTTAATTTATATTCACTTTTAATAACAATGTGAAACTTAATTAAAAATTAATCTAAATTTGTCTTCAAACATAGGAAATAATGGTGTAAAGAATATATTTTGTAGTAAAAATGTCGTATACAATGAAAATTATAATAAGGTGCGAAACTATCCAAGTTTTGCTTTGTGGACAAACACAAATAATCATTTGAGTTTTCCGAAATGAGGATGGGTTTTCTTAAAAAAAAAATAATAATAATAATAATAATAAAAACATCCAAAAAAACATGTACTGTATATATTTTTCGTGTTTCCCATTGATCTCCGTGATCCCGAAGTTGATCAAGACTAGTGCATATTTCTGCT
Organism: Neoaliturus tenellus; assembly: GCA_030545055.2. Classification (NCBI taxonomy): domain Eukaryota; kingdom Metazoa; phylum Arthropoda; class Insecta; order Hemiptera; family Cicadellidae; genus Neoaliturus; species Neoaliturus tenellus. The sequence goes on from CM061535.1 coordinate 32,526,841, forward strand.
CACATTCCGAGTTCGATCCATCCTAAAAGTGTTATTTCTACCAATATGAAGGCTTGGCTATAACATAATAAAATAAAAACTAACATAAAACTGCAAATAAATTTACCAAATCCGCTTGACAACATACACAAATTTTCTTTTCATATTAATTTTGATTGTGAGACTCAAACGCTTTTGTTCCAAGTACAAAGGTGGATATTGGTGGAGACTAATCATCACAAAGCGTTCTACATCCCAGCACAGATCATGCATCTCGTGTTCTAAGCGGCTTTATGCGCCGGAAGATCTAGAACTGGCTTAACCCTAGAGCAAGTACGCCCATCCAGTGGTTCGCCCCATCTCCTTTGATGGTTATGGCTGCATGTGGATCTCTTACGTTAGGGATTAATACTGTTCGATTGTAATTCGAGTATTCTCCAAGTGAATGGGGCTTAAGTGGAATAGTTATCCAAGAGGAGGATTTCGTGTACAAGCCTTATCTGAAACATGATTTTTAGTTGAGTTTCACTATTGAGGATCTTGAGGATATAATGCCATAAACTTTGGGCGGTAAACTATTATTATAAATTAGTTATGTTGATTAAAATGTAACATTTAGATAACACCTTGAAACATTTATCTCGGATATTTTTTTTTTTTTTTTTTTTTGTAGGGTAAAAGAAGAGGTTTATTGTTTAAAACAGATGAGAGCTATGAGGTATGAGGAAGTCTTGTGCCGTTTGATTAATATATTATAAAATTAATAAATTAACTGCCTATAGATTAACCAATTTATATAACTTTAAGCATTATGAACCACCCAATTTATATGATAACCTCGAGCTTTAACTTTTTTATTATTACAGTACACATTTTCTTTGACAAAAAGGGAAAATTACATGCCTGTAGCAAACATCACCCGTAGTATAATTAAAAATGCACGAGCTTTTTAAATCTCTGTGACATAGAAAAAACATAATTATCGTCAAAGTATAATCGACCTTATTACTATAATTCCTTTGTGGTTACGAGTGATTTGTCATAATGAAATCATTAAAAACATCAGGACTGGAATCTCACCACAATAGTAATTACACGGGCAGGAAGGGGAGGTGGAAAATCAAATAAAACAAACAACCGGCACGCATAAAAACCACGAGAAACCAGATTCACAAAATCAAAACGGTGACGCAGTCGCCGCCACGGGGGGATGCTACACACGTTTTCGACCAGCGTGCGGTTGTATCCCCTCCCCGGCCATTGGTAAATTGAATTTTATTTCGTGTTTTAACACAAACAACACACGCTCTGATATACGGCGGTGGTGGTTGTTTTTGCATCGTTCGTAAATTACTACCGCGCGACGGCTCTGTTAATTTCGAGTTAATTTTTGGAGTAGACCTCTATTTCAGCAGCCTCGATAAACGCATCTATTCAGGCTGCTTCGTTGAAATTAGGTACAATATTGGATTGAGTTTTTAACTTTGAAAAACTGTTATAAATATAAAATACATGTGCATTAGCTTTGTACGAGCAGTCAATAATAATTTCTAAATTGTGTTCTCTTTATTTGGAATTCAATCGATTTGATTACAAAAATAAATATTTTATTATTGTTAATAGTTGATGTATATTTAAATTGTTCAGTAATTATACATTATTTTTATCATGTGGTTTAGTTTTTTTTTTAATAATTTAGGATTCATAAAGTATTTTTTGCAATTTTTCTTCATGAGGCTATAAAAATTAAACATTTAAAACCAATCGTATAAACAAACTAGTTATTTGCTTTTGATACACCTTATAGTTCGCTGAGTTCTTTTTAGTTATTTTGCATAATAGTATTTTTTTCTATTTTGTATTTTTTGTATTTGTCGGGGAACGTTCCAAACCCCATTCTTGTTACTATTTAACATCGACCAGTTGTTAGAAAGCATCATTAATTAATAATAGTAATACGACTATAATTGTTAACACACTGTTTATAACTTTAGAAAATAATTCTCTAGAACTTCTCTAAAGCTTGAGTAAATAATAACTTGTTTGCATTTTATTTTATTTTATTGCATATTTATATCTTCACTACAAACCTAGACTGTTATAATACACTCATATATTTTTATTCAAACATATTTTTCACATTCCGTTTGAACCCAACAATCATCCCAATTTACTTAGCGCCATTATAATCAAACTTTAGCTATATCAACAGAATAGAACATGTTATTAAATAACTAAACTATAATTACGACAAGGATCTGGGAGACGAACGAGCTGACGCATTGTGATGTGATTTACGATACGATTACGACGGATACGGATTACGATGCACCGAGATTCACAATGAGTGCCGATCGTAAAACTAAATTTCAATTAAACTGCTCGTAAACGAAGGCTCAGCCCGCGTCGCAAAGAAGGCATTTCCAGGGTTGCATTCCTGGGGCGCTCGCTCGCTGTCTCCCCTTCGTTCCTGTTGTTGATTTATTTCCACGTTTGTGAGTCAATATTGAGGCGTGTGAGGTTTCGCTCTTTACATTACATATATACTAAGTGACATATTAAATTATGCGATGTAAATTTGTTTCTTTAGGAAAGTTGACAATTTAGAGTGTAAATCGGGGAGTGTAAACTTTATGGAAAGATGAGTTTTTCTTGTTTAAAATTACTTTCTAATGCGTTTCAACAATTGTTTGTAGTGAGTTGTCGTTTTAAATTGATATTGACTGGTATTGATTATTTTAAGATTTCCCGACCTCGGCAACTTCCTTATCTGTTAAAATTTATCATAATTTTAACTAATTGCAATTTTAGTATATACTAAATAAATTTGTTACATCAGAATCACCTAATTTGTAATTCACACCACAATATTTATTAATTTATTTATTTATTTCAACGGTTACACTACTTTACATTTTTCAATCCTTGCTAACAAGATGGTAATAAAAAAAATAAACAATAACAATAAATAAGCCTAGCAGTAATTAACATTGTGATAAACATACAAATTCATAACATATCAACAACTTTCAAATCTCAATAAATACAATAAATTCGTTCTTGATATGGCAACAGTAATAGTATCTTAATACATTAGTTACAATATTGAACTGTGTTGTATACATATACAAAGAGGCACGAATGGAGTACTCTATAAAATTAATGTGGACAATCATTAATAGAGTAACAATTCAGGGAATTAAACGGAAAACTTGTGCCACAAGTAAAAAGCAATCTTACTTTATACTCTACGAATTTCATTGATCATAAGCTACTTCACCATATTATTCCTTCCGAGTGCATTTATACCTATGGAAATTTTGTATTTATCCAACCTAAGAGCATTATATCATGTGCAGAAGTGGAAAGGGAGCTTGAGATACAAACGAGCGCGAGCAGGTATAGCCCCAATATTCCGGTATTATTAGCACTATAAACATCTCTCTACATTCTAACCCCTTCGAACAACAATGCACTCCTTTATAGCTCTTTGATTCTATTACAGTATTCGCTAAAGGCTAATTTCAGAAGATAATTGTTCATAGAAAATTCATGCTTTGCTTTGTTTAACTTGAGGAAAGGGGCTGTGAAAAGATACATAATATTTTTCGAGCAAAAACTTATGCACAGGAATTACAGTTTTACCATATAATACCTGGTTAGTTTTTCTATGGTAACAGTACAGTTGTATCAAGTGTCATCCCGTTCATTGTTTTAGAGGAAGTGAATGTAAATAGTACGACTTAAAATATACTATATTTGAAATTGACTCATTTGACCTATACACTAAAAGCCTTACCATAAAATGTTTTATTATTTAATTATGTGTGATTTTATGGTTGGTTTTAGTATTTTAAAACCAGAGGTTATAATCAGTCAAGGCAGGAAAACAGTTTTTGCACAGTTCTTAATAATACCTTTGAGTCGTAGATATGTCATGATTTCATTGTATATCATCCACTTAATTTGAAAAAGTGCAATAGATAATTTTCTTCTAAAAATACGTTGACAGACCTCTTTTTGATTTACTTTGTCCCGTCCATATAGACTATTGATCTGATCGCATTAGACAAAGTAACGGGGTAACTTGGTACAGTACAGGTGAATAGTACCTGTAAAATTCACTGAAATAATGAGGATTCGAACCCACGACATCGCTGTTATTGTCCTAAAGTCCGGCGCACTCACCACTACGTCTCACCCTACTTGTGACTGTATTTTTGGACGAAGGAATGTTGATAATTTTGAACTAGAACACGGAGTTCACAAAGTTCTGTTCGGCACAATAAAAACGATCACACGAAAATAGTGTTTTCGAAGACGATTTTCATGGATGCATCCAGTAAAGTTAGGTCACTAAATCCTTCTTATTAAGGTCGGACGAATCAACTAATAAACGATAAAGCTCAGGGCCGGGGAGAATGAGGCGACTTCGGTCGTCGAAAGTATATCAAGCGACAAAATATATTTTGGGTAACAATCGAGCGGAGAGGGAAGTTGACTTTGCACTTAGGTAATTTCTCGACTCCGGCTCCAGCGAACTTGCGCAGAATGAGCGTTCCCGCGTGACCCTCACAGTTCCTTGTAAACAACATCACGGATGACTTACAAGCTGAGTTCGCGATCGCTTCTTATTGCTTCGAACTTATCGGGCCGATTTGTCTTCATACTAGCGTGATGCCGCTATCTTTTTGTCGGCGGTTCAAACTTTGCCGCTGAGCTAAGGGGTTCCGCCGATATATTAGGGGTGTGTGTTTTGTGGTGAGCGGATCGTTAAAACTTTGAAAACGCCACGCCGCCGCCGCGCCGCTGCGATGTGTCGTCGTCAGCGCTCCGAAAGTAATGGCACGACTTCGTTTCAGACTTTTCATCTCATTTACCTCCCTATATTTTGACTTTCGTTTAGGTAAATATTTGTCTCATTCGTCAATATCTTGGAAGATAGCTTACCCGAAAGTTTTCAGAGGCTATCTTTAACGAATTTGTTACCAAAGTACTAATATTGTGAATAATCCCCTTTTCATTCATTTTCAATGAAAAATCTATCGCTTCTCAAATCATAAAAAAATCAAAATAAATGTTAAATTGACATTCATTTAGTGATAAACACAGTGACATAAACATTTTACGAACGTGTTTATGAACTATTCCATCTCGACAAAGAAATAAAGGAAACAATAATATTTGTTGGATTGATAAGAAGCTGTTACTTACACCACCTGTGCCACTGTTAGTGTATTTTATTATAGGTTTGATAAAACATATAAATCAACATAATGAAAATCATATACGTATTGCGTTAGATAAAATTAAATATTTTAATAAAATACATTTGAAAAGAACACTTCTACGAAGGATGTCGTATGCGCCTTTTTGCCTTAAATAGTAAATTAAGAAATCTAATTAAATGTTGTATGATACCAAAAGTTTTGTATTGTAATCACCTAATATTGAACATGAAAGAGGTACAGTTTGCTAATGTTTCAGCTATCCCACAGATAAGCTGAACCGTATTTTAAGGAATGTGGGGCTGATACCACGCCTCTCGTACCCGCAGCCGCGGCTTACGAAAATATTTGCCCAAAAAATTAAGCCCGTCAAACACGAGGGGCGCGGGCGGCCACGAGTGCTGTGTTCAGGGGCAGACCGAGTCCACCGGGACCCTCGTTATTAAAAACGGAGGGATTTTAATCGACAAATCTAGTGCACTTGCCGGGGTGCAGCTGTTTTCTACAGCTGAGTGGCCCCAGCTGGCTCGCACACGCACACGCACATGCACACGCGTGCTCCATTCTTTGTTTTATCAGGCCCTCCCTCCATGACTCACTGCCGGTATCGATTTTTACACGCCGACCTTGTGTTCTACTACTTTACTGTGTGAAAAATACATACATGTCGCAGATAGTAGGAGGGTTGGTGTCGAACGCAGCCGTCAGGAAACTGGGATGGATACTAGACTAGAGGACACTTCCGGTATGTCCTCGGTGTAAGTAATGATCGATGTTTGTAGGGATGAAGACATACAACTACATAGTCATGAGCCTTGACCAAACGAAACGTCAGAACAAATCACTTTGAATGTTGTAAGATGTTAATAAAATTAAAATGAATTAAAATGTCTTAATGAAAAGCTTATTTAACATTTCTTGTTGACTTCCTTTTCATTGTTGGAATTTTTTCATTATCATTATAATTTTTTCACATTGCATTATAACTTATCATTGTCATCTTTTTCATATTAATTTTAAGAAAGAACAAAACACATACTTGAAAAATAAGAAATTGATGAAGACAATTTTTTTATGTCCTACGTGTAAGCTTAATACCATGATAAAAAATCTTTCCACATAAGCGCGTACAATTTCATTTTGGTAAGATGAACATTTTATGACTCCACATGAAAATATCCCTTCCTCAATCCCAACAAAGAGACAGTCATGCAACTTAAACAAAACATTGTTGTCGGCGGTTCTTTGTTTGTAATATGTCTAAGACTAACAACTTTCGTATTTATGTGGAAATTCTAAATTTCGTTTCTTCATCTTTGTAGTCAAGAACATTATTTAATTTTAGAGTAAAGACCTCTATGCTTATTTCATGCATGTACGAACACATGTTTGTTGCACAGTGTGTAATTTACTTCGCCCTATCTAACCCCCACCCGTCACCCTACTTATTTTACACGCAACGTGTGGGCAGACTGAAAAACCACACATGTCATAGTTTAAGGTTGTATTATTTTTAAAACGAGTCGTTGCCAGTCGATACTCGACGAATACAGCTCCAGTCTGGGCGCTAGGCAGATGGTGTGAAACTTGTATACTGCATAATGCATTGCACTAGTATAATGAAAATAAAATACAATCACATAATTAAATAAACTAAGTACACTCCCTAATACTCTGAATGAAAACTGCATGTTAATAAATACTATCCCATTTCGTCAGTCATCGTTATATTTGAATTTGAAAGTTAACTGATAAGTTAACAGAAAAACTAAATAAATTAAAATGACAGAAGGGAGAGAGGTTTTTTTTATGAAGACAGCTGTTTGTTTTCATGAAATGAATCATATAATATAGGTAAACTTACTAAATTTTGTCTTATATTTAAAGTACATTGAAACTTTAAAGTCCAATGGGGTGAATCACATTGAACTGAGGGTGACAGAAATTATTCCATGACGTCTACAGAAATTCCCTTTAATTTGACATCTCAATCATCAAAATCCGTTCAAAAATACGAGAGTTTTGCTGCTCACAATAAATTCCTTACGGAATTAGTAATGAGGATAGATGCTTACTTTTCTCCTATCTCCAATAAAAAGACAAAAATCTGTACTTGGGTCGAATCACAATCAAAATGGAAACAAGATTTAGTTAAAGTTTCAATTATGGAAATAGACATGTAATTTAAATTATATATAAAAGTACATTACACTTTTGAAAAATTAATGTCAATATTTACTTCACTATTACCATTGTATTTTAAATCAATCAAATAGTTTAAACTACAAGTAAAATTAAAAAAAAAAATGTTGAGAAACAATTGAATCTTAAACATCTTCAAAAGTAAAAACTTAAGAGGAGGCATCTTTGATATCAAGGAAAAAACCAATAAATAATGCATGACATATCCTACAGTATTTTTTTAATAGACACAATCACCTTTTTTAGGGGATTAAACAATGAGTTTATGCAATAAGATGTTACGGTAACTTGGTGAACTATGTAAAACTATGAATGATCTAAATGTTGATTCCAATCAATCACTGACAGCCAAGACATCAATCAATCACCTCACTATACTCCAATGCCTGCGACTATCTACTCACCAGTGCCGAGGTGGAGCTAACCAAACCTACCACACCCAAGTGAACACATTACTAATTACTATTTTTGTCCAATTTGATAATAGTTAATGGTATGAATTTTTTACCACTAGATGACGCTTGACTCTAATAATCAATATTTATATATTATGAAGTAAGAAAATTCTATATTAAAGTAATTTGAAAAAATGTCGATCAGTTTGGATCAATTTAAATTGAACAATATCTTAAACCCAAAATTTACGATTATATACCTTTTACGTGTATTTGTGATAGTTAATATTTTATGGACAAAATCTTTAATGTCTAAAAATTTCAAACGATTTAAAAACTGTCTTGATTTACCAGGCTTTAAGAAATATTTAAGTTTTTGATGTGTTTATCAAAGGATATTTTTAGGGTTGTGTACTTTACATTTTTTTACAAACTAATACTTATACAATAAATACAAAATAATATACACTTTATGTGATTATACATGATTAAATTAGAATCTACATGATGGAAAGTGGCGGAAACATATCGTAGGGAGGGGGAGGAGCGAAATTCAACCCATTTTCGGAGTGGAGGCGTGATTGTTTCAAGAGGCAAACTGCCGGAGAAGTTTGTTCAGATGCTGCGAGCCGGGAAGCGTCGCATCGCCGTCGACGCGACTAAGAGAGTACAAATTAAATTCCCGTTCCCGACAAAATTACACATTCTTGGCGCAGTGGTGAACGAGGGAAGGGTTGAAAAGTGGCCGGCATTAATTTTTGCCGAGCAACATATTACGGGAGACGGCTAGGAGGTGTTGAGGTGATTAGAGGAAGGTGTATCGCCAGAGAGAAACCGTTGTGGACAGTTGTGGCCAGGGAACATGGTTTGCGAAGGCTTGAGCCAATATTTTCATCCTTTTCAATGTAGCATTGCTGATGTGTACATAAATTTAATGATCGTCTTTATTTGTAGAATAAAATGCAATAATTCATAGTCAAAAATGGCATTCGTTTAACTTTTATTTATACTCATCAATATTTTTTAGCTAAATATTTTACCTTAAAAATACCTTTATTAACATGTATGTTATGATTTATTCCATCAACCACAAAAACATTCCACGCTGTAAGGGTAAGATTTAATCTTTTATAAGGTAATGTTTCACAATTTTAAGTTGAGCAATCGACAGCAGTGCAATATAGCTACTTAAAAAAATATAATAATCCAACCGTTTTTATTATATTTTAGGGAATTTTCCATAAGATTTTGAAGATGACTAAGAATAGGGACAAATAAATGGCAATGAACACATTTTTAATTGCATCGTCAGTAAAATTTTTAATTTTCCATCAATTAATTTGTTTACTAGTTGAAAATCGCTTATTATAATGTATTCCATAGTTTGTTATCTGTTTAGTATTCACATAAAGAGTGTTAAAAATCACCTAAGCAGTGGTCAAAACATAATTATTTTGCCATAACCATTTATAAAATGTTAAGATAGATGTTAGAATGTTAATGTGATAGATGATTTAATCATCTATCTCTAAAATGTTGCCGGATCTTGCACTTTTAAGCTCAAAACTAGTACACATGTTGCTTGAAATTGAGGAATTTAATTTAGTTTATATCACATATCAATGCTTTAAATTTTGTGTTTAGCTATAAATATCAATGATACCCGACCAATCCAATATTGAGAATATCAGCAATCACAGAAAACTACTCTTTTTTATAGTTGTACATGAACAGATGTTAAAATAATTAACCCATTCCCAATATTATTATAAGTTCAAATATGGGTAGAGCCTTTAAGTCCGATTCTGATCAAACGTTGGCGGTTAAACAAAAAAACTACACCAAAAAATTAAAAATCGATTGAAAATTTTTCAGTACGATAATCTATTCCACTCAAAACTATTCAGTTAATTACTATTTATAATGTCTTACCCATCCTGTCTTCAGAGGACGAAAAACTATGTAGACGATGTAAGATACATCGTCATTCGTTTGTAAAAAAACGAAGAGGACAATGTAAGATCGATGTAAATATGAGTGCCGAACATTAAATGGACTCTTCAATGAGCCGATCGACACCGATACCCATGCATCGGCCCTCAGTTTTCTATCTCTGAAGGAGCTTTTTTCTTACTTATTAAATATCTAATTAACTTCACCGATAGCGCCCCCGGCTCCAGCCATTTTGTGCATGGCCGGACGAACTCGAATGGACGTTACATAATTACGCCCTAAAATATTTTAACTTTTCGCATCAAAGTTTCTTAAAGGAGCAAAGTTTTAACTTTCAATCCCCTTTCCCGCTCCTTTAGGTATCCGGTGGTGGCCGCCCGTCGCCGGATGAGCCCCTTATCCACCGGATGTTTCAGTGTTTGTCAACTTCAGGGGGAAGTTGTAAGATAATGAAAGGTTTTAAGGCGTACAAAGAATATAAGGTTAAGTAAAAATATTAAAGAAAGGAATAATTTTGTATTTTTCTGCATTTTTAAGCGTATTTTCAACGTACACATTATTTTATATATTTCAAAGCAAGTTTTCTAAATTTAAACTATAAAACCATGGAAAAATTTCCCTACTTAATTTTAATGTGTTCCGAGGGATTGCAATCGTAACAATGTATTCTAATGATCTATTATCATACGTCACTACATAACTTTTTTTATCATCACTTCCATGGAAATCCGCCTGAACGCCAAACAATACCACTAGCGTATACAGACATGTATTTAAACCACTGCGTACATTTGGATTTACTGTGTACAGTACAGTTATTACAAAATCAGATTAAGTACATTTGTTTTGAATCCCTCAATATTTAAAATGAAAATAAGTATAGCTTTTTTCTATATATTAATTATGGTATAATGATGGTGCTAGTGGATGATAAGTATACAATCAGAACACAAAAAGTTTTTAGTTGATGTGGAAACTAAGTATTGTTTGATGTTCCTTTAAATTTTCACCTTAAATAATTATGAGTTTCTAAATTAAGTGTCACTATTGTTTCATACGGATTCTTTAACACTTTGAATACCTTCATAAACCAACATTTTCCAAATAAAACTTGGAGCGGTGAAAACTTGTCAATTCCATCGATAGCTCTAAAACATACAACTCGTTCACGGTCGTAGAGTTTACCTTTGATAATCCAAGACCGTGGAGGCAAACTTTGTCATTGCACATCTTAAATCCTCACTGCTTTGTTTAAGTTTAACCTTAAAATTTCTTGGAGCGAGAAGTTCGCCGCCGAAAAAGCTTTGCCGTCATTAATAAACGGCGGAATCTATTTTACGCGCGGCTCAAGATATAAGGATTACATTCCCCCTCTAAACACTTTGGGGTTAAAATCTCGCCTTGGGAGCGTGTTTAACACGCATTACCGTGCACGCTATGTTTTTGGCCCAACTTGTAGACGGCCGTACTCGTGCTCAACAGGTCTCAACGAGAGTTATTCGCTAATTCCCGCCTAAGACGCAAGAACCGTGTTTGCTCCTTCGCCGATTAAAGCTTGAGTTGGGAATTCTCACCCAAATATTTGACAGCCTGATGGAGTTGGTGCGTAACGTGATGACGGGGATTTAGTTATTCCATGTTGTCACTCACTTGTTGAAGTCTGGACAATTTAAGGGATGTGTTATATTAATTATAGCCTATATAGCATTTCGGGAAGTCGATGTAAATCCATTAAAACCTTAAAAGAACACTTTACTTCTTTTCGCATTTAACTTAGTAATTCAGTATATCGTAATTTAATAAAATGATAATTAAATTCTTAAACATTTTAATAATCTTCAGTTTTAATAATGCCAGGCTCTCTATCACAACTCAGTGCGTAACGAATTTAAGGCAGAAGATTCAAGTGCCGGTAATGAAAATATAAAAATATAATATAATGTACAAACTATTGCTTTAAGCTGAAAATAAAGATATTTTAATTGATGTCCCAAAATATTTCTCAATGAAAAAATTCATTTAGTATTACTAGCAAATTAAAAGAATGAAATGAATTGGCTCATATGTCATTAGTTCATTGCACAAGCCCAATTATTTAAAAGGGAGTTATTTTAAATGTTTAACATTTATGCACATTATGTTTTCTTAAATTAAATATATTCATTTTCATAGTAAAAAAATAACCTTCCACGTCTTAAGTCCCTACGGACCCTATTTTGCATGAAATGAAAAGTTTATCCATAATAATTATAGAATTGTTAGTATCGGTTATTTTGTGTAGATGTTTGAGAAACCACTCACAACTAACCAGTAACTTTGGAGCATTTTACAATGGAGTATTTACAATGCAGAGGCGACGCGGCGTCAACTGGTTCCCCATAGAGTTGCCCCACTCTAGTCGACTCCAGTAATTGCTGTGGACTGCAAGCGACGACGACGTCTACGGATCGCAGCACAGAGCGGCAAAGTGTCTAAGACGGCGGGACTAAGAACGGCCTGTAATCAAACTTGGATCTATTCAGGTACCCCTCACCATCCATCCAATGAGACTTGCCAAAGGGAAACTTTCCGTCCCGACTCGGGCGCTCGCTTTGTCCCAAAAACTGGAAATAATTAGAAACGACAGTGGAAACAAAGTTGCAATTATTTGATGCGCAACTTCTCCCGAACTCGGATAATTATGTTGGTTGCAATTTATTTCGCGATGAAGTCCCCGCGCTCAAAAACCGGCTTCTATTGTCGCGCCCACCGACTTTTTATGTAATTGGCTCGGCTGGAACTTTTAATTAATTTTTTTGACGAGGAGTAGTTTTAATTCGGTTATTTCGGTTAATTTAGTCCGGAAGTAATGGTGTCGTACGTGTGTTTTTTACAAATGGCTTGCCGTAGTTTAGTTGAATTGATACTAATCTGTTTACATACATTTCACAGTCAACCGATAACAAACTCGATGAACGTAAAAAAGATGTATATGGAACCACTTACTTTACCAAGTAATAAAAGCATTAAAATATAAATTTAAATGTAGCAAAGTTTCATAACAAGTATTATTAGGGAAAATTTAATATATCTTCATACACAAATTCAAGTACTCTAAGTTAAGCTTGAATGAATTGTGTACAAAACAACAATGTAAACAAGTTCAAATAATCGTTAAAAACAATTTTTGTTTGTCATTCATAAACATGAGTTTAGTTATGTAGCGGATGATGGACAAACAAACATAGGATTTTTGTACAGTAGTTTGAAAAATTTCAAAAGTCTTCAAAGTTTTTTTTTTTTATCTTAGCAGTGATAATAGGTCATACAAGACCACATTCATCGACTACTAAGGAATATCAAAGAAACTAGTACTTTGAATGCGTCTACAAGAACACTATTGTACTTGAAATATGGTCTACCAGAATCCTATTCAAGGAGATAAAATCTGTTGATACGAAATAAATCACTCCTCACACGGGGTAAACCATCCAGATGTAATTACGTTATAATGTAAATATTTTTATTTAGATACATCCAAGATATTTGTGAAAATCATTTGACTAAGAGGCGTTTGACAATCCTAAAGACTTAGCCGTCACTTAGTTCCCCCACATAATACTGTATACATCAGTGCTGGTTACAAATTTTTATGTAGTTACTGCTGAGAGATCATTATTTGAGAAGGACAATGCTTTCCATTTACACAGGTTCATTCACGGAGTTATGTATAAAGTTTAAAAGCTAATTATACCTCTACAAAAAATAAATTATTTCGGAAATAAGCTTTTACATTTAAAACGCCCATATTAAACGTGAAATCAATACGATGTGGAAATAAAAATTATTAAGTGTAAAGAACGTAAGTAAATTATGTGTGTTATGAAATCCGATTAAATACAACAAATTATAAGTTTAAAGAATAAATACCATTATTACTATATAGATTCTTCCTTAAAAATCCTGCGAATTAAACTTAAAATAAATTCGTAACAAGAATTCATTCATCATGAAATTAAAAGAAGAAAATAGCCTGCATTTACCTCACTCATTGTGGACACAAAATTTGTATAGTCAAATTATTTCCGAATGAAAAAATTAATTTATTTAATAAAGACAAATTAAGGAAACGTTCGTAAAACCAATAAGAACTGATAAGTCTGATGATCTTCATTGTAAATTTTCTTTTTTCATTTTGGTCTTTCGTGCCGGATAATCTACACGCCACCTTCCGTGTCACCTCACATGCCCCCGATGGTGAGCTGGGGTAGTCAAGAAAGTGGTTTTGCCAGTCCAGTGGTTGTGGCGGTCCAGTGGATGAGCCAGATCATGACACTGTCTATTTTTCCAGAGGGCACCATGGAGACACCGTGTCGCTCTCTCCACTAGGCGGCGCCTCTTCAGGTATCGCTGGATAGATAGTTCGTATTTTCCTTTTTCCGCACATTGTCGTTTTTCCTTTACCTCTCTCTTACTTTTCCATTTTATCCCGTTTCGCCTTAGTGTGCATTTATGTTTTAATGTTACTTTCATGTAAACTCGAAACGCTAAATGTTTTTTGTTCACGGAACGAACATATCAATAAAAGAATTCTTTCTAAGGATAAGGAAAATACTTGTTGAAACATTTGGAATCATTAGAAACCAAAGTTTTACTTTTTATTTAATTTAATCTATTTATTCCATAATTTTATAATAAATTTTATACTATTTTTTTTTTTTTTTAATTTAAAACGATATTTTTAAAATCAAACCCTCGTTTTTGAAAACTCGCTAAAAACATTTTTTTTTTTTAACAAAAACGGAGCAGTTTAACCCGTTACCTGAGTCCTGCCTCCTTCTCCCGTTTTCCTCTTCTCCAATTGAATGTATTTGTTTGGCGACATTAACCTTATCTCCGGTGTCGTATCTTAGCAGTGTTGTACCGTGTTTTGTGACCCTGTACTTTGGACTTGGCTGCGTTCGTTTGGTTTACGTGTCAATGTTTAAGGCACCTTATACATCACCCCTTCAAGCACAGATGATAATTGTGCAAAATTTTTAAAAATATTTTTATTAGTAGATTTGTGTTGTAACTTAATGTAAAATGCTGTAAATACAATTTGGTTTTATGTTAGCTTCTGTAAATATTCTTTGAAGATTTTAAGGTAAGTAACGACCAAACTTTAAAAACAATACTAAAGAACAAAATAATCTCAAATAAAAAGTAAAATATTAGTATTTTTAAATTCAGTCTACAGTGTTCTATCGTGTTATGAAATCAGAAAGCGTACATTTTTATTATTGTAAAAATGTATTTTTTTTATATTTATTTTGTCCATTAATTTAATATCGTTTACTTAACAATCATACCTATATAATAAAGCAAAACTATTTTTACAAATTATTGTCCTTCAACCCAATTAACACGTTCAATCATTTAAATTTCTAATAAAGTAAAAATATTTTTAAAACATTTTGCAATATCTGTGCTCAAAGAGGACCTTGGTGAAATTCGCTTTCACATTTATCAATACAGGCTACATCGATTAAATAACAATGGACTTTAAAATGCCCTCTGCAAAGAGCGGAAGATAAGGCAAAGTTGTGAAATATCCTTTGAACATTCCTGATTAAATGATCGACACAGATTAAAAACATGTTTCAATATCTAAAAACTGAAGTGTTAATTCCAAACAGTTTCGATAATTTTTGCACATTTTTTGGATGATTCTACTTAGAGATATAATTGTTGTGTTTTTGTATCGTTGAGTAATTGTTTTATTTTATTATGCCTTGTATGCCTGCATTGCTAAATGTTAGTATAGTAGGAGCCGTGCGTGCTCCGCCACAACAAAACCATCAACGGACACGTTTATGCTGTTCTGCTGTTCGTCTCTGTATTAAAATGTACCTTAAAACCTGCCAAATCATTTTACTTTAATATTTTGCCTATTAAGTACCAATTACCTTTAAAAGTCTGTCGAAAACATTTAAAAAGTTATTTAAATCTACTAAAATAATAAAATACGTTTGTAGTATAGTAAAAATAATTATAAACAAGTTAAAATAATAAGTTTTACAAAAAACAACCATTTTCACCCAACATGAGATCCGGAATTAAATTGTTTTATTTTGTCAGAATAAATATTTATTCTAATAAGACCGCATTATAAAATATATTATACCATTTGCGACTTTTACTAAATAATTTTACAAATTAAGTAAAAAAACTGCAACAATAAAACAGAAAATAATACTATTTGGTTTACTGTTACTTAATTTTAAATTAAATAAGAATTAAAACAATTGACATAATCTGAGTAAAGTGGAAAGTTAAGCGAATGAAAAGTTAAATACACGTTAGGTATTAACATTGTTTTAGCCCATCGAGTGGGCAGAGCTCGAGATGGCAGCAGACTGTTATCATGTCCAGAGATGGAATTGTTGAGCCGCTGCGTCTCCTACAGCATAGACATGCTCGCATTCGACCATGCAGTACCTTAAACGTACTTGAAGTTTTCATTTGTTGATAATGGTATCAAACAATCACTCAGAACAATGTGTCATTATGGGATGGGAAACTGTATTAAGTGGCGAGTACTAAAAACTAAAGTAAAGTCACTTTTAAACACTAAAATTCTGTTATAATCTGATACGTATTTCAACACTTAGAAATTTTCCGAAGTTGCACTAAACCCGAACTATCGAAAGGAATGTTTCCATCCCATATTGAGGTGAATGCTGCGCAATAAGCTTATCCTAGAGTTATAGTTAGAGAGTATACCAGTACAGTAACAGTAAATGAGAGTACAGTACAGTGATGGTATAGTACAGTTGTATATGCGGTACATGGTCGAGCGTAGGCCTACAGTACAGCGCTGCTGCCTGCGTGTTACTGCTCCTGTCGTTACGTGTCCTTCTTAGTTGTCGGGCGACATTGCACTCAGCCTTTCTTGTCATTTTCGTCAATTTTTAGTACATTTCGTTGTTTTTAGTTTTGTCAATTCGTTACAGTATAATAACAGTCTAGTGGATCGCATGCATTTAGTTTCCTACTACATTATCGAATTGTCTTTATTGGGGTGGTGTTTTCTATTACGTTTAATTATGTTGTTACTAATTCTTAACCCGCACAGGCAGAACACTAACAATGTTTAATGGTTAGCAGGTAAGTATTCGTCGAGGTATTTCCGGTTTAAGTATAGTTTTAATAGGTTTATTATGGAAGACTGCCGTTTTAATTGGGGTTTAAAAATTTAATATGAAGTTATTTCTCTTCATTGTAATTGATTAAAAAAATGTTATTAATATTCTGCAACACATCAGTGTTCCCAAAAACCTAATTTTAGTATTATATAGAATCTTTGTTGAGAAACAATTAGCAAAAACTTAAATTATAATTAATTTTATCCCATTTTCATTATTAGCCTACTTTAAACCCCCATTACTGTATTGATAACACAGTATTTAAATGTACAAGAATTTATGTTAAGAGAAAATCATACATAAAAATAATTTTCGATCTATTATTAGATTATAATAAGTGGCACTTGTAGAGAAACGTATACATCGTTATTTTATTATGCTGTATATCTGTATATGCATAGACAATGACAAGTAAATTATTTGCTTCTTAGTTTGACAAAATACAATAGGAGTATCGTGTAAATGAATGGAAGATCTGAAAATCTACAACACGGTTCCAAATAAAATTTTTTATTTCCTCTTAAAATTTGACGTTTGATATTGAGTAGATTGTTATCGTCAATGATCCATATATGAGATAAATCTTTCTACATGACGATAACATATGGTTTAAGCTTTATTGATTTCATCATTTTAAACCTCACATTCATGGGTGCATCAACTTTCGGCGATAAATTTTATTCATAGAAAGCCTTTTAACTATTTGTTTAAAAGTAAATACAACAATTGAATGTTATATTTTTCAAAATTCAAACTGAAACCCGTTTTGTGATAGAAAATAAGACGTCCCCAAGAACGATTGATGACGTGCAATATTTCAACAGAAGCGAACGAACCATTGTTACATTCCCATCACATTCGTTGTACAAACAGCAACGAGGTTATTCTTAAATTAAAGGGTCCATCAAAACATGCAACCGACAAAGGCCCGTTCCACATGTCCTGGGGCTCCGTCAAATGAGTCAGCTCAACTCGCTCGCTCCGTCTCTCTCCCACTCATTGATTTTCCCATATTTCCCTCTCCCTCAGTAATTACACTCGACGACCTGTTGAGCTAAATAAATTAGGTTTGATGTATATAAACAACGGACGCCCTCGATGTAACATTTGCTCCGATTGATTTTCAGCCGCCCGTCACCGTCAACTCAACGCCCGTGTCGCGGCCTCCACCGTGGTCACCGATATCCTTTATTACTTACTCCCGACGGTGTTTAACTTTTTTATATTAATTTAACTTAGCTCCGTTCGTTTTAGAAATGTTAGTGTTTTGCCTGTTTCTTTTATTTCTCTGTTTATTTGTTGTCTTGTTAATGTTTTTTATAAATCTGTTACATATAATTTTCTCGTTAATTTACATTAACATCCTGGACAACTATCTGAACCTCGAATCTCGAGACTTGTGCTCATATAACCAACAGGTTCTGCGGACCATTCGGCTGTATCGGTCAACTGTGTACGGTCGTCTCTTCTCGATATTTGTTATTAATAGTTTGTGTTTTTCTGAGCAGATAGAAAGCTGTTTGCTGGGATGCTAAGCAAGCAACAAACAGAAGAGGATGTTAGACAACTATTCGCCCCTTTCGGAACAATAGAAGAGTGCACCATTCTTAGAGGCCCAGACGGTGCCAGTAAAGGTATGTATTTGAGTTTTCGAACATACTATAGCCTTAACGTGTAGTGAATAAGAAATAAGAGATTCTCTGCACACTATGTTGGGATAAATTATCATCTTATAATAATAACCAACGATTTGATCAAAATTTTATAAATTCTTAGTTCAACATGACTAATAAATATAAAGAAGACCCGTTGAGAGGATGTAATGGCATAAATCAACTCCCAACATTGTTGACACAATCAATATGTGTTTGGTACATTTGATTTCATAATTAATTTACAATATTGATTTGGGGATATGCAAGATGTAGGGACGGAGTTTGGGCCCAGAATCCCGTAGGAGTACCCAGCCCCTACAGACCGCCGCCGTCTACTCCTGTTTGGCCCTTGGGGCTTATCGGACTGGCCACTCAGATACTTTAATCCCTCTTGAAGGGTCGCCTATGCCTACCCGTCCAGTCATTGCCTAGGGAATGCCCCGGTCCCGGTGTTTCGTCATGTTTTGCGCTTTTAACTGCATCAAACAACATTTCCTGACTTTCGTTCCACCACTGGAAAGTTCATTCTAAACACAAAAAATATTTTTTGTGATTTTCATAATAGGTGAATCGGGGTTAAATTTTATAATATGCATTACCTGCTGGATTCAAAAGGAAAGTAAGAAAACGGTTTGTAAAATAAAAATTTCTGAAACGTATATATGAAATAAAATTAATTAATGAAATACATAGTACATATACTTTATACTTCAACAAATAGAAGTCAAATAAAGGATAATCTTAATTTTTAATTAAAGTTCATAAGCATAAGTATATTGAACACTCACTACATGATTTAACACGATTTTGTTCAAAGTAATGTAAATTAATGCAGATTGAATTCAATTGATTTACTTTGCTCTACAATAGTTATTTTTAAGGTAGACCCACACATTTAGATGCTTACCTATTTTTAATAAATAATGTAGAATATAGGACACCACTCAGTGTATAAAGTCTAGGAACTAATCAATAAGTCAATCCAACAGTACATACAGGTATCACAGTAGTAGGCCTAATCTCATTTTTAAGGTGGTTAAAGTTACAATAAACATGTTTTCAAAATAAAAAGTTATGATAAGCATAGTCCTAAATGATAATCATTTACAAGAGAGTTTGATATCAAAAGTAATGTGCGATATATTGTATAATGATATCACTGGATTCCTTTGATTCAACACACAAGTACGCTACTATTGAGTCGAAATATTTTGTCGAAAACAGATATTATAAAACATACTGTAGAGGATTTATTTACATATATAAGCTGAGCTGGTATATGGGGAGATCCCATTCATTTCTGAGTAATCCCCAGCAGTGAGAA
Organism: Neoaliturus tenellus; assembly: GCA_030545055.2. Taxonomy (NCBI): domain Eukaryota; kingdom Metazoa; phylum Arthropoda; class Insecta; order Hemiptera; family Cicadellidae; genus Neoaliturus; species Neoaliturus tenellus. The sequence continues at coordinate 32,546,743 of CM061535.1, forward strand.
GAGTATCACCCCACACTGCATCTCATATGGGCTTGTTCGATCCTGCCAGCTGAATCACATTTATAATAAATTCACATACAGTATATGTTTTGCTGAACGAATATCTTTTAAATTTACCGAATGTAGTTAATTTAAAAAAATAGTCCGTTTAGTTAACTGATAGATAGGGACTGTGCGATTACAGTTGTACAGTATAATTTATCGTTATATGCTAGGTAAATCATTGAATACTCCAATTTTGTTACTACTCTTTAAATATATTTGCCAAGTATAATTCAAACGTACAAAATAATATTTTTTTAATTCTTGAAAGCAATTAGAAAAAACGTACACAGTTTTTTTTAATTAGGTACCTAATTTTCCAATAAAATCTGTCTAGTCGGAAACTACAGCAAGATGCAGTGTACCATTATTCCGATGAGAGTTTGGTAGTGCCTGTAAAGCCCGTTTAAATCATTTCTCTGATCCATCAGGGCTCCGAACGAACAATAAAAATATCCACATAAATCGCAGCTCTGATGAGCAGGATTACGTTTTTGCGATTGATAATCCACCGTCACGTCCCACCTCCCCACCCCTCCACTTCTGGACAACATTTACATTCCGATATTACGTAACGCTAACATTACGTTATTGCGATTGATAATCCACCGTCACGTCCCCCCCACTTCTGGACAACATTTACATTCCGATATTACGTAACGCTAACATTACGTTATTGCGATTGATAATCCACCGTCACGTCCCACCTCCCCACCCCTCCACTTCTGGACAACATTTACATTCCGATATTACGTAACGCTAACATTACGTTATTGCGATTGATAATCCACCGTCACGTCCCCCCCACTTCTGGACAACATTTACATTCCGATATTACGTAACGCTAACATTACGTTATTGCGATTGATAATCCACCGTCACGTCCCCCCCACTTCTGGACAACATTTACATTCCGATATTACGTAACGCTAACATTACGTTATTGCGATTGATAATCCACCTTCACGTCCCCCCACTTCTAGACAACATTTACATTCCGATATTACGTAACGCTAACATTACGTTATTGCGATTGATAATCCACCGTCACGTCCCACCTCCCCACCCCTCCACTTTTGGACAACGTTTACATTCCGATATTACGTAACGCTAACATTACGTTATTGCGATTGATAATCCACCGTCATGTCCCCCCCCACTTCTGGACAACATTTACATTCCGATATTACGTAACGCTAACATTTCGTTATTGCGATTGATAATCCACCGTCACGCCCCCCCCCCACTTCTGGACAACATTTACATTCCGATATTACGTAACGCTAACATTTCGTTATTGCGATTGATAATCCACCGTCACGTCCCCCCCCCCTTCTGGACAACATTTACATTCCGATATTACGTAACGCTAACATTACGTTATTGCGATTGATAATCCACCGTCACGTCCCCCCCACTTCTGGACAACATTTACATTCCGATATTACGTAACGCTAACATTTCGTTATTGCGATTGATAATCCACCGTCACGTCCCCCCCACTTCTGGACAACATTTACATTCCGATATTACGTAACGCTAACATTTCGTTATTGCGATTTATAATCCACCGTCACGTCCCCCCCACTTCTGGACAACATTTACATTCCGATATTACGTAACGCTAACATTTCGTTATTGCGATTGATAATCCACCGTCACGTCCCACCTCCCCACCCCTCCACTTCTGGACAACATTTACATTCCGATATTACGTAACGCTAACATTACGTTATTGCGATTGATAATCCACCGTCACGTCCCCCCTCTCCTCCACTTCTGGACAACATTTACATTCCGATATTACGTAACGCTAACATTACGTTATTGCGATTGATAATCCACCGTCACGTCCCCCCCACTTCTGGACAACATTTACATTCCGATATTACGTAACGCTAACATTACGTTATTGCGATTGATAATCCACCGTCACGTCCCCCCCACTTCTGGACAACATTTACATTCCGATATTACGTAACGCTAACATTACGTTATTGCGATTAATAATCCACCGCCACGTCCCCCCCACTTCTGGACAACATTTACATTCCGATATTACGTAACGCTAACATTACGTTATTGCGATTGATAATCCACCGTCACGTCCCACCTCCCCACCCCTCCACTTCTGGACAACGTTTACATTCCGATATTACGTAACGCTAACATTACGTTTTTGCGATTGATAATCCACCGTCACGTCCCACCTCCCCACCCCACCACTTCTGGACAACATTTACATTCCGATATTACGTAACGCTAACATTACGTTATTGCGATTGATAATCCACCGTCACGTCCCCCCCACTTCTGGACAACTTTTACATTCCGATATTACGTAACGCTAACATTACGTTATTGCGATTGATAATCCACCGTCACGTCCCCCGCACTTCTGGACAACATTTACATTCCGATATTACGTAACGCTAACATTACGTTATTGCGATTGATAATCCACCGTCACGTCCCCCCCACTTCTGGACAACATTTACATTCCGATATTACGTAACGCTAACATTACGTTATTGCGATTGATAATCCACCGTCACGTCCCTCCTCTCCTCCACTTTTGGACAACGTTTACTTTCCGATATTACGTAACGCAAACATTACGTTATTGTGATTGATAATCCACCGTCACGTCCCACCTCCCCACCCCTCCACTTCTGGACAACATTTACATTCCGATATTACGTAACGCTAACATTTCGTTATTGCGATTGATAATCCACCGTCACGTCCCCCCCACTTCTGGACAACATTTACATTCCGATATTACGTAACGCTAACATTACGTTATTGCGATTGATAATCCACCGTCACGTCCCCCCCACTTCTGGACAACATTTACATTCCGATATTACGTAACGCTAACATTTCGTTATTGCGATTGATAATCCACCGTCACGTCCCCCCCACTTCTGGACAACATTTACATTCCGATATTACGTAACGCTAACATTACGTTATTGCGATTGATAATCCACCGTCACGTCCCCCCCACTTCTGGACAACATTTACATTCCGATATTACGTAACGCTAACATTACGTTATTGTGATTGATAATCCACCGTCACGTCCCCCCCACTTCTGGACAACATTTACATTCCGATATTCCGTAACGCTAACATTACGTTATTGCGATTGATAATCCACCGTCACGTCCCCCCCACTTCTGGACAACATTTACATTCCGATATTACGTAACGCTAACATTACTTTATTGCGATTGATAATCCACCGTCACGTCCCCCCCACTTCTGGACAACATTTACATTCCGATATTACGTAACGCTAATATTACGTTATTGCGATTGATAATCCACCGTCACGTCCCACCTCCCCACCCCTCCACTTCTGGACAACGTTTACATTCCGATATTACGTAACGCTAACATTACGTTTTTGCGATTGATAATCCACCGTCACGTCCCACCTCCCCACCCCTCCACTTCTGGACAACATTTACATTCCGATATTACGTAACGCTAACATTACGTTATTGCAATGGATAATCCACCGTCACGTCCCCCCCACTTCTGGTCAACATTTACATTCCGATATTACGTAACGCTAACATTACGTTATTGCGATTGATAATCCACCGTCACGTCCCCCCCACTTCTGGACAACATTTACATTCCGATATTACGTAACGCTAACATTACGTTATTGCGATTGATAATCCACCGTCACGTCCCCCCACTTCTGGACAACATTTACATTCCGATATTACGTAACGCTAACATTACGTTATTGCGATTGATAATCCACCGTCACGTCCCCCCCACTTCTGGACAACATTTACATTCCGATATTACGTAACGCTAACATTTCGTTATTGCGATTGATAATCCACCGTCACGTCCCCCCGCACTTCTGGACAATATTTACATTCCGATATTACGTAACGCTAACATTACGTTACTGCGATTGATAATCCACCGTCACGTCCCACCTCCCCACCCCCCCACTTCTGGACAATATTTACATTCCGATATTACGTAACGCTAACATTACGTTATTGCGATTGATAATCCACCATCACGTCCCTCCTCTCCTCCACTTTTGGACAACGTTTACATTCCGATATTACGTAACGCAAACATTACGTTATTGTGATTGATAATCCACCGTCACGTCCCACCTCCCCACCCCTCCACTTCTGGACAACATTTACATTCCGATATTACGTAACGCTAACATTACGTTATTGCGATTGATAATTCACCGCCACGTCCCCCCCACTTCTGGACAACATTTACATTCCGATATTACGTAACGCTAACATTACGTTATTGCGATTGATAATCCACCGTCACGTCCCACCTCCCCACCCCTCCACTTCTGGATAACATTTACATTCCGATATTACGTAACGCTAACATTACGTTATTGCGATTGATAATCCACCGTCACGTCCCCCCTTTCCTCCACTTTTGGACAACGTTTACATTCCGATATTACGTAACGCTAACATTACGTTATTGCGATTGATAATCCACCGTCACGTCCCCCCCACCCTTCCGCTTCTGGACAACGTTTACATTCCGATATTACGTAACGCTAACATTACGTTATTGCGATTGATAATCCACCGTCACGTCCCCCCCACTTCTGGACAACATTTACATTCCGATATTACGTAACGCTAACATTACGTTATTGCGATTGATAATCCACCGTCACGTCCCCCCTTTCCTCCACTTTTGGACAACGTTTACATTCCGATATTACGTAACGCTAACATTACGTTATTGCGATTGATAATCCACCGTCACGTCCCCCCCACCCTTCCGCTTCTGGACAACGGTTACATTCCGATATTACGTAACGCTAACATTACGTTATTGCGATTGATAATCCACCGTCACGTCCCCCCCCACTTCTGGACAACATTTACATTCCGATATTACGTAACGCTAACATTGCGTTATTGCGATTGATAATCCACCGTCACGTCCCCCCTCTCCTCCACTTTTGGACAACGTTTACATTCCGATATTACGTAACGCTAACATTACGTTATTGCGATTTATAATCTCCCATCACCTTCCTGTGCTAGTCAACCTCCAAAGTACCACCAGTTTTAGAGTTACATACTCGCCTACGGCTCGATGGGGGCTCCGCCCCCATGCCCCCTTAGGGGTGTCCCTAAATTCGTAAATTAATAAAAAGTCAAGTATGAAATTGGTTAGTTCCACAGGAAGAGCTGAACAGCCAAGACAGTAACAAAACCGTTTAATACACACAATTCACAATCGATAGTTAAAAAAGCTTTGAAAATCTCCTATGAATCGGTTTTAATAACTCTTCGTAGTTAAAATTTGTTAAAATATTTTGAGTGTGATATAATAATTATTTATTCTGGGTGTTATGCTGAATGGAGGGTCCACTCCCTAATTTGTTGCCCCAATTCCGTAATTTCTGTAAAAACTTGATGAAGTGAACGGGCTTGTCTAAATTATATACTCCCGCATGTGTAACTCACTCACTCACTCACTCACTCATCGGGGTATCAGAAATTCATCAAATGTCGGTAAAGTAGATTAAGCGAAGTTTAGTTATATCACCCATATATCACTTACTACACAGTAATTCCCAAGCGAGAACTAAATCTACTTTACCGACATTTGATGAATTTCTGATACCCCGATGAGTGAGTGGGGAAGTACATACCAAACAAAAAAATAAGTGTTATGAATGCCTTTTATTCTACCTGTTAGGCCATACTGTTGTTTTACAATTAATTGTTAGGTAACTGATTCTTTTGAATTGTTTGTTGTTACTTAGCGATTTTTTACATTGTTTGTTACTTACTGACCTAAAACTTTGGTTTCCAACTAATCGAGGTAAATTTATAATTTTTAACTAATGTTTGAGTTATCCCTGTAACTCCAACAGGATTTATGAGTAGTATTTATAATAATTATTCTTAAATTATAACATACATTTTTATTTTGCATCGAATAGTATTTTTGTGATTAGCCTGTAGCGGGTTCATAACAGTTTGTTCATGTTGTCCTATTTTTTTCTGACGGTATTTATTTTTTCATTTAAATAATAGTTTATATAATAATTAGTTTATGCAAAATAGTTTATTTAGCTTAGCCATCCTACATTTTCATCCATTTTATCCAAATATTTTTTTCATACTTTTTGCGCTAGGAGGGTGAGGCAAGGCATGGCGTCACATCCCCTGACGACTAGTTTACTACAGTATAGTTTCTTTTAAAATCTATTCTAGTACTCAGGTATAGTAGATACGTAGAAACTACACATACACCCACACTCATAACCTAATCAGTACAGTTAGAGTATCAAACAAAATTAACAAGTTTAACTTAAAATCTGTACTAGCACTCAGGTATAATAGGTACATAGAAACTACACATAAACCCACACTCATAACCCTAATCAGTACAGTTAGAGTATCAAACAAAATTACAACGAGGGTTATGGGGTGGAGGCCTCAACTACCATGTTCAGTGCTTGAGATTTTTACGGCAATTAAAGAATAGGGGCAACTAATTTCTGGGAAAGGGGGTGGAGCCTCCATATACCATAATATCTAGAATATTTCCATAATCGATCATGATTTCACAATTCTCAATTTTTTTACGGACTAAGGAGAACTAGGATGTGGTTTTAAAAAACGAGCTACAGGCGATTTTCGTATTAGCCGGTTTTCTTACTGTCTTAGCGGGCAGTTCTTCGGTGGGCCTCACCTGCAACTCATTATCGGTGGATTTTTAAATTTTCTAATATCTTTCTTAAGTATTTTTTGTCTTTCATTATATACAGCGTACCTCAATTAAAACTTATAATTTTATTCCACTTTTATTCATTTTGAATACACCAACTACTTACATCATGTGGCCAAAATTTTAACACATATCAATTTTTAAGCATGGTATCTAGAATATTTACATAGTCCATTATTATTTCACAACTCCATTCTATCCCTACAATTACTTATATTTAAAATATTCCCATTGAAGGTTTTGATTATTTAGGTGAGATATTGCTGTACATTACATATATAAATTGTTCATTTCCCCAAATGTTTTTTTCTTTATACAAGAACCTAGATCTACTGTCTAAGGAGGCCTAAGAATAAACAATTATTTTATAAGTTTTCGTAAGTCATGATTTGACAAAACCATTGTCAATATCAACACTCTTTATCTGAAATAAGTTTTTCCATTTTTTATTGGTGAATTTTACAGGTCGATTATTTTTATTATTATTACCACCATGCACCTATAGTTTTATTTTATCCAAGCAAGGCATTTTAGTTTACAGTTATTAATGTGAACTTTTGCATCGATTTGGAAATGTTTAGAATTTTTTATTTATTTTCCTAAGTGGGGACAGTTTTTTTATGAATTAAGAGTTCTTAGTTGCGCGATGACGTAATGTCCCTCAACGATTCTTTTACCATTCTTTAAATATCAAAAAATTCTCACATATAAATTGAAGATACACTCGCAGCCTGTAAAAAGCTAAGATAATAATTATTTTATTATTGCTTTTTACTTTTAATCTCCAAGTAACACTATGTATCCCCCCAAATTAACACTAAGCTTTAATGAAATCTTGAACTTTGAGCTCTGGCATTCAAATTATAACTATGAAAGATATATCTATGACGTAACGACGACTCTAATTTGGGCTTTAACTACTCGGGGGCAACCCCTGAGGGGGCATGGGGGCGGAGCCCCCATCGAGCCGTAGGCGAGTTGAGGGTTATTAACTCCAATGTGTTCGCTGAATTAGTTTGTAAATAAAAAAGTCGAGTGTTAAACAGGTTAGCTTTACCAAAGAAGTGCACAAACAAGACAGTAACTAAGGGCTAATGCACACTTCTCACAATCAATAATAATTAAAGCTTTAAATTCGTCAAAAATTGTTGCAATAAATCAGTGAAAACAATAAAATAACATTAAAATGAAATAATATAAAATCTAATAAACAAGATAGAAATCACAAAAGACTCCAAAGTTTTAAAAAGATTCCCTACAATCCGAGGAGGAACTTACTAAAAGTATGTAAATTAGTAACACCAGCCCCGACAATAGCTGAATTCATATTTTTAATTGTCTCTTAAAAGAAGGTAAGGTCCCCAATTTCAAGTTTTCGGTAACTATTCTGGTCCTGCAATAAATCTGTTTTGAGAGCTAATGTGTAGAGATACGGCAAAATGTTCTGAAAACTGTAAGCCATTAATAAAATATTTCATTCATATTCAGCAACATTTTTCGATAGGATCAATCGTTTTGTCAGTAGAGTGGAAAAACTGAAAACGCTATTGCACAAAAATTAGTCTGGAGATTTACGCAATTGGTGCGATGTACGACAAAAGACACAGGACCAAAATCGTAGTTCATCCAATTCAGTACCGTAGTAGTCTCAAATCTATGAAAGGCCTAACCGTTTAACCGCTAGAGTTGAAATATACTAAAATTACGATTTCTCTAGTTGGCCAAAAGCCACTGCTTATTTATCACAAAACTCTTGACTTTCTGATATTACGTAATATTCACATTCCGATATCAAATAACATTTACATTCCTGTTATATTATTATGAATATGTTTCTGTCATTAGTATTACACGTCTGTTACTTTCCAATGTCACGTTAAGTTTTTATTCTGATATTATGGAACTTGAACATTAAGTTATTGCAATTAATCTTTCACTGTCTTCTGTTCTCCCTTCCCCCTGTACCAAAAACATTAGACAATGTTAACATTTAGATATCATGTATCGGTATCATTACGAAATTCATGTTATTTTGCTGTATATTGAAATTTCCTATAAGGAAAACGCTTATTGCGGCAGTAGTCACGGAAACATCTAAACTCGGCCTTGCTTACAACACTAATATGGCGACAAACCTACATAATAATGCCCCATGAGGTTTATGAGAAAGGTTCATTTATTTAACAGATCATAATACAATTTGGTATAGGTAAGATTACTAAGTGATACATTAACCTATATTTGCTTATATTACACGTAAACAACCCCATTTAATTGTTATTATGATTAAAGTGAAGAAATTATCAAATTTTACTGGAAATACGCAGGTCTGCTGCTACGGGGGTATTTTAATAATGCATATAAGGTTTACGTTTTTCTAATAATTTTACTAAAATCACTTTGATACATGAGTTAGTAGTTAAATTTTTTAATTCTAGTTATGAATAATATCATAACGGTTATACATTTTCATATTATTTCATGGTGAATTTCAATAGCATGTAATTCTTTGAGTTATATTTTACTCCTTTACCAAGCAGGGTGTTCCCACATTTTCATCTCTTCCCTTGCTCCGTACAAAGGTGCTTAGGGGCCCACACGCTAACTTTTCCCCCTCTTTTATTTCCGTAGAAAGCTCTGGTGATGTACCAAATCTTACCTATTGAAAGATGAAATCGTTTCTTCACCTTTTCTGAAAATGCGGTTGCTTCTGTTGGTTGTGTGCAAAACAATATGTGTTCTATTGTTTGATTTAATTTCCGTGGTTTATTCTTCCCTCGTTTATTTGTATTGTTGATTTTAATTATTTAAAAACATACCATGCTTAATTTCGATTGTTTCAATTTGTTTATTTGACTTCTAAGACTCATTAAACGAAAATCATATTAGCTTTTTTCGTTATTATTAGAACATTTAGATATTATTCAGCAATAACTTGCAATACACTGTTTATTATTATTATTATTTTATTCTTTATTATGACTAAGGGATCTGTTTTAAGCCAACCTAAAAAATCTAAGTATCGTGTTATTGGTTTCAATTTCGTGAATATACAGTCTCTACTGCTTGGTGATGTACTGCTGAACATTCGTTGGTCAATTCTTGCATAAAATATAGAGGGATGGTATTAAGGATATTCTCCTCATTTCTATATTTTTTGCTTACTTTGTTTTTTCATGTATAATGTTTGTTCTATACTAAACCCAGAAGTATAATGTCCACATAAACTACATACTATTTCAATACTAAAGGCAACGAGAGCTTCTATCTATGACTAATACATTAACTCACGCACTTACTCGCTAAGATATTTTTACATGGATGTTGAGTTCAGTGATTTTTTAAGCATACTTAAAGACTTAGACAGAGTTTGTACACAACCAAATGTGACAGTAAATCTACTCGGGGTTTAAGATTCTTAGAAAAATTTAATTAATTACATCGTAAATTATCAATAACTATTATAAAAATAAAACATTGTTGAAAAATTATAGTTAACTTATAAGGTGTGATAATATGATAATGAGCGAATATTGACGAGATACGAAGTTTTGTAACGGGTGGGTGGACGGAGAAGATACGGATTTATGACGTCTTTAACTGGGGTTTGGTCGATCAGCTGAAAGATCTATCCGCGTGTGAAACCCTGTGTCCGAGTTCATTCTTCTGTCGCTTCTCCTACTGAATATCATATATTCACACAACCCTCTGTGTCTCTTCTCGGTCAAAATATTCCGTTCGGTCTCTTGGAACTAATTTGATTTGGTTGTTTGGTTACGAATGTCTTGGATTTGATGTTTACAAGATTTTTAGATGCAAGTTGGATGAAAAATCGGAGTATAAAATCGTATGTCCATGTTTAATATACATAATTATCGCCTTCAGTGTGAGGCCGAAAGTGAAGGGAAATTTTTAATTTTCATATAAAAAACTAGACTGTTTACGTTAATCTAAGAATATTTAGGGTCTAAATGTAAGGAATCATTAAACACACTGATTGTTGGCTAGTTTTCAACTTAAAAATATTTTCCCCTAGTTTTATTTATTATATATTATTTTAATAATTTGTGTCCTTTCATCAAGGCGGGTTTTCCAAAATTCTCAGAGCAAAACGTAGACATATCAAAGGACCGAGTATCACTCTAGAGCGACATAAAAATCCCATAAAATTGAGGAGAATCCCAGCAGAATAGATAGGATTGGTAAGGGATTGAAAATGTAAGGAAGGGGGCGAAGGAAGGGTCTAGGGGATGGGAAATGTAGGCAAAACAATACACAAAATGTAAACCAAACGAATATTCTTTCTCCAAAAGCTGTTAATTTTATAATTCTACCGTAAAACTCTTAACAAAATATAGATATTTGTAATATTGTTTGATATATTGCAAAGGTTTTCACCATACAGTTGTTTTATAGTGTCAATTTAAGAGCCTAGTTGTAGTTAAATATTCAATTTAACAACATTTCTATTATATATAACGAAAATACTAAAATATATTTACTTATTGTCTAATATTTTAAAATTAATACAAAACGATTCTTTAATTGAAATAAAGAAGTTTGAAATTCACATTTAAACTTTCAAGAGAGGAAATGTGTTACACAATTATTCAGAAACTCAGTTTCTAAGAATAGGGGAATGTCTGAGAATAAAAAAATTACTTTAAATATATTGGAACAATGAATTTATGAATTGGTTTGTGGATTCTTCTACTTGATCTAATCAGGAACTCGATTAAATGCATATATCTTTATCAATCCCATCTGTATCCAATCTGCTAATCTGTAACAAAAAATCGCAACAATCTGTAACAAACAATCTGTAGCCCATCTGAAATCAATCGTTGCTGTAGCCCATGATGCTTTTTATGTTGGATAAGTGGTTAGATTTTTGTCTTTATTTCCATAAAAATTTTCTGAATTGGAATATGGAAACATTTTACAATGAAACAGTTGAAAACAGGAAAGAAAGAAATGTTGTCAACACATGGTTCAATGGGTAAAACCCTCTTTTGCATGGTGAAGGCCTTTAAAGACCATTACATTTTCTAAGAAACTTCATGTCATATGATATAAATTAATTAAAATGCTTAAATTAACTTTTTCAGGTATCCGAAATTTATTAATATATTAATATATTAATATAATAACAGCCTCTACCAAATTTCGGGATTAACAAGTCAATGAGTTTGTATTAAGGCTCAAAAGGCTATTTTCAATTTAATAGATTTAAATAAAAGGTCGAACTTAACAACATGTATAATTTTGTAAATATTTTATAGCATTCAAGAGGAAATAAATATGCTGCATTTTATGAGGGTTTAATATTTTTGCATAGAAAACCCAGATTATTCTCTGTTTATAAAAAAACCCTACTCTATCCAATTTGAAAATTCAAACTCGAAAAGGACAAGCTGAAAATTAATTGATTTTAACATATTTTCTTACTAAATAATGATACTTGTATAATGCCGATACACCATAATCTCAGTATATTAAACATTAGCGCAATATTTAAACTTATTAACAATAGAATACAACAAAACAATGTTTGGATTACACGATGTAATAACTCTAGGAAATCCCCTGCGACAGGATTACGTGGAAATAATTTCATTCTCATTTCAGCAGGTTTTGATTGTATTGTATAATTTATATCACATTACGAATGAAACTAGGGCGATGTAAACGAAATAAACACCCCCGAGTCCCCCATCGTAATCCTGGCCAGTGCCAGCGCCGCCGATGTGCGATGTACCATGTCGTAACGTTCGTTCTATTATTTTATTTTATAACAACAGAAATTTCCTTTTTGTTGTTTTTTTAAATACTTAAATGTTTCAGTAGGCCTATGTTATGCTGCATATTTTATGGGAATGAATGTGTAATGTTTAGTATTTTTATTGTTTATAATTATATATATCCATATACCTAGAATATAGTACAAATATATTAAAGTAACATAAGAATAAATTTACATTCGTGTTCTAAAATAGTTTATTTCTTCATTAAAATATTCGTTAATATGATCTTGAACTTATTACGTTATTTTATACTAAGTACTCAAGGTTTATATTTATTGTAGCGTTTAATTATTTATTGTATCCAATTTTTCTTGTATTAGTTAAGTCAAGAGCTAAAGAATGTAATCTGACATGCATTTTCCGTAATGTTTTTAACACGATTTGACCTCTTATATTAATAATAGAGAATAAATACCACGTTCCAGTGTTTTTCGAATCTATAACTAATAAGCAAACCAGTGACAAGAATGGTGTATCATTGCGAAAAAGCTTGAGGTTTTCCGAAAGGTCATATATCTCAGAGTACCCCGGTTTGAACTATCGACTCTTGTAGATTTAAATGAAACGGTTTTGTAGACAGGCGACAAGTTCGAATTATATACCCTAACAGTTTCTAAATTTGTATGTAAAATATTATATATATATATGCAGGTTTTTTTAACGAGTATCATTTCTAAAGCATCCCATTTTAGTTTGTTATATGAAACGTTAAGGAAATTATTTATGTTTTCGTATTTAAACATATAATTTTAAAAATATTTTTTGCATTGCTAGTACAACAATGAAAGCACTTATAGCTACTATAAAAATACGTCTACCATTTTCTTGCATAAATTAAAAGTGCATCAATACTTAAAATTGAATTTAACAGTTTTACACCATAGGAAGCTTATACGGTTAAAATTTTTCATTTTTCTTCCATTAAACTTCTAGAAAACAACGCCTACTTTGTCTCAAAGTGTAGCACAAACTGAACACTTTGTAACCGACCCTTGACAGCCTCTCAAGACGGGACGAGCTCGTCGCCGGTGGGTTCGCCGCGCCGTTTACCTGTTTACTCTCATTTTGCACATACGTTCGTTGCAGATGCTGTCGCCCTCACGAGAAGAAGGTAATTCCTTTGTGGTGCGCCTTGTACGAGCGCGGGCAAATAAACTCAAAGGATGAGATAATTGTGCATGTCGGGCCCACAAAGCTGTGCGGGGTAATGAGCAATGTCGCCCCGCGAGCACCGCGCACACACCCTCACCCTCGTTGGTTATTTTTACACCCCACACTCACCACTCATTATCTCTACAACAGGTATTCCAGTATTTACAACGATACCTAGTCAGAATGGTGAAGTGAAACTAGTTTTTCTATTTAAAAATATATATTTATGTTCTTAAATAATAGTTGGCATATTAATGAGAATGCTCCAAACATTACAAAGAAACAACTTTTAGATTAATTTAAACATTTCCCCAAATGCAATTCGAGAAATGTTTACTCTTTGAGTCTGTCGGTAATTAACCTACATGAAATATATAACATTCAGTTTACCTCCCGATTATTCGGAACTTCAACATGAACGAGATAATGTACTGTATTGGTAATCACTCAAATGGATGGATCCAACAACTTCATACATACCGTTGCACCTTTGGGAAAAAGAATAACTAATATAAAAACCCCCACTATAAAAATACTAGACTTTACTATGAATTGTATACATTGTAACTCTTACCCTGTTTTGATTTAAATTTACCGCCAGTAAAATAAAAAAGCTATTGCTAGAGAATAATCTTTTGAGGGAATGTATGATCCTATGGAAATAATAATGAGAATTCCATTTTGTTTTGTTTTAAGTAGTTTACTTATCAAATTTTATATCCAATTACGCTGTCTTACTTTACAACCAACCCTGTCTCATATGCCATGTGGACATAGGGTACCAGTGTTTTCTGCACATATTCAGTTTAATATAACATAGTGGTGGGGGCGTGGGACCCCCTCTACCCCCCCCCCTACAACCCTCTCCCCCAACCCTAATCTAACAAGGTAAGTAGCCGGTAGCGTGCCAACCTCGCATGCTGCCCTCCACTAGCCACACTTCTTCCTCAAATTAAACCCCTCACAATTAATCTTGAAACCCCTTGTTTTTATTACATTCTTATTTCTCTCTTATCTTCGAGGGTGACAATGTTTTTACATCACCCCTATTTATGACACCGGTTCCTTCACGAACCTCTAGAGCAAATAGTCTTGATTGTATTTCCATGATACCATCCCATTCTGAGTGTTTCCTTGGTATCTGAGGTTATAATTTCTGTTCATAATTTACTATACAATGCTGAGTATTACCACTTTACCTAACACCTCGCTACACGCTACACAACATCAAACACTAATATCAGACTACTGGCTCGGTGGTCAATGTTATATGAGTGGAAGTGAAAACATCAGCCTGTATCGAGACTGCCGGGTGTTAGCGAAGTTGGTACAATGCTAGGTGACGGTAATCCTAACACTAATATCGGACTACTGGCTCGGTGGTCAATGTTATATGAGTGGAAGTGAAAACATCAGCCTGTATCGAGACTGCCGGGTGTTAGCGAAGTTGGTACAACGCTAGGTGACGGTAATCCTAACACTAATATCGGACTACTGGCTCGGTGGTCAATGTTATATGAGTGGAAGTGAAAACATCAGCCTGTATCGAGACTGCCGGGTGTTAGCGAAGTTGGTACAATGCTAGGTGACGGTAATCCTAACACTAATATCGGACTGCTGGCTCGGTGGTCAATGTTATATGAGTGGAAGTGAAAACATCAGCCTGTATCGAGACTGCCGGGTGTTAGCGAAGTTGGTACAATGCTAGGTGACGGTAATCCTAACACTAATATCGGACTGCTGGCTCGGTGGTCAATGTTATATGAGTGGAAGTGAAAACATCAGCCTGTATCGAGACTGCCGGGTGTTAGCGAAGTTGGTACAATGCTAGGTGACGGTAATCCGACCCTACGTCGGACATAACATTGTATAAACACTACCGCCCTCTGTTGGCTCATTTGCTAAACTCCTCTAATGGCTTCCTTACGCCATTTGGCCAAGTTTATATTTACCTTTGGTGTAATGGTATGTGGCAACTTGTTGAGCTGTGTTACTCTGTAACTTTTGATTCTGATAATCTGTTTAAAGTTTCTATACATGAAACAAATTTTAAATTACAACTAAAATGATTCCTCTTTCCAGTAGTTCACTTAAAAATAAAACAAAAATTTAAAAAAATACAATTTTCACAATCAAAGAAATAGAGATTGTTTTTGTTTCCGATTACTTTTACTTGTAGGCTACTTATTTACTTGAAGTTAATTTTCAGAGAATTGTTACTTAGAAATCAATTATATTTATCATGGTTTTGGCAATGGTATAGAAATAACAGTCAAATCTTCAATAATATCCATTAAATTTTATGCATTGGATGAAGCAGTAAAAGCAATAACTTTTTCATGGCACGATTTTAGTAGCCTATTGAAACTAATTAATAATTCTTAGAAAATTATAGAGGAAGTTACAAAAAATGTGTAAACACTAATTATTTACGTAGCGTTTCAAAGCTTTTCGTCGGTTTCATCAAAGCCGAGGGCGTTATCCAGTGAAAACGGAGCGGGTGAAGATTTGTCAAAATGCAAAGTAAGAAAATCTTCCGATAAACAAACAACTCAGTAATTAGCCAGGCTGCGACCCGAGTTTGCTGACTTCAATTTTTGGAGGGATTGCCTTTAAACGAATATGACTCTAATGCGGGCCGTAATCCGGGCCTGTAGCAGCTCAGTAAAATTAGCAGCGAGCTTAAACACGACATGTTAGAGAGGATCAAGCTTACCGACATAGACTTAATGTATCAGGCTGCGACTACGTCTAATGGAGCCGACTTGCAGCTTATGCAATTTGCCGGGAAAGGTGAGTCGGGGCCATGTTTTTGCTCCGATGCTAATGTTTTAAAAGCCTCCCCCTCCATTTTGCTTATCTGTTCGGTCCACTCGTGATGTTTTAATCCCTGGTGAAGGGTTAATGCATTTACCCCCCCCCCCCTTCCCACCGACCGCGCTGTCGGACTATTCTCAGCCCAGTTCCACTACCGGATTGATTCTCAATGGTTTAAAGTTCTCTGTTTGCAAAGAGGTTGAAGAAATATTTTATGTCATTAAATGATGAAGTAAACTGGCTGAAAATATTTTCCTTCGTAATGTTATGAAGATAGACTTCGAATTGACAATTAGCTATCTACTTCTTAAGAGAGGAAGATTTATAATGGAATGAAGTGCTGTAGAATACCTAAAATGACCCCGTCATTAATGAGTAGACGTTGCATTTGTCGCCCCATAGTTACAGATATCAACTACTACCATTAGGTTTTGAATCATGGTTTAGGTTTTTTCCGTCGTGTCAAACCCTTCTTCACCTGATAGTGATATTCTATCAACTAGAGGCCTGCGTAATCCAACTCGACATACCGCTCGTGTCGAGGTAGCTCCAACTGCTATAGAATTTCGGCCCAATCTCGTGGTTGGCCCACATGTTGCCATGGGTGGCACCGGCACCGAGTGGGCTGCTCCTCCTGCATGCCCTCAACAAATTAATTATGATATTGCTTATATCGAGTTTTGCCGGCAAGTTTAGAGCGCTTTGCCAAACTTTAGCCGAGTTAAACTTCACTTAAATCAGTCGCAACTTCTTAACACTGATTACCGACGCAACTTACTCATTAGTTTAACGGCGTTCGCCCCACTCTCTCGACTTTACGAGGGTTCTCGCCTTTAAAAGAATTTCTACAAAATTAATACTCCCCCCCACCCGAGCAACCGGCTCATTTTTTGTTCACATTATTCGCTCCTTCATCACCCCATTGCGAAGTTTTATATTCAACAAGCTGAGTAAATAAGGTATTTAATTCTTATTTAAATTACCTCATTTGAATTTCTTTTTCATATTTACCTTCAAAGTGAAAAGTCTTCTTCATTATACAGATTAGGATGAGGTGCTAGGCTTTGTTTTCTTTACACTTGATGTAACGCGGAGTATATCTTGTTTTTCTCCCTACTTATTGGCTATAATTTAGTCTAGGTGTTTAGTAATTTCAATTTTGTTTCTTTAAAATACGTATTTCCCCAGCGCGTGAGCAATTTTTAGTATATGGAGAAAAATTACACCTTGGTTGGGCAGTAAAACTTGGACTTACTATCGTGTTAAAACCACATCGTAGTGGCTAGTAGGTTGTATATTTGCTTGAAGGATAATCTATTTTACGAAGGTTGTTGTCTCATGTATCACAGGCTATGTAATTAGGCTTATATCACTCGGTATTAAATTAATCACTCAAATTCATCAATACTATTCAATATGGTCTCAATTATAAAGTTCTTTATCCTTAAGAGTCATCTTCACCTTTGGGCAAGGTGCCCATTGTTGCGCAGTCGGCAATGTTAACCATACGGCTTTTATGCAAAACATGGTATTTTATTCCCCTGTTTCGGACGCTGTTTTTCAACCGATTTTCTTTCAACTTGGCGAGTGTTCAGTTGAATAGTTATGTTAGGTCCCTCATACCTCAAAATTTTGAAAACTTACAAACATTACTCTCTCCATGTGAAGTCACAAAATAACTGGATTTTTCTTACTTTTAAAATTTTTTGTAATTATACCATTAATATTTACTCATATATCAGGTATGAGGGACCTAGATCTAACCTTAATCTAAAATAAAATATAAATTTGACCAATAAATATCTACAAACACCGTGCGAAACAGGGGAATGTGGAGGCATGTTTTCAGTGTTTTTTTTTTTTTTTTTTTTTTTTTTTTTTTTTTTTTTTTTTTTTTAAAGGGTGAAGATGACTTAAAGCTAGTTCACATTCAAATAAAAATACATTATTACGAGTATGTTGAATACTTTCATAACATCAAAAGGGATTTCACTTCGTTCGGTGTTGATCCGAAAGAAAATCCGCTCTGCGTTGTAAAGCTTCGACAGTCAATAAAAGCTTAAAACACACGTAGATCGCCGGATGTGACGGCAAAGCGGATGGCAAAATATGGCATATCGATCTAATCAACGTAGCCCAGGCTCATTAAAGGTGGCGGCTCTTTGAATGCAGCTTTTCATCGGGCTGTTATTGTGGGGGTGGGAGGGGGCGAGAGTAAATGGGCTTATTAGCATGCGGGGGGAGTTTGAAAAGCCAACTTCAGAACACCGCACATCCATGAATTCAATCTGACGCTGTGAAAAACCCGGATCGTTACAAGTTACGACATTAATCTGGGCTGCGGTCTATGTCGTTGCACACGTGCACTGTTTCGCCGTCACAGCTAAAGGTCCGGGGAACAGTTGCTAACAGTTGTAACAGGTACGTGGATCGAGCGTATCCAGTCACTGTTCCAACTACAGATGTAGCTGCAACCGTCATAAACAAATATTTTCATCGTTACAGGACGAAACTGACATCCCTGTCATTAAATTTAACAAATACAGTAGGAACTTTTTGTCCGTCCTTTAGATGAAAATGTTAAACACATCCGTTTTTCCTTGGGAGGAAATTGTCTTATCGAATGTACAGATGCCAAAAAGTTCATTAAAAGTATTATTGCAATGATTTTTCTATATTTACTCATAGGCACTTGGTTAGAGTAAACAGCGCTAAAATTAGTGAAAATAAATTTGAGAGGATAGTTTTATCAAAATATGAGCAATGATGCTATATAAATGATCGCTTGTCCCAGTGCAGGTCTGCGCTGTGGTCCATCTAATTGCCACATATGTGACTAGTCGCCAATGTTTTCAATCTCGTAGATGTTGTAGTTGCAAACCTTTATCGTTACAGGGACTGAGATTGCACTATAACAAATTTTAAATTTTATGATGGTGTAGCCTCTGCATCACTTAATAATTAACAAAATGGTTTAACTTACCTCTTACTGCCAAGTGATCCTTAGATTAGGTATAGGTCTACCTAATCTAAGGATTACTTAGCATTAACAGTTAATTTAAACAATTTTTTTTTAATTGAAATAGTTCAGAGTTTAATTTAATGAGTAAATTCAACTATAATTTACTTTTTAATCCATTAATGTTTTATATTCATGCAATGCCTACTTAATATTTTACGTTTTAATAGATAATCAGACTTCTTTTAGATTCTATCACAATCACAGGTTTATTAATTTATTTTATTTTGTCTCTTTATTTTTGGCTCACAAAAACAGATTCTGCACAGAAGCGATCAATCGATAACCGTCAATTAAAGTAGTATCTCAGCCTATCCCACTAATCCTGGATTACTGTCACAACCTTTTAATTCTGTCTTGATTCCAATTTTTCTTATTCAATTTTATGTTTTTTCTTCCTTCCTATTGACAAATAGTTTTTAGCTAGTCAGTTAAATTCTATTACCATTTTCAAACATATTTAAATAAAAATTTAAAATACAGAGTTTTTGTTTTTAGAAACATATAGATGATCCAAATTTATCTGTCATTAATATATAGGGTGATGTCTCTTACCATCTTTACGCCCCTTTTAAACCAGTCCACACCGGAAGTTATTATTTTTTAATACAACCCCCCCCTTTTCATGACAATTTCAAGCTAACTGTACAATTTGATTTATACCCCTAATCCTAACGCTTTAGGAGATAATGAAAAAGGGAGGGTAGTATTTCCCATAAGATTAATTATGAACATTTGCACATCTATTGTGTTTGAAACTTTTAAGTATAACACAAATGTCCAAGCATGAAAATGTCTTTAAATTTCATTTAATATAGTGTTTCATAATAAAATACGGATTATCACATAATAATTATTAAGTTGACTTCTCCACACATTTCCAATAACCTCCGCCATGTTGTCAATTTTATGGAAAAGTAAAATAATATATCGAAGAACTAATAATTAATGATGAGGAAGTATTTAAATGAGAGTCTAAAATATTTTTAAGTTTAGGGTACTTATGTTTAACGAAAAATTTCCAGAGATAATCTTTTAATTTCCAGAGTAATGGTAAAACTTTTCCATATGTTATTCTTGTGGAGAACAATTAAATTTCCACCCCCATTATCTAGCAAACTGTTATAGGATTAGGAGTAGAAATAAAAATGCAAAGTTTTCTGGATTTAAGTAGTGTAAAATCTAAGATAAAACCATAAAAAGTCATGTTTTTTTATTCAAAATCAATAGGACACTTATGGATGCGTTACTTCTGATAGACTTCATTGCTGAGACATTGAACTGATCGTCAATCGATAGAGCGTGACGATTTACCTTTGATTGTACAATTTGCTTTTGTGAACAAATAATTATGTTAATTTTAAAAGAGGCGTGGCTTACGTGCAGTCTGGGACACCCGATGCATTTATCGCTAAATAATAATGATCATATGGCTTTTAGTGGATGGAGATCAGCTACAGTTCCTCAGCGAACCATGGGAGCTGCCGCACGATCTTTCGTCCCCAAACCGGGATTTCAACCCGGGCCCGCTGGGTGATAACATGGTGATAACTCATCAGAGCTCTACCACTGAGCTACGGCCGCTTATCACACTAAATGTTTTGTTTTAAAAAAATTAACGATATTTTAATTGGGATAGCTTCATTCTTATAGTAGTTAATTAATCGATCATTATGATGGAAGTAGAGATTAAATTATTTCTTATAATTATGTCCGGTTTCAATACGAGACCTTTGCCTTCCTTATTTTAAAAGTTGGTGCTACTTTTAAACACCTAAACTTTTGCTCCCCATGTTTGGAAAGCCCCTATGTGCCCCCTAGGGTGATCAATAGGTTTTCGTTTCTATGTAAACGGAATGAAGTCAAATCTTGAATATCTTGAAAAACGTAGGCCTAATTCAATTACATCAAGAAAACTTGATGTAATTGCATGAAAGGACATGAAAGGTCTTAATAATATTCATTTAATAAGCAATATTTAAAACAATTACACCGATGGCTCTGTGTAACCATTTGATAACAGCACACTAGGGATGTTCGGTGTAAGTAGGTGTAGGTGTAGATGGGGATTGTGTTGTGTCTTGGAGGGAAGGTGTTGTAGGGAATGTTGGACAGAATGCAGGAGGAATTCAATCAATGCCTGCGGTCGGTGCTGATGTGGCAATAATGCAGGAAGGCACCATGCTAATGGTATGATTTCATGTTGCGGGTCTACCACTCCCGCAATAGTCCCATCAATACAGTCGCCGCAACCCCGCTCCCTCAAAATGCTGTCCCTCCATCCGATGTTTTGTACATGGGGACAATGAATGTATTTTATTTACATTTTAAAGTTGTCTTTGTATTTTTATCGTGATCAGTAAATTATTGAAAGTTGATTTCTTTACAGTTTTGAACAATTTTTATTATCACAATTTTATTAATTAATGAATTTACATGTAGTATTTAGTGTACACCAACTATCAATAATTTTTTTTATATTTGTTTTTGTACTTCTTTCATATGATAAATTGATATATAAATAGCCAATTCGTCGGTGTTGAATTCATTTAACCCATTTGCTAGTACCGTTTTGACATAGAACAGTTTTTTTTACGTTTCCATATGAAAATTTCCAATATGGATAGTCATAATCAACGAATTAGATATACGTATTAAGATAAATAATACAGATCTTCCGGGACACCCTTAGTCTTAAAAAACACTTTCAATAATATATAATCACAAAATTACCGTATTAGGTACTGGTGGTTTTCGAGGTAGATCTCGAAGTGTTTTGAAAAGTGTTATTGAACGGAAACCTGTTGCCTCCACCTCTGTATGGATTACAGAAGACTTACAATATATGTACCTGTTGCGGGCACGGCACAGGTGGCTGCGTGCGACCGTGTCGTGCCCAGACAGTCGAAAACTTGTCAGATTAAATATCTGCCCTTACCTTGCGTGATAAGGGCTTATACCGTTAAATGCCAATAAAATCGCTCTTAAAACGCCTTTACCATGTATCATTTGAAAGAATAGTATCATTTCTAAGGTTACTATTAAACAGTAATTCAGTGTATAGTTTACCTTATTTAGTATTTATGAACTACTCATTAATAAAACTATTAATCTTATAAATTCATTTTAAAATTTATTTAACTTTATTGGTTTATCATTAGAATTCTGCCAACAATGCCTCAAACTCGAAATCCTGAACAAACAATCTTATATTTGTAATGTAAAATTAAAACCTATAAACATCATAAGTTTTAAACTTTATTCTACTTTCAAGAAACAAATAAACTACGAGGAATTTAACCCGGATAGGGCCTTACAATTCTGAACAGTAATTTAATTTGAGCTCGTATTTATGACAATTATTTCATTTTAATTGATATTAAATAAAAATCTTATTTTTCCAGGGCTATTATTTGTATGGACCTACAAATCAAAAGGATACATTGAAAATGCTTAAATTTTAACCGTTAATATTTTTTAAGACCACTGCAAGAAAATAAATTTATCGGATTATTTTTATATCACGCCAAGGAAGCAAGCCAATGATTTTATTGTGACATCATGTGATTAATGGTTCTTAGTGGTTTCAATAGATTATTTCTAAAAAAAAAAAAAAAAAAAAAACGCTCCAGAATATATCAAGTTTAAGTAAAGCTATGGCTTTAAAAAAAATCAAAAACCATTTGATTTATTTGTTACTTTAAGTTATTTGGTTTGGAAAAAAATATATATAGGGTCACCACACGACCGGGTTTTAAGGGTCTGACCAGCGTCCGGTCCTGAGTTGCTAGTTGTTCGGAGGTTTTAAGACTTCTGCAAAATTATAAATTTGGTATCGATATTTACAAAAAGCAACGCGATGTTAGCAGGAATCACGACTATAATTTGGAATTGATTTGCATTAGAGTACAGAAGTGGATCTAAACTTTATTACTGTTTCCAAGCACTTGAAAGGAAATGGCGTTTTCCGTAAGCATAATATTTTTTCGCGAGATTATAAGATATTTTAGTCCTTTGTTGAATATTTTAGATTTATTTACTGTGGTTTTCCAATAAATTATACAATACCACCAAAATGCCCGGGGTTGACCCCAAACCTATATGGTAAACCTGAGCATGTACCAGGATATAATCTAGCCGTTTATAATACCCAAGTAGACGTACGTGTGAACTCAACAACTTCGTACGCGATCGCTTTGAAATGTCACAATGTCTCGCACAAAGAAGGAGTCAAGAAGCCAGATTCCAAATGAGCACTTAGTTATCGAACTTGCCGAGGAAGCCTTTGAGTGACAGTTCCGAGCTACCAATCACGCAGTACCTTTTGTTTTCCAGTTAATTATCGCCGCTTCGCTCTCGCGAAAGTCGTTTGTCGTGCACCAACAGTGAACATCTGACAGCGAACACGTGAAATGCACTAACAACGTATAACGAACACGTGAAAGTTCGTGGGATATGTTTTCAAGCACTATCAGTGACAGGAGAAATTTGTTTAGATTGTGATAATGCTAAACAGCGAAAATGTTAAAGTTAGTGGAATTCATTTGTCATGCACCAACAGCAAACATGATGCAAGCGAAAGTTCGTCTGATCCGCTTGTCGTCTGTTAACACGGAACAGCGAATACGTGAATGTTGGTTTGCGAAACAAGTTTGGAATTCGATTGCCGTGCACTAATACTAATAGAAATCCTCGAGCACGCGAAACTTCGTTTAAATATTTTTTTCTTGCCTGTACAAAACTGCAAACGCGTAAAAGTCTGTGGGATTCGTTTAACTGTTTAGTTCGTTTATTTGCTAGTACAAAACGGCGAACGCGTGAAAGTTCGAGGGATTCGTTTATCATTTGGTAGTACAGAACAGCGAACAACGAACACATGAAAGCTCGGCACACACTCACCGCCGACGCGTCGGTCGTCACCTCGCATCGGCGAGGAACTGCAATTACCAGCTAGGCAAATGTTTGCAGGCCATCTGCAAACCAGATTAAGAGCCGAAACACCCTCGACGAACAATGAACCTTTTGATTGTTACTGCTGAAGTTTGCTCCCACACGGATAATTCCAACCTCGGCACATACGTTCAATACACCCGATAAGCCTACCGATTTATGTTTAAAGGTTTCCGTTCCGGTTCTGTTCATAATAAACATAGTGCCAACCTAATTAACGACCTAGACTATTAAAAAAAATGAAAATTTAATTAAATTTTCATTCGAAATATAATTTTGGATCAGGCATTCATTCGTACACTCGTGACAGTTATCAACAGTTTTTTTTAGTAACGAAGTAATCCAGTAAATATTTCTTTTCACTATTCTAAAGACCGGGACGTAATTACATGTTCTGTGAGATTCATTCGTAAACTTTAAAAGCAGTCATATTTTCATTTTCGCAAATTGAAATTAATTTCTCCACGGTCGAAGTTTTAATGAATCGGTCGTTGACGACGCGTCATCGTCATCGTCATCACGTGCCGGAGCGGCCCAGGCGACATGCCCTCCCGGCTTTATACGGAGGATAAACAGTTTTTAATTACTTTCTCGCCGCGCATTCAGAACCACAAATCAACCCGTGCGCTTGACAGCGCCGCCCATTAATACAACGCAATTGATTCTGTTTCTGGAGGGAAAGTAATAACTCGGCTCGAATTATTAATTATCGGGAAGCAAAAATTCAAGGATCGCTTTTGAGTCAGTGCAGTTAAACAGAAACCGCCCATTTTTCACTACAGTCAAAAAATTGCCCTATTATCGGCCGCACGGATGGACAATCGTTTATAAATGGACTCGTCCTGGATCTGACACGGACAAATCCTTCCTTTTCAGCCCCTGCACAAGCTCGGCGCCCCGTATCGGATTCGAGATACTCGCATACTTTTGTTTTATACCACTTCGTTTAGCTGCGGGGTTCAACAAGATTATTCTCTGGTTTGGTTTTCCTCTCTGCTTGGCTCTATCGGTTAACTTTTTATTATAAATCACACAAAATCGATAACTAACACAACTTATTGCTTTAGGGAACTTAAGAAGGCATTTGAAAGGTTGGACCGTAGAGTGAGTATTTTTTTTTAATTCTATTATGCAAGGTTACACTAAATATTCTTCATCAATAATCGGATTATTTATTTACAATTCTGTAAATATATAAGGGTAATTTATTCCTAACTTTTAAATTTTAATTAAAGACTACTTGGTGGAATTTTCCTTATGTACATTTGATATTCTTACAATATAAAGCATAATTCGTTAAATTTAATCGGCCTAAACACAAAACACGCAATTACAACACTATCACATTATTTTAATAAATTCAACCAATAAAGTTTCAATCCTTAGCTATTAAAGGATTTGAAGTGGTTGAGATTTCCTGAAATTAGTAAACAGTGTTTCAGCTTCGTTTTCTTTCTCTAATAAAGCTGACTGCAGTATTAAACCCTACTTCCGGCTAAGTTTAATTAAATATGTGTGAAACATTTAATTAGAAAGATCAAAGAGGCCTCGCCTTTCGCTCCGACGATTTTAATAAACTCCGAATTAAACTCTGGACTAGAAATATAATAGCTTTGTCCCCAGCGTAGCTCGAGTTTAGCGGTTAAATTTTGTGTATTAAATATGTCGGCTTTGCAAACAAAATTTTTGAATAAACACAGAGGAGTAACACATTTTTACTGATGTGTATTTGGAATATGAGTAATCCTTTCGTGGGTTTGATCCTAGAAGCTGCTAATGTTCTTCAGAAAGCTGTTAATGCACAGTTAAATGTAAAGATTATTCACCTTAATATTTTGTTGAACCTCGGAATTTAATAAGCTTTATGGGCATTCCGAGTATGTGCACTTTGTCTGTTGACCTCGTCATCTTCTCGTTATTAGTTGAAGCCAAAAAGCCATTAATAATAATGATAAATAATAATAATGATTCATGATTTGGTATAGTAGAAGTCTTAATCTTATCTGGTAGTGAAGTCTTATCTTCTTAACCTGGTGGTTCAATTTAAATAAAAATTAAAATAACACAGCAACAGAGAACGGTAAACCCCTAAAACTTGTGGGGGTTTGTTGGTTTTACCGAAGGGGGTTTAAAAGCCCCAAAGTTGCTTAGTTACATCTTGAACGTGACAGGGCGTAAGGTAAGGTCTCTAAAAGAGCGTAAGGTTTGAACAAATTACAAGGACTGTGAAACCTTATAACGAAAATTAAATAGAAACCTTATCAAACAACCTTTAATATTGGTGCTTCCTGCATGTCCCTTCTGCAGCTAAGTCACCGAGTGTAGGAACCCGTTAGTTCGTGGAATAAACAAAAAGGAATTTTCTCGTCTAAAAGGTGGTTGTTTTTTACTTTTTTGTGAACTTTGCATTCAAAAACGTATATTATTATCCTATACTTTATACAATTTTGAAATATAAAAATACAACTATTACTTATACTTTTCCAGTGTAGTTTTTTTTTTTGAATTTTTGTCAATTACTTGATTTAAAAGAGAAGCTTTATTTTTTCAGACGAATTATGAAGTGATGAACTACCTGCTTTTAAATAATTAGTTTAGTATTTACAAAATGAATCACATAGTTAAATTGTTTTATAAAAAAATCTATTCTTATTTTTCAATTCTAGAGTTAGTAGTAATGATCAAATGTATGTTGTTTTGCAGAAAGAAATCAGTGCATCCACGTAAAATACGAATTTAATAGCAGATTTATTAATTTAGTAGTTGTTTGTTGTATGAAAAAAATCATTGTCAAGTAAAATATTTTTGGATTAACGCTGGGAAGCTGTAGCTGATGTCCAGAGTTTAACGTAATGTAGTATTAGTACACAATAATGTGGCATTATTATCCTCATTTACTTTGATTTGATAGATGGAAACCACTCTGGTTTTCTAGCAGCATATTTTAATTGGATATTCGAAGAAGAACATCATACATACACAAATTTCCAATATAATGTCAGACGATTAACTCTCGAAAGTGGTGCAATAATTAATTGCAAGGTTCTATTTTTTTTTCAAAATAAGGAAGTAAGATAAAGTTAAAGTAAATAAGCCTGCTAATGTAGAAAATTGTATAGCTTTTATTTGGTACAAACTGCATGTAAGTCGGTCTAGTGGGAGTCTCAGACGAACTGTCCATAGGATTGTAAAAGTTACCTTTTTCCCCATGTTCAATCTCCATAAAAAAACATTGTTTTTAATTTTTGACCAATTTATCATAAATATATTCAAAATGCAGATAAAACCTGTTAATATAGGATCGAAAACGTTTGTTTTAGTACAACTCCCATGTAAATCGGCCCAGTAGAAGTCTCAGACAAACTGTTCAAAGGGGTTTTACCTTACCGTTTTAAATATAAAGATAATTAAATTTAATTTATTTTAAACATAATATTTGTACATTGTACTATTTGTACATACTATTTGTAACATTTTATTTGTAAGGCAAGTAAGAAGTATTTGTTAATTAGCGATTTCAGTAAGAAGTATTTTAAAATTGTAAGGAGGAATCAAACTTCTTGAATGTATCAGTAATAAATTTTTAATATGTGAGATTTATATGCGAGGATAGTATGGGGGTACTCCTAGTTAAATTATTTGGTACTTTCATCTCTACACAGGGTCTTAAACAACTTATCTGCATCAGGTACCTCACAAAAGCACTAGATAGTAAAATCAGTGCTTTAGCGTCTCCGATAGCCTGTGTCACCCTTGGAAATTTGCATAGCCATCTCCCACCCCCGAGCGCCGTAAGAAGTTGCAGGATAATAGAGTCGTTGGGCCCTTAGAGGGGCTTGAAACTGTTTGATATAGATTAACTGGGTCATGAATATGGATGTAGAAGGCCTTAGAGAATCTTGACCCTTCGAGCCTCCCACACAAGGGCCTTATTGAGAAACATTATGGGATCCATCACATAACCCCGAGTGACCCTCATAAACAGAGATTGGGACAGTGAAATTGAACCGTGCTGAAGGTATGCAAAATGCTTGTGCCACCCTGGTACGGTGTTATTGTTATGCTGACAACAGAACGGCGCGGCGGAGAGGGGCTCTCCGAAAGGAGAATATTAATGTTTTGATGTTCTTAGTGATTACTGCAATTTAAAATTCCATACAAGAAAAGATTCAATACATTATTAGTTTTCAAATTGTACTTAATATGCTAATCTCTTAAACAATTTTTTTATTGTAAAAATAATATTATTTTAATTTAGTTAAAAAAATCCCTGTGAAAGTTGTATACAATATCATAACCTACATAAGTACCACAAATACCATTAAAATGCATTAGATAATATTTTATAATAAATTACGTCACTTATTGGACTTACCGCTAAGCATGATGGTTCATTACATAAAACCCTGAACGTTTACAACAGCTTTATATAAGTGTTTACCTTCAACGTGTTGTTTCTGCCGAGTTATACTCATATCTGCAACATGCATTTTAAGACATTTCTGCTCCCAGGGTGAAACGATGACCCTCTCCTTCGCATTAGTCTTCATCGCAGTGTCAGCTTCCACCCCCCCCCTCCCGACCACCCTTCCCCCTCACCCCGTCCATCTATTACTCACTCACTACGCTCTGTCTAATCTTCAACATCCGTTTTGTCTCGTGGACTACATTTTTTAACATTACACCCCATTACTGTCTTCCTTCTTCCTGGAACTTCCGATGGGATTTCCTTCGTCTTCTCTTCCGAGTTTTTGTCGAGGGTACTTTTTGAGCACAATCCTATTACTTTAATTTTATATTTTATTCATGTTTAATCACACTTTGGGTCCAGCAGTTTTACTATTGAGTTTGTATCAATGAGTAAAACTCTCTGTGTTAAACATCTACAAAGTTTCACCGACAAAACTTAAATTTTTTTTAACTAACTACTTGAAGTACAGTTAATCGTGTAATTAATTACCAGTTCGTTACTATGTATCTATGCATATTGAGCCTGGTATTTTATCTACGCTACTAAAATGTCACCATCAAATAAACGGTATAGATTTCTCGTGATCCCATTTTCAAATATAAAAACCAGTTCCTCTTGGAAGACCTTTTAAAATGTAATGAAATAACACGGAAAGTTTTAAGTGAAGGACTTCATTCATTGGGATAAGTGTTCATTCAAGGAATTCTATGTGTATAAGAGGTGGGGGAAGGGGCGTGCTTTCAACAAACTAATAGGCTGCTCGAGAAAAACATTCTTTCTCCCCAAAAATAGAGAGGGATCTCTTAAGAGGCTATTCGATTTTACCTCTACTAAAATAATAAAACTAAATAGCTAATCACTCTGTTAGAAAATTTCCCCAGGTTACTTGTATGATAAAAATGTGATATATTTACGTAAAGGATCCAAAGCATTATTGAACTTTTATGTAATTTTTAATGATTTACTTTTTTTGTCTTACTATTTTTGTAACATAAAAGATTTAACAGAAAATAATTGTTTTGAGCGTAGAGTAAGTTAAGACAAATTTTATATATTTTCATTATAAATATTTACTTATTTATTTAATTTTTTATCTGATCTTTCCAACTAATATTTTTATTTATATTTTCTTAACTAAATCTAACGACAATATACGAGTAACTTATAACTGTACTCGACACTATAATTTAAGTTCAGCATAAATCACCTGAAGTGGTATTAGTTAGGCCTATTACTTACACTTGTTAGCTACTCAAAAAGATTAACAACATTATATTATGAACTTAACAAATTATGTAGGGAAAAAGTGACATAAAGAAGACTAGATCTTTTATTTTATGGGTGCTGTAATATTGTCAGACACGTCTGATATCAATAAAATTTACAGTTGAGAGGAATTGGTTTGAATAGATAGGAATAAAGAGATTTAGAGATTAACAGGGATCACTTTTGAGAATAAATGTTGGTGCGATGGAAACCCACGCCTACGATTGAAGAAGGCAATAAGGCAGAATAAATATTCTAAGCGCGGATCTTAACGATCTATCAGAAAACCTGCTCGGAATCCCGACACCACCTACTGTAGGGTTCGCTTCTTCGGTCTGCTCTCTTAGGGGAAATGGCTTCAATCGTCGGGGGTAGATTAAATAGTCGAACTGATATAAACACAACGACACTATTGCTTGGAACCCTCTCTGTTCACTGAGTCACTGCGCCTCAAGAACTACTTTAGTCGCAACCAAGCTGATGGCCAATTATTCTGATATTAGCACGACACTATTGCTTGGAACGGTCACTGTTCACTGAGTCACTGCGCCTCAAGCACCACTGGTAGTCGCAACCAAGCTGATGGCCAATTATTCTGATATTAGCACATTGACACTATTGCTTGGAACAATCACTTTTTACTGAATCACTGCGCTTCAAGCACCACTGGTAGTCGCAACCAAGCTGACGGCCAATTATTCTGATATTAGCACGACACTATTTCTTGGAACGGTCACTGTTCACTGAATCACTGCGCTTCAAGCACCACTGGTAGTCGCAACCAAGCTGATGGCCAATTATTCTGATATTAGCACGACACTATTGCTTGGAACGGTCACTGTTCACTGAATCACTGCGCCTCAAGCACCACTGGTAGTCGCAACCAAGCTGACGGCCAATTATTCTGATATTAGCACGACACTATTGCTTGGAACGGTCACTGTTCACTGAATCACTGCGCCTCAAGCACCACTGGTAGTCGCAACCAAGCTGACGGCCAATTATTCTGATATTAGCACGACACTATTGCTTGGAACGGTCACTGTTCACTGAATCACTGCGCCTCAAGCACCACTGGTAGTCGCAACCAAGCTGACGGCCAATTATTCTGATATTAGCACGACACCATTGCTTGGAACGGTCACTGTTCACTGAGTCACTGCGCCTCAAGCACCACTGGTAGTCACAACCAAGCTGATGGCCAATTATTCTGATATTAGCACGACACTATTGCTTGGAACGGTCACTGTTCACTGAATCACTGCGCCTCAAGCACCACTGGTAGTCGCAACCAAGCTGACGGCCAATTATTCTGATATTAGCACGACACTATTGCTTGGAACGGTCACTGTTCACTGAGTCACTGCGCCTCAAGCACCACTTTAGTCGCAAACAAGCCGATGGCCAATTATTCTGATATTAGCACATTGACACTATTGCTTGGAACAATCACTTTTTACTGAATCACTGCGCTTCAAGCACCACTGGTAGTCGCAACCAAGCTGATGGCCAATTAGATTATGGGATCTTAACTTAGTAAAAGCTGTGGTATTTATTCCGATTTTTTTAAGTATACATTCGTACAAGTATATTATTATATTTTTATTGTGTTGGTTTACAAAGTCCTGACACTATTAATTCGAAGGTTCCTCCGTCCGTTACTGTTATGATGCTTATTACATGGGTTATTTTTTATATATTTTTAAGTAACGGAACTGTTACACAGTAAATATTGTCTTTTTATAATATTTATTATTCATTAAAAGGTTTTATGTTGAATAACCAGATGATTACTTATGTTAGTGCATCTGATGGATACAAGCTTATAAATTACTTCGCGTTTATGAATGTTCTGCGCGTATTTTTCATGAATTTCGCTCTACTATTCTACACCACAGATTTTTCTTCGTTCAGTTCTATTTTTATCCATAGGTTTTTATACACATATATATATTAAATAAACCTCAAATTCGCTGACTATTCCCTCATTAAAAAGGTCATGATATAATTCAGATTCACTATGCCGAGCAGTGAGCGGCCAAGCCTCCGTCGCGTCGCGTCGTCGGTACAGAGACAGTGTAAGCGCTCGTGCGGCGGCGGCGGCGAACAGTCAATAAGATCCACATAAATATTCCACCGGCGTCGGCCGATTTATCTTATTAGTCGTCTCCGAGTGCCAGCATGGTATCCCCGTTTGTTTCAATCGTACCAAGATTTCATCACACCCCATTACATAAAGTAACAGCACCATTTGCTAGCGCCTTTTCCAATGTGTTTCATAATATCGATATTATTTTGAGCCAATTTTATTCGTCAATGTCAATTTCCTGTATCGTGTTCCTTTTGTGGAAATGTGTTACTGAGTATAGCATTTCGTATGTTTGTATGTTTATTTGTTTGATCGAGCAAAATCTTGTTGCGGAGCATGTGGTCTATATTAAATAAAACTAATCTCTTAAATGCGAATTTTTACTTTAAAAAATTTGATGTATTAATCAGACAAAATATTTTATTTCTGTTAATTGTATCAAATACCAACAAAATACTGTATAAAAAATCAATATATGATTTTATTTTTAATTTAGTAAAAGGATAAAAACTAATTTGGTGTTACTATAATTTGCTTTGAATTCCACCCTTTTACACTGTAAAGCAAACACGCTTTCAATTTTAGGCAACTGTCCTACAATTAATTTGTACAACATATATTCATTACTCCATTCGGTCTTTCATAAAGCTATAGGTATTAGTGCGATATCATTTTATTAACAAGTTCAGCACAATATAAATAACAGCTTTACCCTACTATCAAAATCAGTATTATTTAGGATTGCAAAAATCAAGCCACTACATGAAAAAGTGATAGTTTACATTGAACATCAATTGTTCTGAAAATCCCCTTTCTGAAGCCGAAACCTGCGAACCGCGGATCACTATTATATCTCAATCGTTATACCCCGATGATTTCGCCTTTGACCGGTTTTCTCCACATTAAAGGGCTGGAGCTTTATCGGCGGTTAGCTCTCCATCTAACGATTCTACGCGTGTGTCAGTTATTTAAAAACCTCTACAGTATTTTTCCGGATCGTACAGTCGTATTTAATTGTCGATTGTTTGTTCTTCGCTTTCCAATTAATGCATTGCTACTAGTAGTGAAGGTATAAGAATCATATCGTGGTGAGCATTACATCGTTATGGTAATAGATGAAAACGAATATAGCGTCAACATAAATTAAAACATATTTCGTCTGCGATGCAACCACGTTAAGTGATTAATTTTTTTACATAAATTTGTTAGAATTGTCTTCAATATAAAAAAGCTTATTCAGTGAATAAATATAAAAATGTTATCAAAGAACGTATTACAATGAGTTCAAAATACACTTTTTAAATTCCTTTTTTACTTCTGCAGGGCACACAGCAGTTCCAAAGGGATTCAGATGGAACAAAAATTAAAAACATCAGTGTGACCTAACAGCGAAATGTCTCTGAGGGGATCGCCCATCGATGTAACCGTAGCACCGGAACGACACGGGAAAGTCCCAGTTTATCCGGGATAGATGTCAGTTATACCCGGTATTCTCCGACTAAAGTGCAGCTTTTCTCTTACGTTTCACATCCCTCTTGCCGCCGGCGCCCGGACTAACTTCGCGTTTGTTCCACCACCGATATGATTGCCTCGTTTGAATAATTCTATATTTGCCAGAAGAAATCCCAACTCGGATTAGGGCTGCGAGCCCCACCTTGTCTGAAACTTGCGTAAACACTTTCTTTTCAATTGAAAAAAGTTTCTCGTCCGCTCGTGTTTGTGAAGGGCCCTTCTTTGTTGTTAATGCTCTCAACCCGTGAAACGTAGACTCTTGATAGTTGACGATTTATTTCTGTTTGTGTTATTGAATCACATTTGCTCACTTAATATTTCGGTTTCTTCATTCGAATCTCTCATTGTATATTGTTCATAGAATAATAGTTAAGAATAATATGTTTTCATTTTATTCGATTCTTATTATTTTCTTCAAAATTTTGTGAAGTTTTAACATAGTTAAAATATTTTACGTAAAGTAAAAGTAAATTCTT
This sequence comes from Neoaliturus tenellus, assembly GCA_030545055.2. Classification (NCBI taxonomy): domain Eukaryota; kingdom Metazoa; phylum Arthropoda; class Insecta; order Hemiptera; family Cicadellidae; genus Neoaliturus; species Neoaliturus tenellus. The sequence continues at coordinate 32,581,112 of CM061535.1, forward strand.
ATGAAGAAAATATTATTATAAATAAATTATTAATGAGCAATCAAAGATTGAAATTAACATCGCGTGTTACAAAATGTACAGGGTGTTCGGAAACTCTTCCGAAGCTCTGTGAGTTATTTCCTTGGGTCAAAATAAACCAAATTTATCTTGTAATGTGTAGTCCTATCTCGCTTAGTTTTCGTCTCTCTGTCTATCTAATAAAAGTGGCTAAACTTTTAAAACGGTGAATTAAAAATCTATGTGCTTAAAAACCGACACGGACAAATTCAACACTCTTCTCCCTTGCTTGGCCACCGTCGACTACATTTCAGGTTAAACTACTGTATCTCTAGTGTTTTCTATTATATGTTTGAAGTTTAAAATATAATTTATTTGTGATAAAACTTAATATTAATAAATAAGAATAAAACCTTTTTCACTGTGGACTCTTAATAGTATTTAAAAATAAATATTATAATCGGCCGTAACTATGAAGTGATTCAAGATATATTCTTGAAATTGTTTACTAAATCCTGTCTAAACAAAGGCAGTTAGTGTACCAAGTTTGGAAACATTGACATAAGCCGGTCAAACGTTAATCTGTTTTTATTTCAGACACATCCAGACAGATAGAGGAAATAGCAATTGGAAGATGACTTACATTATATAGAAATGTTTTTTTTTATCCAAGGAATAACTTAACGGAGTTTCGGAAGAGAATTTAGGAACACAATGTTTGCATCATTTGATTTTTACTCTTGTTATCTAGCTTTAAGTTATGCAAATGCTTCTCTCAACACTCGAAATTAATTGTTGTTACACTTAAATTTGTATGTTGAAAGTATGTAAAATATGCAACACTGCTATAGAGTTTAACTTGAGCAAACATCGGGTCCGGGGAAACAGAAAGAATCAATATTACTTAAAGTTTTTTTTTAGAGATAGAAGTAATCGCTTCTTTTGTCGATGAAAAACGCTTAACCTAGGCAGTACTGTAGAAATCGACAGCATTAAGAAATATCAGTGTTATCATTTCAGATACTGGTCATACGTAAAGAGTAAAAGTCCAGCTTCACGGTATTTTGTGCTTTTGTCGTAATTATCGCAACTGTCGTAATTATCGCAACTTTTCAACGATTCCCTAAACATTTTATGTCAACAGCACTTCGATTCATTTGGTATTTTTGTTAGTAGGCCTATGAATATTTTTATGTTATTACGTGTTTGTTAAATGTTATTATGTATGTTATTATTGTTCAGGAAGTGGTCAAGAATCCTATCTTTAAAACATCACATAACGTAGTGCAAAGTGCATGAAATTTCTTAATTTTTGGGAAATTATCAATTGCTAATGATAATTTTATGTCAAATAAATTCTTTTGAATAGTTTTTGTTGTGATATTTATCTAATTATACGGTATATGATCTATTTATTAACGTCATTATGATCAGATTTTTAACTATGCTTGTCTTCATATATTTGATCCTTTAATTCTAGCAAGGTATTAATAGTATTACTTTATCATGAATGTTCATGTTCATGTTCCTGTGTATATCCAAGACAAAGTGAAGTGCGTGACCGGTAACGGACTCAGTCCCATCCCCTGGACTGTAGTCTACCTGCGAATTATTTATTTTCCTTTATTCATTTATTTATTTAATGCCTAAATCACATTGTAATTGGGAATTATTATAAGGATTAAAGCATGTTAAAATTTGAATTTGAAATACTAATCGTCCTAATCAAATGCCCTCGATAATGAGTGTCATCAATTACTATGTAAAACCTAACTGAAATGTATCTCTTTCATCTATGCTTTCATTCCATTAGAACAAACCTTACCGCAAAACCTATTACCCGATTAACAGTAACTTCAATGAAGTTTAAACTTCAATGATCGCAGCTTCGATTTGTCAAATAAATCAAACGTCCTGCTGATGAAACTATTGATGCCGGCCTAACCGATGCGATCCGATCGCGAGTGACTGGCCGTTATTCATTAGCTATTTGACCACCACCTATCAGTGCATATCGCAATAGCTTTCTCCTAATTGGTCGGCGGGAGTGGTGATAAGCCGATTTGCTCACGTCATAAAGGGAAGATTTCGCCTAATAAGGGTTGAAAGGGCTTACCCCGCATCGACTAATTGCCCTTCTCACTAATTACGCTTTTAATCGCTCTTTAAATGCCCTCCTTGCACGTCAAGAGCTTTCTTGATCGGGGTTTCTATCGTCGGGATTGCTAGAAAACCGTCTGTTTCCCTCATTAGTCCAAAGATCATCGAGGCACGATATACAAGTTAAGTGCTTTCCCGTTCTTTAATATCTTTCAGTCTAAATCGAGTCTTTTGAAGATTTTAACTTTAAAGTAAAGATTCAAAAGGCTTAGCCTTCCTATTATAAGTTAAGGAGCTTTTAAGTTACAATATCGTTTCGGATCATTTACAAAGATAAGGACGCTACAATGGCTCCTCGATGTGTTGCAGTAAAAATTTGTTAAGTATTGCATGTTAAAGGGTGATTTGTTTTTAAAAACGTTGTTGTTTTCATTTGTTTTAATTGTAAACATTTTCAACATTGTAAATCGATGCATTGTGAAGTTTACTTATTACAATTTAAGAACCTTAAAATGTTTCCAAAACATCTCGAGTCACGTTGGTCTAATATCTAACTCAAAATTCACTGCATAAAAATTAAAGTGATTAAAGTAATTAAATTTTGTAATTAATGCTGTCTGTTTGCGACTATTTGTCTCGCAAAAAAAATTCACAACAAAGAAATAATGTATTATGATTAAAGTTACTTTTTAATTCGCAGTTACAAATTCAACTAACTAACTACGTAATGTAATTAAAAGTCGCAAAGTGAAGTTTATCTATATAAGGCACAACATACGCTGCTCCGTTTCATATTCATAATTAATTTTTAATTAACACGATCTTTTAAAGGTTCAAACCCATGGGAAACAAAGTATTTTATATGTAGGAGTAAATGATTTAATTTATTAATGTTTTTCGCCCCAACACAAAGGTCAGGGGTTGGGAGGGGTACACTGGTCAAAGACAAAGCAGTGAGCCGTGAATATGCTAGAGGGTAGTGAAGAGTAAAACTGCCTCGCCAGCAGATGACCTGGAAGATCACCCTTCTTCCCCCCTCCCCATTCCCCTATCATGCCTTTAAATTAAAACCCATTAATGACAAATGGTATTCGTCGTTTCTGCCTTGTCTCGGAAACACGTTCCAAACATCGATTAGATCTTGTTTAACGCCAGTTTGTTTTCACGCGTTTCTGCAAAAGGGGAAATTTATAAATTAGATTACAAACTTAACTAGCAAAACATTCTCTAAGGGTTAAAAAAATAAAACTTCTCTTTAATTTATTTAGTAAATCAGGTAAATTTGTTAGTCACTCTTCAAGTAGGGGTAGGAAGGTGTGTTGGACCAACTAATCAAATTACGTTTGATGCTTAGAATAAACTACTTTATACTCGTTTCGATTGAGAGGGCGGATGTATTAGGCGGATGTACAATAAGATACACAAAAAGATTTTTATAATTTAAATTAATTTTACTCTAGATTATTTATAATATTTCTAGTAAAAATTATTTTCCGCGGCTATAGTTAAGTACTCCACAATTCAAAGTGGTGCAAATATTTCAAGGGTTTCCTTATTTACTCCTTCTTGGTTAGACAAAGTAATGCCGAGAATGATAGAAATGTTGTTAAATTTTGTCTAATATTATAGTTTGTGTTTTGACAGATCCTATTCCGTCTAAATTCCACATATAGTCTAAATTTATCATAGCGAGAACGAGCCGCACCACCGAGGGTTCCAACGCCAAGATTTGTCTATTGTGTGACAAATTGTGCCTCTCCAAAGCGCTTTCTAATTCCATTCTCGAGCTCTCAACTCGCCGGGTTCATTAACGTTAACAAAGTGTTTGAATTAAACGTTATTAAACTAGAGCGCAGACACCGCGTCGGAAGATGGAAACAAAACAAAATGGCGTCTGGCAGTGACACGACTTAGCGACAAACAATCACTACATGTGTTGCGATCCCCTTCTTAATTAGTACTTGTTCTGATAATTGGCACGGAGACAGTTGATATGAATCGTTCTCCTTTGACTGGAAGAAGGTCTATGTTAAAGGCTATGTTTGGAACTGATAAAAGCTTATTAGTGAGCCAGTCTCAGAAGGCATATTAAAGTTATTTGCAGGTAGTGGATCACTAAAGAGCTTAACTTTGCTAGGCAACCTCTCGATTGTTATTTTGTTTTGAAATATATTTCACTGAGATTTATGTCGTAGTGGAATGCTTTGACGATTTTGTTATTATAAATGAACTCTTTATAACTTGATTGACTCTAAATCAATATGAAACTTTTCAAATTATCTCACTGATAATTTTTTTAAGTATAAAGATAAGTGCAATTTCATTATTGAAACTTATTGTATGTCGAAAATTAATACATCAAAACACCGTTAAACGTCGAGTGTCCATACCTTTGTTTGCATCATTCGTGATGTAGCCCTGATTGTGACTAGGATAATAGAGGCGAATTTTAAAATATGTCCTCAATCCTGTTGGTGGAAGGCAATCGTGTCACAGAAATAAAATGTAGAATGAATTTCCTCCTGAACAGGTCTCTTGCTATCTGGCACCTTCTGCAAACGACTGGATTTTTAAAGGGTAATAATCCAAGTCGGGGAGCACAGAGGGTTTTTATTGGTACTGGAATTTACGTCCAACATCGAGTCTACGTGCTGCTCAAGATAGTTCTTATATTTTACATCGAATCCGTGTTTTTGTTACCGTCCCTGCGCGTCCCTCAGTGCTTCTTAAGCCCTCTTTACACTCTTGGGCTCTAACATCTTGCATTAGGTAATGGTTGTGTTATCATTTTATTTCAAGTCCGTTTTAAATTATACTAGTTTACGTCAGTATTTTAAATACATATTCTTTAAAAAAATATTTAATATATTTCTAACTAAACTTGACACAAAGTATTATTTATTTTTTAAGTTTATTATTAAATTGTGCATGGAAATATGTATGTATTTTCATCAGTATATCTATAAACATATTAAGGACTATGCAACTGTTTTAGGTAAATCAATGATCTTGATAGGTACTTTCCATCAAATTATGACTGTTTCACAGTCATATTGACGTGTTCGGTCTTTGTTTCAGGTTGTGCTTTCGTAAAATTCAGCTCACATCTGGAAGCGCAAGCAGCTATCAACAGCCTCCACGGGAGCCAAACTATGCCGGTGAGTGTACCCATGATACCATTACCATACCATACCATACCATGATACCATACCATACCATACCATGATACCAAACAATACAACCACCTGCATGTCAGAACCGGGAGGGGAATACGAACTGTACATCTTACTGTCGAACGCCATAAATATCAAGAAATGTTTACTCGAGTGACTGTCTGGAAAGTGCAATCTATATCATGATATAATGCACAGCAATGTGTTTTATTTCATAGGGCGAGAGACTTTTTCCAGTGAAGTGGGAATTTTTAGAAAAGTGTTTTTGGTAATTTATGTGCAAACTGAATATTCACTGAAGAGATTTAATAGAACTTAGCCTAAAACTTGATATTGTATGCTTGCACAGTCATCTTGTGCATTTTAAAAGTCCAATAGATAGAAAACACTGCGTATGGTAGTTGACAAATCTTCCACAAATACATTATAACAGTATGTATTTTTACGATGAAATTGAATTAAGGATAAGCAATGGTAAAAGGAGTGTTTTAGCGAATTTATCCTATAGGGAATACGCTGTTACGATGGTAGTCATGGCAAGACTTCAAGAAACCTTTGATTTTAATTAAATTTGGTGTGAAGGTTTAGGGTAGCGTTCATCAGGTTAAGTTAGAAAACCAGGATGATCGAACTAAGGGAACGTGGTTTTATGGGGTTTCAAATGGGTAAAATTGGGTTTTTGATATTTTCACCATTAGTTTTTAATAGTTCACACAAACCATTTAAAAGAGCTTGAAAAATAAACAATTTTGTATTTTTAATTCTTAATTTAGCCTAACTGGTTACGGAGAAAATCCAAAAATGTGTTTCCCGTGCTATTCTTATGGGAAATCAACAAAGCCCTGTATCTTTTTTATTAATTGACATAGATTAATGAAATTTGGTATGCGCATTATCTAAATAGGGTTTAACTTATACTTGTTAACAAAACCCATATGGTGGCAAACCCACATGGGATTTATGGGGGAAATAATAAAATTACAGATCTTATACAATTTTTTGTTTAACTTTACCAATAAGGAACATCATTTTATAACAACTTGGCAAACCTAAATTTGTCATTCCTATGGGATTCTATGGGGGAAGTTAAATATCTTAAATTTCTTTGGAAATTCGCTGAGTACGCAGGTCTGCTACAAAGGGGGTATTTAATGGATATTTATGTATATTTATTTTGTTTATGTGTTTGATGGACAGTCTTTTGTATATATTTTTTAAGTATTGTTGATTTTAAACTAGTATAATTAATTAAAAAGGAATAGCCCATTTGTTGGGCCACAAAATAAGACAAGTCAAATATGTCAGGCGTCACTCTCGCAGGATATTAAACCGAGGTTCGAGCGATGGCGGTGAATCGTCAGCAAATTTGACGCGCAGCGATCCTCCCGCGGCCCTGCCCCAAGCCCCGCAATTATGTACTGCTTTAACAAAGCAAAGAGGAGCTTAAGGGATTAAATCCGGGCTAGTTAATTTAACCAAAACATGACGGAGTAAAAATCACCTTCAGTTTGTGAGAGGCTTTACTAGCCTTTGGCCTTTACTAGACGATCTTGTTGATTGTTGTTCATAAACAAAAAACTTCATCCACACAAAGTATTGATAATAATGGTTTAATGACATAATATAGAATGAAACCTGCAATTTGCTATTTATGACTGTAACGTTGCTCAACGCATTAATAGTTGGAACTCTTTTTTGCCAGGTATAATGCAGGAGTTTATGTATTGAAAAATGTTAGTTTCTCACCGACAATCTTTACTGGTCAACACAGTAATGAGGTAAATTTTAAAATATGAAATTAAAACTTTTTAATGTTTCATTATAGCTTCAGACACCACTAAGATTCCGTAAAGTCTTTTGACCTGTCACAAAAAACTCATTTACTCCGATCATTAACGATAATGCTATGTGTATGAGCAGCGTTAACCAGTGAATAAGTTACCTTCTTCGGCAATTGAACGTTTATCTGCGTGCGTTTACTTTTTCTATTAAATAGACTGTAGTTTAAATCAAATTAATTCTTCCTTTTTAATCATTAATAAAATCGTTATCTTGAATTATTAACTTTCTTGTACTACATAAAATGGAGATTCTATAAAGACATGTTTCTAACTGATACGTACTTAATGTTAAATTTTTAGAATTAGAGTGTTACAATGTATATTAAATTCTTGCGAATAATAAAAGTGCAATATTTTACATCAGTACGATAGTTACGAAATGTTATAACAAGTTAAGTTTTTAAATATGCATGAATTTTAAACTATCCGGATTTTTAATTTGCTCCTTTGAGGGAATATGGCTGTTTTGAGGTTTCCTCACAATATATTCAAACTAATCTTTAAATCCAAAGAGACGGGAAGGTGGAGTCGGTTTGGCTGCGTAAGGGGTACGGTTTGACTAAGTTAGTATACTCGAGGCTTGCCCTTGGGAAGATAATTTACATAGAATAACACCAGGCGCTTACGGGCAATATAAGGGTGACTTCATTCCCTACGCTTTCTCTGAAACTTCTCGTTTATTCCTAAAAAAATAATTACCTCCATTAGGTATTCAATATGCAACTTTTCATGCAAATTTCTATATCTAATTTGCGGTGAAGAAGGATAACACATTTCTCGTAATGTGAAAGTGTATTACTAGATCAACAAATATTCTATTGTATTGACAATACAATTTTTCATACAAAAAATATTAAATGTTAAGGCACAAGACTTTACAATTTAATTTTTTTATAAATACGCTACAGCTTCATTACAATTAATTTTTTATTCACTAAGCTATAGCCTAAAACACAATTTGGGATTTTCGTAAAAAGGAATTCCTACTGGCAACTGTAAAGTGTATTTAAAAGTGAGGCCTTCGCATGAATATTTAAGTTTTTTATTCCTATAAACACTTTTTCGTCGTTCATTTAAAGGTTTCTTAAGACCGCAACTTAAAAAACCCTATTTTTTCAATTACCGAATCATTGTGAAGTAGATAGTTTTATTTTTTATTATTTTACTTTACGAACATTTACATACTTTACGAACTTTACGAACGTAATTATGAAAATTACTTTTAAGGTTTAATCAATAGCGTAATTTTATGTTTAGGGTAAAAAGTATAAAAATATTTATATAAAGTTTGCTGACACTTACCTACAAATTATCTGGAATTTTAGTAAAACTACATAACAAGAGCAAACTTTGAACTTTGTCGACGACAAGGGATGTGTTTAACAACAGAGGGGTGAACATGAACGAGGGAGCTCGTGCTTGATTGAAACACAACATAGTGCGGCGAGCGAGAGGTGAGGGTGCAAGCGGGGGATGTGGGGAGCGGGTGAAAAGAGGTGGAAAAGGGTGAAAAGGGGTGAAAAGCAGTGGGAATAATTGGCAGTGAGTGAAAGAGATTGTGGGAGAGTGATTAAGAGGAGATGTGGAAAATGCGAGTGATAATAATTGGAGGGTGTGATTGGAAGTGTGTGAATGCAATTGATTGATAACATGTGAGGGAGAGGATATGATTTGTGATAAGCCAGTGATGGTAGTGAGTAAAGGTGAGGAGGTACGGGAAGTGAAAGTGAGTGATTGAAATGGAGGACAATAGTATGAAGTGGTTATGATTGCTTTGTTTGGTGACAATGAGCATGTCTGTGTGGTAGTGAGTGTGATTAAGGAGCTATGGGAAGTGAAAGTGAATGATTGAAATATAGGACAATAGTAGGGAGTGGTTATGATTTGTGGTAAGCTAATGAGCATGGCTGTGTGGAAGTGAGTATAGGTGAGGAGGTATGTGAAGTGAAAGTGAATGATTGAAATATAGGACAATAGTAGGGAGTGGTTATGATTTGTGATAAGCTAATGAGCATGGCTGTGTGGAAGTGAGTATAGGTGAGGAGGTATGTGAAGTGAAAGTGAGTGATTGAAATGGAGGACAATAGTAGGGAGTAGTAATGATTTGTGATAAGCCAGTGAGCATGGTTGTGTGGAAGTGAGTATGGGTGAGGAGCTATAGGAAGTGAAAGTGAGTGATTGTAATGGAGGAAAATAGTAGGTAGTGGTTATGAGTGTTAGTGGCATGAGATGAATGTTTGAGAGTTAGTGTCATTCGTTTCGCTCAAGTCACGGGCTCACCAATAAATTAACAGATCAGTGAGCTAATTAGTTTCTTGCAGTTTGCGCGCTAATTGATTTAGACACTAATTAAAATAATGACATTAACTACTCGTTAAGGCGTTTGAGAATTCGCTTAAGCTCACGGATTGTTCTATCTTGTAGGAATTAATTTCTTATTAGCGGAGTCGGAACGTATTTTTGACACGGCATAAGTCATTGTAATCGGCTTATTTCGTTTCGTTTGCAGTTCTGGTCGTACACACCACGCTTTTGTCGACCCTTGAAATTTGCTTAGATTTTAGATGGGATTCAAAATATATCGTCACCTGGTTTTCCTAAGGATTTTTTTATGTTTTACGCTTTGATTTGTGTCAAAAAATACCACGATAGTTATGAACTTGTTTATTTAATTAAACTTTCTAAACATATATGTGTGACATACAATTATTTGCATGGCCTAAAACTAAATTAATTGTTTACCTGATTTTAATCGCCCTTTTTCACTCAATGAGATTTAACTACCGCTTACTGTTCAATCCCCATTTAATAAGTTGCACTAATAAGGCTAATAGGATTACTACTGATCATCCCATCACTCACATTATATAAGTTCGCTCATATAAGTGGTGTGGAATTGTAGAATCTTGTGTAAACTACATACGGTACTCCTTCTGGTATTTTTGTTTTTCTTTATAGTTTTCAGGATAATTGGTAAGCTGAAGCAGAAGACGATCGCTTTCTTCCCAAAACAACTCGAGATGTTCGTAATCTGCATACAATAACACACGGGCATGAGCTAAACACGAGTGTGCTCACACCGGCGACTATTAAATTTTTGATGTGGCTGAAATGTAGAAATCTTTAATCTTTCAGAGCCGATTTGTGGTTAGTATATGTAAAAAGAATAAACTTGTACTGAGTATGCCGAAATGAAAAAATATTATTTGAGTAGTTTAAATATGAACAATTACGTAATTCTTTGTTTGTAGATTCTTATTTCATCCACTCTGAAGTGTATAGGCCTAATTGATTATTTACTAGCAGTTTAAATATAAATTTTATACTACGTAAAAGTTTAAGCTTCTCAATTAAAATAATATGACAAATAACATATTTACATAACGGTTGATTATGCACATCAATTCTCTCGATTATATTCTTAATTAGCCAATTGCATGGTTTCATATTTTTCTCCCTATCGACACTGTTGTTGAAGATATTAATCACAGATCTACACATACTGTAGTAAAGAGAGGTTTACGGCAGTAGGTCGTTAGTACCATTAAACGTAGGTACGTCTATAATATTCTAAAGCCAATCAAGTCATAAAATGTGATTATTGTACAATAAAAATACTGTCAACAGTTCTCATTATTCGATGATTTTCAGATCATCGGTCATGTGAAATTAATTATCTATGCATAACTTAAAGTAATACTCCACCAAACTTAGTATTTTAAAATACAAATAATTTATTCAAACAAAAATTAGGTTAGTTGATTTAATTTAATAATATACTTAGATTGTTTTACTAATCGATTCAATTAATAAAGTAATTTCTTCCATCAACCTAATATAAATATATTTTCCTAATTATTCGTTTTTTATTAGTAAAATTCTCATTCGCTATGTAAGATTCCGTTATTTTTCATTCCTGCATTAATTTTCCAATTTTAAAGTCCATAAAAAACCAAACGCAATAATTAAACTTACTAGCTAAAAGCAAACCTATCAGTGAAAAAATGGAAAAAATTATCATCATGTATTCACTATATATTTTTCATGTTTTCCCATCGCCAAACGGATTATATATTATTATTTTTACTTATAAAACAATATTACTAAAGTGTTTTATGAATTTTTATGCAGCATTTAAGTCACTTTCACTGGAGGAGTTGGGAAATGAAACATAGTCAGATTTTATTGAGGGGTGAGTGGAGTAACCCCGCATGAAATTATTGACATTCCATAATGGAAGAACATTAATTGGATTGGAGCTGAGAGAGCGAGAGAGAGAGTGAGAGAGAGTGTGAGTGAGAGAGAGAGATCGAGGGAGGGAGAGGGAGAGAGTGAGTGGGGAGAGAGGCAAGGGGTAATGTAATAACGACTATTTCATTACCTAATGTTTCTGGAGAACGGGGCTTATGGCCATATGTATTGAAAAGACATGAATAAAAGTGAAGACTGCACTTTACCTGTGACGGCAACAGTTCACGTTACTGTGTCAATAGAATTTTCTGTTCGTCATATTTACATTATCTGATATGGCTCTTAATGGTGATGAGCAATCTTGTTTATTGGATGTAACAAAACTTTAATTAGGTATTCTTGACAAGTTTTGATAGTTAATTATATGGATCAATTTGTAACAATTTGGACCCATAAATAGTGTACGGTTATGTTTTTCTAATTTAGGTAGTTTATCTTAAAATGAAGATCTGTGGATTCTCTGAAGCCCTGGGGCCCTAAGTTATTTTATTGTTAAATTACTATTATATTTGGTGTTTTATTCTTGTTACTTTAGCTCTTTTATTTTTGTCTATAGGTTTGTTTAGTATTATTAACGGTTTAAGAATTATTATAGAGTGGAGTTTATTTAGCTTTAATTCTGTTTCTTTTAATTATATTATTTATTTAGATTGGGTTTCTATATCTTTTTGCTTTGTCGTTTCTCTGATTTCTTCGATAGTGATTTTATAGATTTCAAGTCCATATTGGAAAATTTATATATAATTGTCATACAGTTTAAACAAATTATGAAAAAAACTATATATTTAATTATTGGATTTTTAATTATCTCCGATTAATAATTTTTTTTAACTATGCACAACATTTTCATATTGAAAATGTTATGTTTTTATGAAAACGTAAACAGTTAATTTTAGGTAGTGCAAAGTTTCTTTTGGGCCATCTGATATTGACAGTTTAAAATAATGTAAAGTTTATAACTAAAGGAATCTAATGGTCTAAATTACTAAACTGAATGAAAATTGCGTAAGTGTGGTACATTTTTTAACAGAATAATGATGTTATTGTAGTTAAGTTATTATATAACTATTTATTATATTATACAGGGTGTTTATAAAAAACCTTTACAACTTTACCATCCTCCCATCCTCTTTCCATGTAACATACAAGTTTTCTAAAAATACCACATGAAAGAGTGGCTCAAAAAGTTTTAATCAGTAGCAGTTTTATCAGCTGATTGGTTGATATTGTTGCCTGGTAAACAATAACAAATAATCATTGAGTCCCATAAGAATCGCAATGGATGTTCATATTAAAGCGCAGTGTGTGGAGTGTTTTATTGAAACCAAGCCCTAATTGTTGGTCTTGAAGGAGGATTCCTATTGTATCTTGTCCGAAATCTCCGTTAAACAACAACATTAGGCTTGGTTTCAATAAACCACTCCACACACTGCGCTTCAATATGAACATCAGTTGCGATTCTTATGGGACTCAAAAATTATTTGTTATTATTGATATTGTAACAATATCAACCAAACAGCTGATAAAACTGCTACTGATTAAAACTTTTTGAGCCACTCTTTCATGTAGTGTTTTTAGAAAACTAGTATGTTACATGGAAAGAGGATGGGAAGATGGTAAAGTTGTAAATTTTTTTTATAGACACCCTGTATATATTATAAATTAAAATATAAACAAATAATGAATAAATATAATTATAAACGAATACATAAAAAGTTAAAATGAAAATTGGTGTTTTTAGTTTAAAATTATAATATTGAAGGTTAAACATTGTATTTTCCTCTATAATAAAAATAAAGTAAATATTTAATTAAAAATTAATTTATTAATTTAAAATCTATTTCATTGAAAGGTTCGTCTTTGTTTGGATGACAAAATAAACTGTCTCTTTGTAAAATAATCATGCATTATTAAAAACTTCATTAATGCATACTGTTTTATATTAAACTGTATTGTTAAAGAGGGCGCAACCCATACATATTCGACTGATTATTTGAGAACGGTCCGAATGAACCGATTGAAAACGAAAATCAGAGGTAACGCGGGATGGAAATCGCAATTTAGGAGAACTCAACACCGTAATCCAGAAACAATGGAATTACAAGCGCATGAAAACAAATTAGCACAATAAGAGGCGTAATCGAATGAGTGCGGAGCGGCGCGGGGCAGCGGGAATAGCGATAGCCGACAACAATGAAACAAGGGATAAAGTGTGTTTCCGGTCCGAGGGCCGCGAAAATCCATAAAGACTTCTATATCGAGAGTGAAGCCCGATATGATCGAGTAATTCTTTGGAACTAACTCTGATAAATCAAGTTTGTTAGTAGACAACTTTTACAGATTCCGAGATGAGTGCCCCGCTTCCAGAAGTTCTCTCATCACCCGACTTCAGTCAATAAAGGGGCTTATTTTACGGCGTCGCAATACCCTTTTACTACTGGAATATCAAAAGTAATTTTGGTTCGGGAGATTGGTTTGTTTATCCAGGTTAAGATCTTTGAATAACTCCTCCTCTTTGTTAACCTCGCCGTCGGCTTTATTCGGTGATCAGCCTCCCTCCTCAAATTGGAAATCTTTGAATTTGACGATGAAATTGAGTTATTCCTGTTAAACTCTCTCTAGTCAATTGTGATATAAAATGATCACCTGGTACCGATGATTGCCGGCGACGCTTCTCCTAGTGGCTTTGTCGACTGCTCGGTGAAGTCTTAACGTGATGTAAGAAACTTGATTGTGCCCCAATTGAAGTCGATTATTAAGTGTATTTGACCAATATATTGGCCAAACGTTATTGCATTATTACTTAAGTTGTTCTTATAGAGCAGGCTATTTAGTGTAAGATTCAATAAAACAGACTATGTTAAAGTATAATTACTTTTTTGACACTAAGCCGTTCTCACTGGAACTATATTATTTTAACAGAGTTATGCATCAGGGAGAAAGAATCGAAATAGCAAATATCAGGTATAATTATAAAAACTATCAAGTACTAGGTACCAGGTATTTAGTACCAGAAAGCATGTGACGGCCACTAGGTACCAGGTACCGGGTACGAAAAACTGATACTAAAAGGTTACATACATCAACGTAAAAGGAAACCAATACCTTCTTTAATCCAGTTCCTTTGCTAATGTAGTTTAGGAGGAGGGTCGGTTTTTTTATTGTTTGGTTTTTTAATAAATCAGAATACGACCTGCCTATTTTAGTGGTAGATAGCGAATACTATAAGTTATCAGGAGCCAGATAATAGTTAGGAGGTATCAATTACCGAAATAACAGGTAACGTGGAGAATGTGTTAGATTGTTAAAAAAAGATATTAGGTAGAGTATCAGTTAAGAGATAGCAGGAGCCAGGTATCAGTGACCAGGTAGCGGGTAAAGGGCGATTGCAGGTATCGCCAGGTGAGTTAATAACAAATATTACACCTGAGGGGCCGAGCGGGCTGGAGAGATGATATTTCAGTACCTACAACTTGTGGGGAGGGCGGGGGAGATCTTCTCGCCCACCCCAACTTACAATTGTAATCATTCAGATCCGCGTCAAGTTAAACGATCTTCTCGCCTTCCGGTGTCCGCCGGATACCGGATATACGATCAAAGCTTGCCAACTTGACACGGAACAATGTCGAAACTACAAATTATTATAATACTATACGAAGATTTCTCGTACTTAATATTTATATATTTTTGCTGTGTCTGCTTCAATACAGTATAAACACCTGCTTATAGATTTGCCAATTATGTTACAAAATAAATACGAATACTTTGGCAAAATTTTCGACAGTGTTAATTGCTCTTTTGTTCACAAATAAAAAAAAATCTAATTGTGTGAAATAATAATTTCAGAATTTTATCTACTTCTGAGTTTAGCCTCTTTAGCTCTCTTGATGACTTATTAAACATAATGCGAATAAGACAATGTTATTAAACTCATAATTCCTTTTATTTATGTATTATTAAGATTGCAATGTACGATTATTTAAATAGAAGGTTTAGGCTACAAAACGTTTTTGACTATATCGTACGCCGTAGCAGAACCGTATGGGAACGCCACTCTCTTTTTTTAGTTTAGGTGGATGAACGCCTTCAAGCACTCGTGAGATATTTAATCTTTTCGTTCGTCTTACATCTTACTCGTAACTTAAATTTGTTCATAATACAATTCTTGCATAAACCACTATATTATAATAGTTTATAAAGATTTTTAAAAACAAACCATTAACAGCAAAAGAGTAATCGGTGAACTAAATATTTTTGAATCAGCCGCTATTATTCTAATATGGTTACTAGTTATAGTATGTTATGAAGACATTAGACACTTAATTTTTAGCGAATTTCCCATAGGGAATAAGCTATTACCGTAGGTCTCATGGTAAGACCTAAGCCCGGGACCATGTTACTTTTTCGTTTTGAGGTGCCCAGAGACCAAAAATAATAGTCATTAAAATTTTTATATATATATATATATGTATATATGTATATATATATATATATATATATATATATATATATATATATGTGTGTGTCCCTAGACACGATAACTCTCGTAAAAATGGTCCGATTGACACCAAATTTGGTAGAGATGTGTAATCCTACGTTTACTCGGATGAGTTCGAAAACCAGACATATCGACCCACCGAAAGGGGTAGTTTTGGGGGGTTTTGTACCCCAAAAATGGGTTTTTCGCATTTTTCATATGTAAATTTAAAAAAATTTTTACTTTTATTTTGACCATTGGATTTAGCTCAAAAAAACACACAATTTAGTATTTTGAAGCTTTGCTCTATCTCCATTGGTTACCGAGATATTACAAAGTCTAAAGACAGTACATTGTCTTTTGGGGCTCAAATGTTAATCTTATGGAGAATAAGGATGTGTTAATATTTCACTTATTAAAAAATATTTTTGGATGAAACTTGGTATTTAGCTTCATTTGGTTGAGATTCATCCATTTAAGGTAAAAAATCTTAGTTTTTGTACTTATCATGGCAGCAAACCTGCATACTCTATTCCCATGTTAATCATATGGAGAATAGGCAAACTCTTTTATTTATGGACAGATATTGATGAAACTTAATATACGGCTTTATATGGTCGAAATAAATTTTTTCTATGCTAAAAACCTACTTTTAGTGTCCCCCATGGCAGCATACCTGCATACTCTTTCCCTATATTTATCTTAAGGAGAATAGACATTTATTTCCCTATTTATGAGCACGTGATGGAATTGTGTTTACAAGTTTAGCTGGTCAAATTTAATATTACTAATTTGGAAATTCGCTGAGTACGCAGGTCTGCTGCGACGGGGGGGTATTATTTATCATGTGAGATGTTTAAATGTTTACAAAACAAGTCAATATTCGACAATTTTATATACTATTCAATCATCCTAATTTCTTTGATACTAAATCCAATTTTGTTAAATAAATTTTTAGTCACATGTTTCTATTCTCTGGAGTCATTTGACCTCTGTCGGTGTTGTGTGAAGGGTTGCAGGTTGCAGGTTGGAGGCAACTCGGTGCAGTATCCAGCCCTCCAGCCCTCGGCCCTGTGTATGCGGGTGTTGTTGTAAGATGCGTATGTTAGTTCGGCTTGTTTGGTTATTTTGGTTCCCCTCCACCAAAGGGTAAACCACAGACTAGTACAAACACCCGTATAACCCCAGGCAAGAGACCATGGTAATCATCGTTGTTTTAGAAAACGTCGATCGCTTCAGCTACAGGCTATTATGCGACCGTGTTGTTGCAGCTTTTGTTGTTTGGGTTTTGTAACTAACAGGTGCACGGTGGTTAATGTTTTGTCGGCCTTTTTTAAAATGGTTTATTGAAATAAACTATCTTTTATTTTTTATGTTTTCTAATTGATAAATCTAGTAAGAATTTGGTGGCTTAGACGTGTACTTTATGTGTTCATAATAGTATACAACTTCAAACATACATTATTTACAGTTCTACGAGTACTTCTTATTACGAATTAAATTATTTGAATTCGATTGATATTAATTAAAAAATCATTGATAACAAGTATGAATAAATTTGTTTTTGTAGTAGGCCTACTGCAGTTGATTTGTCGTTAAAATAATTTATACTGAGTTTTTAATTGAGTAATTTTTAACATGACAAATGTTTTTCATCTAACATTTATGTTGTAAATCTAAGAAAACTTTTAAGATATTAAAACCCAAAATATTAAAATTTTCCATTTCACGAAGGTAAATAATATGTATGGTGTGTAAGTCTTTGGTTGTGATGTAAGCTTTAAGCTCCCCATTACCGTACCCACAATTTTCTTAGAGTTTTATAGGTTATATTTGTCGACATCTAATGTTGTTCGTTGTGTCACTAAGTATTGGAGCCCACTACATGGCGAGTAGCTATAAACTTCTACCCACAATTGTCACTAGTTGGGCCTAGCGGTCCTCCGTTGCCCAGAGTTTTTGGATCAGTTTTATGGTCGGCTCTGGCACGGATATTGGCTATAAATTTATGGTTTACTGTCGATCCTCGTCACATAGGGTGTCCGAGATGGCGCTGCGTCTCTCTCAAAAAGATTTCTGGCAGGAGTGGGACCCTCCTAGGACGTTACGTATGGGCTGCTGATTTACCCAGTGCCTGTCTAAAATGTTGAAACAGACATCCAATATGTTTCTTACTGTTGGAGATTTTTTATGTCAAGATCGTTATTCATCGATTTTTCATTCATTAGTTAGTTATATCATTAGTTTCATTTTGTTATTTATTTTAATTTTTATCCTTATAATTTGTGATGCCATAAATCTTCATCATGGCCGTTTTTGCATTCATTTTTTGTTAAGTTTTTTTATTACTCGAAAATCATTTGATACATTATTACAATGGCGATAATCCACTCAGTTACAAGTTAAAGTTGCATTTACTTCAGTTATTTATAACGAATCTTAATAAACTACAAAATGTAGTTATTTCTCGTTTTTATGATCATTAAGGTGTACACAGAAATAAGTAATAAATTGTGTGACTTAATTACTACTTCCAATCTGTCCTTATTCCTGAGTAAAATCATATTCACCTAACTTTGTAAACAAAGCCTGGCCCTCCGATTATCTATCTTTAATCAAATCTTATTTTTATTTGAGAGTTATACAAATATTACATATTGATTTCATTAATATTCATTCCTACCACGCCAATTATTTATTAAAAATTATCCCTGTAATAAAAAAACCAATGTAGACAGTGTGAACACCCCGTGAGCGTAACCAAGCTGCGTTTAAAAACGCTCAGATTGAGTAATGGTGGTTTTAAAATGGCGAAAGAAAAATGATTATCTGTCAGCCAACCGCGCCGGGGGCCGGGGCTTGGGTAATCCAATTTTGATGGAACCGGATACCCCCACCTGTCTGCGGGCATAGTTTTGGTTTCCATTACATAGACGATCGCGAACAAAGATTTTATCTTCTGAAATAATCACGCATAAAATCTTTATATTAATTATCTTCTAATTAAGATTTTTTATCAGTGAGTATTTTCTTATTAATTTCATACTTTAAAATGTACTTTTCATGCTCTATTTTTATTTTTCGTTTGATAAAATGGACGTAAATAAAAACTCCTGTCTACTACTTTAATTAGAAAACCGATTTACTTTATTTTTGTATTTATGGAATATTTAAGAATTAAGGGATATTGGAAAGGTTACCAATACTTAAATACCTTGTATACATTAAATAAACAAATACTACATATGTTTCAAGAGGTTTATTTATTTATTCAATTTTTAGTATGCTACAATACAGCCGGAGCCAATTACATCATAGCATTAAAACTAGGTAACACAGATTTAACAGAGAGAAAACATACTAGAAATCTTTTTCTTATACACATAGTCCATCAATGCATTTGCTGAAGCAAAATAACATAAATAAAATTAATAAAATGTAGCAAAATATAAATGTTTCAATCAATAACAAGCCATTTTTCAACTATAGAAAATTATTCTATCTAATATTTGTTATGATGAATTAACAAAATAAGATAATAAACTTAACCAATATAATACAGTATTGAAAATATTTCTTATAATTGTTTTAATCGTGCTTGGGAAATTTTTAAATGAGTAATAGTTTTATAATTTTTAGTCTTATAGTAGGATTTATAAAGGCCTAGATGATCAGAAACCCAAAATCTTTCATTTCGTTGATGAAATAAAACAAATTTATAGCAAAAGTAAGGTTTACAGTTGAAAACAAATCTATCACCACATAAAATCACTCCACACAATATTAGCCATCCATATAACCGAAATTCGCTAAATCGCACGGCTCCAACAATCGCATATGTATTAGCATGAAACTCTGGGAAAGTTAATCAGCACATTCGCGGCTCTGCCATTGGAAGGCGCACAATTCTCAAAGTAGAGAAACGTGTCAAGACTAAACTGATCACAATGGTGAAGTAGGGCCTCGGAACTTGAACCCGCGCTGAATGGGACGGCGGAGAAATTGGATTCTGTAAGTCTGAGGGAAGTAGAGAGCATGTGGGGGTGTGCATCAGGGTAGAACTCGGCATTATATCATGTCAAAACCGTCAGCGGATTCGGCGTCGTCATTATGGCCCGCGATACGGATACAGCCCCGTCACTGTTGCCGTGCTTTGTCCCTCTACGCCACCTTTTTTAATCATCCCTAGACAATAGGGACGATTTGTAATTGGAATTGACAAATTGGTTTTCTTTCAGGCCCTTCCGCGCCGTTTAGGTTTTATCGTCGCTCGTTAAAATATGTGTTTCCGACTTTACGGTATTTCCGATAATTTCACCCGCTATATTTTACCGAGCCCGTCGCGCGCCGACTATACCCAGCGTAATTGTGCAATTTATTACGTTTACTCGATCCTACATATTAGAATTTGATTTTTTATTTATATCAGGTTAAAATTAAACCAAAATTATCTTTGTAAAAACTGTTTTATACATGTTCACGCCTATATAAGGGATATATCGTGAAGTGTATCGATCATATGTATCATATGATTAGTATACCACCAATTATGTTTTGGATGCAATAATTTATTTGTATTATTTTTTATTGTGTTTCAAGCAAATCAGATATTTCAACATTTGTATCAAGTCAAATGTATTAACCCCCGATTAAGTTGCGGGCAAACAAGTTTATACTACTGACTGAAATACATATAAATTTAATTTCAATTTAAAAACTTGATTATAAGGTCGAAATATATCTCAATCTATAAGAAAACTATCCTTTTAAACAATATGAAACTGTTATCATTTTGTACTTTGAATCTTTTTGTTTATTTAAATTGTTTATAGAAATGATTTTACAAGCGCTCGCTCACTCGCTCGTGCGATCTCCCCACGCCGCCGCCGCCGCGCCGCGAGGGATGGGGCGGCAACCCCAAAGTTGACCCAATCATGTGTCACAGTTGCCCCTTTCAGAGGACACCAATCAATAATCAACCCTAACGAATCTCTCGACCCATGATTGTAGTGCTCCTTTCGATCCCTCCATTGAAGCTATAGCTAAATGCTTTTCATCATAATATTTTATAATACACATTGTTGATGAAATGTAAAATAAAGATAACTCGATTTTTTTAGAAAAGTTGTTGTTTAGAGCTGTATAGGAAAATCGAATAAAATATTTTTTAATGGGATAAAACGAACATATTTTAAACTAATTATAAAATGGAACACAACGTAAAAAATTCATTGATTCTTAATAAAGAATCCGTTTTGAACGGAATTGTAAAAATATTTTATGAAATAAAAGATTCAACTTGTCGAGTATACGCACGGGTTCGTTTATGAGTAATGTCTCTATTTAAGCCCTTCTTAATTTGTTGCCTCTTAAAGTTAATCCAAACTATTAACGAGCTGTTTCCATTGGTTACACTGAGACAAGCTCGAAAATCGTTAAAGTTTATTTCGTCTTAGAGCATCGTTAATGTACTTATTTATCCATGAAAAGTACGATTATATGCTAACGTGTTATTTGTAAAGCATGTACTTATTCAGTGTACACAAGTATTTTGCCTCGTTGAGTATCTAAGCATTTGAAAGAGGTAGTCATGTTATAGAAAAGTGAAATACAAAAATGTTATTGAAACATCAAAGAGCTCCCGACTTTTTTAATCAGACCAAAAGAAGCTTTCATGCGATGTTTTACTGAGCACTGACGACGAAAAGTAATTCTTATTTTATATTAAAAATGCCTAAAATCCATTAAAATGGTAAATAACATTTTTACAATTCAAGTATTTGGCTTGAGATTTTTGGAGCTCTGTAAAACAGACAGATAAAGGCAGTTAGTGAATTAAACACGAAAAAGTATTTAGGAATTTTAGTTAGTTTTTCTTTAATACTCCAAACTCTTACTATCAAATATTCTTTATGAAGGTAATTAGCCCATTTCAGTAACCACAAAAATTCTTACGTTGCTCAAATTGAGACGAAACTAAGAACTAGCAGTTTTTCAAATGTTTTGCTAAACTTGCTACTCCATCCCAACAGTTTGAGAGGGGATCGACGCAGCTAGAGTCTCCGCCCGGCGCATACATGCTACTAATCGGTTTTCTATCTTCACAACAAACTTGCTCCCCAACAAACACACAAACTCTCTTACCCCCCCCCCCCTGTTCCGAGAAGAGAGCCCCGGGCGCCAAAACACCGCATGATACTCGTAGTTCTCGGTTAACACTACAGTTCATCGTACCTGATAAGCCATTACAACTCTGCTTCGGTTTCTGATAATTTACCGTTCGATAACTTACACCTGCCCGACTTCGTACATGTATCGTAAAGTTATCGTTTCTGCTCTTTGTTTTATATTTCCTCTAATTTTTTTTAACACATGGTTGTAATTAAAGATGGGTAAAATCATGTAAATGGTATTATTCTTTTTCTTATAATCTAATAATCAATATCGATCACACATATAAAACTTCGATGTAAGTTTGAAAGCACCATCTTGTTGAGAATTAGGTACCCTCAAAATTTCAAAGGTCAATGTTGCTATTTCCACGTCTCTTCCCCCCATTCCCGTCTGGAGAAACCCTGACATATTTCAGTTGGAACCGTCTGTAAAGTAAACAAGTTTTGCCGGTCGCAACTTTTTACTCTGCTGTCTTGTGCTGTTTGCTTCCCAGACATGTGGGTCTCACCGATTCCTCCCCGTCTTTGCTCTTGTTAAATTGTTTAAATGCCTTACTTTATCCATGGGATGAAAACAAAACTCTTTGTTGTATTTTTCTCTTCTTTTCAAGTTGGAGGAATTAAAAGGTAAAAAAACGTAATCGTTCAAAATAAACGTTTTAAAGTTTGATTTTTTAGTTCCGCTTATAATAAGGGAGAGGAGTTCGTTAGCTTTCATGACATATTATTACAATAATAGTTATAGAAAAGTCCTGCAATGTTCCTATAATGATTTCCAAAGTTAACTCGAACTTACTATGACTTTCTTTGTTAATGTCTTTGTTTATGGCGCATTTTCCATTGTCATTTGTGTTATCGTACTTGATTTCATGCTCGGCATAGTTTAATATTGTTCAATTTTAATAAGTGATTTGAACTAACACTGTCAAAGACCGTATTGTGTTCCAATGACAAAACCTGTCATTACATGTTTCCAAAAGCATATTACTCGAATAGCTAAATATGCATCATAAATTGAATAATAAATGTCAAAATAGGGTACTTAATCTTTAACATAATCGGTACCTACATTGGATTTCTTTAAAATACCAAAATTAAATAATATCCAGTAAATACCACGTTCTACGTTACTGAAGGGTCTCATACTTTATTTTTATTTGCATGGTCATTAGAATATTCACACTATGACAAAATTTAACATCAATAAATGATGCGCTTTATCTTACAATTTCGATTTCATTAGGTCCTCACCCAATCGGGGTTAACAGTTTGGATAAAGCTTTATGACCTAACAAGAAAAGGGGAGATTGGATCATTAATCTGCACTGCTTGACGAAGACGTTCCACCGACGGCCCAAGGAAATGCTCACAAAAGCTTTATGGCGTTGAGCGAGAAGCTACTAGTCTAGAAACACAATAATTAACTTTAATATTGTCATGAGGTAGAAAGAGAGGGACAATATATTTCAGTTTTTGTTCTAAAACAGCAGATACATAACTTTTTTGGGATCGGCAACCTGATCTCCGAGGAAGGCCATATCGTTTGAAATATTCAAATCGGCATTGGTTGTCCTTAACGGTTATCATCTAAGCGGAATTCGATGAATTACAGCTGATCAGAACATTGTTAATATAATCATCGACTTGTAGTTCTATTATTAACAAGAACAAAACATTTTCTTCTTTTGCGTTTGCTTACGGCACCTTAACATGTCTACTTAACACTACCTTCCATGGGAGAATCTTCACTGTTTATACTAATAATTAGAACTTGACAAATGTTTGAATAGCAGATTGAGTGATGGCAAATTAAATTCAATGTTTTAGTTGAACTCTAATCAATACTAAAATGAGTGGACTGTTAGAAGCTAAGTTATCCAATTTGTTATCATATCTGATGTTTTTATATGAGGTTTTGTTTGCAATTAAATCCTTACCCATACAATATTGGTGGTACCTTATTGTACCTATAAATAGTATCACATTATACTGATCTTCAATATTTATATTTTCAAAAATTAACAAAATGACAGTAGGTCTTTTAACTAAATGGGATTGAAATAAATAAAAAGTTTCTCTCTAAATTTGCAAAACAGAAACAATTGCAAACACATATTAAACACATTTATCATCAGGAAATATGTTTTGTTGTATTTCATATTGTTAACGGGTGCATGTGGTATATTTTTCCTTATACTAATTTATACTGTAACAATCAAATATTAATTCAAACCTTAAAAATGTTCATCCGACTCAATTTTGAAAACTTTACAAACTTTTTGTTGCTTGTTAATACAAAAATAACTGGAAATCAATTTAAGTATTATTGAGAGAGATCATTATTTTTCTTTAAACTTTTCGCAGTAATTGGGTCTATCCAGCTTCTCTCCAAAGTTTTTTAACGTTTTATAATCATATAATACAGGTTAATATAGGATAAATGTAATGCAATATATCCTTGCCATTAACAGCGTTAAAATAAATTCGTTATACATATTCTAGTTCGTATGCCTTACTTTTTCCATGGGATGAAAACAAAACTCTTCGTTGTATTATTCTCTTCTTCTCAAGTTGGAGAAATTATAAGATAAAAAAGTAATTGTTCAGATCCGACTACAGTACAATATTAGTCTTAATTAAAACTGCCATAGAAATCCTTCCATCACATGTGGAGTCAGGTCATGCTATAGGGCCACCTCTGCCTATCTACCTGTGTTTGGGAACCGTACATTTAAGGCATCTCGAACAATGGTTTTATAATGTGAAGGTGCTTCATCCTGCTGAAAATAAAGGCTGTTTGATGTTCCCATTTGAGTTGACGAAAACAACTTAAGTTACTGATTTTTAACGAGGTTAATTAAAACTTAATTGAGAGTTTAAGAGTTCTATTAAGAATTTTACGTGTAGTTTTATTTCTCTTTGTGTCTTTAAGTTTTTTTCGTTCAAAATACTTGCAAATAAAGTTTTTGAATTTCAATAGATATTTAACAAACTATTTCCAGTTATTTCACGTTGTCGCTGTACAACGGTCCTAGTTGTAATCATGTTTGTTTGTACGGTACACGAGTTAAATAAAATTTCACTATGACATTTGCGAAATGTTTTGGTTCGTAGTTTTACTTCTTACGTGAAAACGTAAAATAACAGAATAGTTGGCCTCGAAAAGTCCCCACTGATGAAGCAAATACTATCTGCGACGAAACTTTGAAAATAAAAACGTCAGCACTTTAAAAACTTTCTATCAATGACCAACTTTTAAGGGAGTTTGTTTCGCTGAATGAGTGCAGATTATCGTTCTGTTTTCTTCTGAAAACAAGCATCATTACTTTTATTTTGTAAAAACACTTTCAAGCGGTTGGATAATCAATCTCACGCTTTAGTCAATGGAATCATCGAAAACTCAAACTGACAAAACAGTTTTGTCGCTTTCTTTATCAAATTGGTTTTCGTCTAATTTACTGTTTTATCTTAGTTTAACACATTTTTAAGCACTGCCTTATTGTAACGGTAGTGTTCGAAACGAGTTGTACAATTTGTAATTTAAAAGATTTTTTTTAAGTTAACCTATTACTAATTGTTTAGTTTTGTGTATTTTAACTATTGCAATAATTGATCATGACATGTTTAACTTTACAAATCCAAAAATAAAATAAGTTAAAACATGTTTTATATTAATCCTTTAAGTGTTTATTTTAATTATTAATCTTGTTCGAGCCTAGTTTGCTTATATAAACATTTCCATACCTTTGTTACCTTGTGTACAATTTTTTACTAGGGTCTTTTTTTAGAAGAGGGCCTCCACTATTAAAATCTTCTGAAAAGAAGTAATAGATGAACAATTTTTCGTTGAATGTTGGATTACATGTTTTGTTGGATGTTATATGTTTTGGTATCCACCAAACACACAACACATATTTGTTAGGGGGTTACAAGTATACAGAAATCATGTAAATTGTGCCCAACGAATTTCCCATTCAACGTTTTAACACCTTATATAATCAACCGTTCAAATCCCAAAAAGCGATTGCCCACAAAGTCGGGAAACCAATATACACTATGGTTTGTGTATGCCAGTTAGTTCGGTTAGTAAACAAAATAATGTTGACATTAAAGAAAATTACCAGCTATTAATTTGTGTATGACAACTTTTTATAGTAGAGGCCCTATTCTAAAAAATACCCTTTTCCTAAGTACCTTGCCTACTTGTACTAAATAATATACCTATATACTTAATTAAATATTTAGTGTCAGGTTTCTTATCGGTTTGTTTTAGATGTTTACAAAATGTATAGTACACGAAAGCTTAAAATACTGCGCTATGGCCAAAAATTAAAGAAAACCACCTCCCAAGCTTCAACAACGCAATTTGTGTTTGTACAGTATATTGACTACTGCTCGTCGATTTTTTCATTTTCACTTAATAATCTTAAGGCCGTGTCGGAAAGAAACTTAAAGAGCAATTTGTATTTCATATTGTTTATCGATAAAGTACAAATCAAAATGAATCCAGTGCCTAAAAAGTTAAATACTGGTATAATATACATCATGTTGTTAGGATCGTATGTCTTTTGCTCGTCAAACGAGGCCTTCTTGAAAGTAACAGCGATTAAAACCAATGTTAAAACAGAGATTTAAGATATGAAGCTAAATTGTAATAGTAAATAATTGTAAAATAAACTAAACCGTAATTTGTTAGAAACAATTATCATTTGTACACGTTTTGCTAAACAAATACTCCTTTAGCCTTTTTTATATCATACCGGTAAAACAAACTTTCCCTGGATCTATGAGTGAATTTTTGCAAAACTTTAAGCAATCAAACAGATTCCAATCACGATTTTTAATTTAAGCTATTTTTTTCGTTTGCGAAACGGAAACTCGTCAATCCAAATTTAATAAAATTTGATGGGATCAAGGGAAGATTTTTTTTAAATTCCTTTAAAATATGGTACGATTATCATGTTTAGAGTCAAAACATCAATAATCACAAATGCCATTACTTATGACTAAATAATAAGCATTTCATGAACGACAGTTAACTTTCCCCAAAGTTGCAGCTAACGGCAGGTTCGGGACGAGAGTATTTTGTTTTCTCCCGACCGTTGAAAGACTTAACTAAGGGTTTTGCCCGCGTCGGGCGGGAGGCACTGTAACCGCAGCCACCGCACCTCTCTTTTGTTTCGAGTTTAGCACCGTTTGGGAGTTATAAGTGACTTTTTGACACGTCAAAGTTCCGACCCTGGGGTTAATTTTGCGGCTTTCAGCTAGTTTAAGATTTACGACCGTTCCCGACACTCTTACACATGCCTCTGAAAACCACTTTCTCACCTCTCTTCCAGATAAATACTGTTATACTTGTAGACAGGTGAATAATATAGGGGTGTCATAAAATATTGGTGGGGTTTAGTTATGAAATGAAAAGAAAACAACAAAAGTTACAAAAAATTATTTATTTTGTTGAATACCTGACATCAAAAATATTTTATACATAGCTAATAAACTTCAACATGGCCAACATTTCTTGCTCTACAGACGTCTATATCAGCCCACACGTTGTTCAACATTTCTCTTGCTGCAGTGGAGAATGCGTCTCTGATTCTTTCTCTTAAAGGGATCAAATTTCCCCGGATCACATGGAGTCAGTCTGGGCTTCTTGTATTTCATGGTATAGGGGCAACTCTGACAATCTACCTGTTTGGGAACCTAACTTTTGGCATCTCGAACAATGGCTTAATAATGTGGAGGTGCTTCATCCTAATAAAAATAAAGTCTACTTGATTTTCTCATTTTGTAAAGTTGAGGAAAACAATAGTTTTACAGCATGTCCAGGTAAAACATTTCCAATGATTTTTTTTTCGGCGAAGAAAATGTTCCAATCACTTCTTCTCTGGACAGTCAACACCAAACGTTAATTTTGTGAAAATCTCTATCCTTTTCAAACATTTCATGAGGATGTTGAGATCACCAATTTCTAACGTTGTGCCAGTTGACACAACAATTGAAAATGATCATCTGAAAAAAATAATTAAAAAATGATTGGGTCTGTCATTTGATTCAACATAAACGTATCGAATCCTGCTCTTTTATTCAAATTTGTTGGTGTGATTTAAAAAAAAAAAAAAAATAGAATTTTGTGGGCATGAAGTCTTTTTAGTAAAACTTTGTGAAGTGTACTTACAGGTATTCCTGATTCAAAACTATGGCAAGGGATGAATTTCATTGGACTTCTAACACAAGAGAGTCTTATGTTTTCAACTGTCTGGTTTGAGAGTGGTGGTCTACCAGGCTTACTTTGCTTTTTAACTGACCCAGTGTTCATGAACTGCTTACTCCAACAACGAATGTTATTTTTCATGATTTGGAGCTTTGTTAAATTTTCTTCTAAATGTCCTTTGTACTATAGAGTCACTGGCTTTAGTTCACTTAACATTACACACATATCCTTGGCTTGTTCGGAAAACGTTTTTGCAAAAGAAAACACTACTTGAAGTTTATGTAAAAGAATAATGCGGTTATTGATTAGCACAACAATCAATACAGCAGGTGTGTTGGATTAATTAATGTAAACAAAACTGTTTAAGCTAAATGATGCAGGGAGACCATTTGAAATATAATTCATCTTACAATAGTTTATTCCTATACAGACAGTAAAACCCCACCATTATTTTATAAAAACCCTGTATAGTATTTTAAAGTTTGATTTATGGGTTTGAAATCATCAGGAGAGTGCAACGGAAAGATATGGATTTTGAGTGGTCTAAAACGTTGTTTAAATTGTGTTTATAAAATCTAGTAATGACTGTGGCATTAACTGGAATTTTTAACGGGAAGTATTTTTAAGTTTGAAAGTTGTTTATCGATTGCCTTAAGACATAATGTAAACAAAAGCATTATCACGATTTTTAAAATAACAAATTATTTTATATTTTATTAAATAATAAAACTTTAGGTGTTTAAATAAATGTAACCATAAAGATAACACGTCCATGAAGAAAACTCGGCTTTTTATTTACTCAAACTAAATTAATGACACTATTAAACCGAATTATATCTTTAACTTCATATAAAGTACTGTATATCTTTTTATTGATCAGTGCCATTACCGAATGAAAAATGTTTTTATCGAAGGAGAAATGAGAAAACTTGTGAAGACAATGACGTAATTTGTCCAAGAGATATAGAATGCGGCTTCGGAATCTTTCTACAAATAACAAACATTCCTGTTTGTAGCCAAACTTTTTTACTATAGTTATAAACAGTCCAAACATATAATGTATTTTATAGTTACACTTTCTCAACAAACTTAACTTCCCTCTTTTATTTAGCTTTGAAGATTTCGATTTTAAATGCTATTTTACTTTATTTAAAATACGCTTTAAAAGTGTTAATTTTATAATGCTTGAACATATTTTCTTAATTCTTCAGGGTTATTTCTTCAAGTTTCTTTTGTGTATGTTTAATCTCAAGGTTGACTATTTGGTTCCGTTCATTAAAGGCAGTTTCCAGGAAAAATTTACAAACAATAAAGAAAGCCATGTATTACTGCTGAAATTGAAAATACCAAACATGTGTCGTGCATCTGGTAAAATTAGTCATTTGCTCTAGCCTTAAAATTATTGTTATATCAATTTGGCTTGTTTTGTTCTCTATGGTTTCGTAAAAGAACATTACGAAATTGATATTAGCTACTTAATCAATACTATTATAAATTAAATAGTAAAACATACTTACACAATCATCCTCCTTGAACGCCTTCTTCTGCAAAAAACTGTCACTGTAAATGTATTTACAGCAACATAAAAAAACACCCTAAGTAATAATCAACGTTTTTTACTAAAAACATAGATGGAAATTTTCTTTCGAAAATCGAATCATAAATTATTCAATTCCGTTGCTAGTCCCACATCAAAACTAAATAGTCAGTATGGATAAATAATTAAATGTGATACTCCAGTAGGAACTCCAGTAGAATTGTAGCAGTGTCTGTATCGTGGGATAGTTGTACAGTAGTTGCATTCTAGTTATCTACAGCACTGTAAGATAAGTCGGCCCTCTCCTCAACTTCGGAGACGACACTTGCAGCCTGTCTCGAGTTACAGTCCTGGCCCGTTCTTGCCACCTTAATTAAATTCCTTCACTCTCTCGACAGCGGGTCACATTCTCGTTGGATATTTGTTTCTCTTTAACAGCCAGTCATTCGAGCCGAAGGGTCCCAGCGACCCGACAGGCGCTAAAGTTGCGATACTCTGCCAGCCATCTTTGGAGTAAAACTTGAAGGTTTCCTCTTAAACCTTTGAACACGATTACTTCCAGTTATAACTTGCTCAGGGTGTAATAGAATATGACGTGTAGTCGACAGCTTTATTTAAAAGCATTTTCGGTGAAATGGAGATTATTTCATAACTTTCCATCAATAATATGCTTGCAAATCTGTACATTATGATGTAACTCCAGTAGTTTGATTTAACATGTTTTTTTTTTTTTTAAGTTTAAACTTGCCTTATTTTAAAATAAAGTTTTGAGCAGATTTAAAAAATTGGATTATAATTGCTGGTAAACTTTTTAGTTAATACAATTAGTGTATTTTTGCAAAGTACGGAAAATACAGGAGGTCTTTAAAGTCCGCCACCAAACTTCATAAAATGGCTAATTGAGTCAAAATGAGAAAAAAAGTTCATGTGAAGGTACGTCCTAATATGCAAATTTACCGAGATATCCACTATTTTGTTTTTCCACTTAATAATTTTTAATCCAGTGACGGATTGATGTAGGAACCTAATATTTGACATGGACTTTTACAATACTAATGTCCATTTCCACAATAATTTTTTTTATGTAAATTTTCAAAATAGTGGCCATCTTGAACGCAAATATCTTAAAACTTGTAAATTTTATCAAACTTTTACAAGACACAACAAGTTTGACAAATTTCATTATCTAACCAAGTGCCATTTATCCATTTCACTATCCATTATTATACCAGGTTTGTAAGGATCTTATAACAAATAGTTGAGTTATCTATTAAAATAACCTTAATTGCAAGAATTAAAATACAAAACCAACATTTCACTTATAAAAAATCACAATAACTCCGTTATTTGTTGTCAAATCCTTACAAACTTGGTATCATTGGTTAAACAATTACATTTATCAATTTTCTGTTTTTAGTAAAATTTTGATAACATTTATTAGTTTTAAGATATTTGAGTTAAAAATTTTAAAATGTTCGCCATTTTGAAAATATACACTGGAAAAAATTAATTTTGCCGTGGAAATGGACGTTAGTATTATAAAAGTCCATGCCAAATATGAAGTTCCACAATCAATCCGTCACCGAAATAAAAGTTCTTTAGTGGAAAAAACAAAATGGCTGATATCTGGGTGAGTATGCATATTAGGACATACGTTCCTGTAATTTTTTTCTTATTTTGACCCAATTAGCCATATTATGAAGCTTGGTGATGAACTTCAAAAACACCCTGTATATGAATGTCAGAAATAGGCTGACCTGATAAACCTTGGTGGAATCATAGTAAAATATATATAAAACAAGTTCCTTTTATGGTAAGAACCATTTTTATTAAGGTTAAGTGTTCTCTTGCTCTAGTCATAATAATCCGAAACCGAGATTGCACAACAGTTTACCGTCGTTTAAAACTTTCAAAAGCAGTTCTTATGACTCCGACATTACTGTTTTCGTCCACCAAGGTAAATACAATCAAGTTGATGAGTTTTTCCGTTCGAAGTGACAAAGATGTTTGTTTTGATTGCAGTGATATATTTGTTTTCTCGGTCCAAAGTTTCTACAAGTCAGAGTCAGAAGTAAATAAAACCATGTGAGCTGAGCGGGTTTCCGTTCGCTGCCTTGTTTTGCTTGCGTCTAAGGTTGTAAATATAACTAACTCTGCACCGATTCCCTTGGAACTTAATAATTCTCTACAAATCAAACTCGATTCGAAAAACCGCTTGATCACGTCTTTGTGTTTGAATTGTTAATTCTTTTCGCTCATTAGTTTCAAGACTAATTCATACACGATGGACAGAATTGTTTTAATCCTGCTCATATTATTTAGTTTGTCTTTTGATTATATCTTTTTTAACTATCATACAGACGTACAGAAACACCAATAACATTCAAAACAGCATGCCCTTAAATCAGTTAGGTAATGTATTTGATAATCATATAGTACATACGATTTCAATTCAGGAATTGAGAGTTTTTTATATTGCTAGAGGATATATATAGTAACAGGGACGTAATTTCTTGCTTTCATCCGTAGTTACGCAGTCTATGTAGGCCTAGTAAAAACTTTAAAGAAAAAGTTAATCGGGACAAATAAATAAATACTTATCTTAAACATACTGACGTGTTCCACTCGGGGGTCGATTGTCCATCGATGTGATGTGTAATCGACCCCTCGTCAATTAACAAAATGTTTTCAGCTATGAATTTTTTAAACAATAGATTGGAGGATACCACTTCAAACGTTATTAAAAGCGACTGTTTATAATATTACGACTGTTTATAATATTAATATTACGAGTATAATATTACGACTATTTATAATATTAACGATTGTTATAAACTCACTTATTTGACAGTGTCTGAATGTATTCATGAAAAAATAACTGTATGATTATATCGTTGGTGTTTTTGGACTATTAAATTTATTTTTACTTTAACAAGCAGTTAAGCTTAGGATGTACAATGTAATAAAAAAGTTATAATTTGTATTATTTTTCAATAAAGGGATATGTAGATTTTAAAACTGTTTTAGTATTGCTGATAAACATAGTAGACATGTCTATTAAACTCAAGTGATTTTTTTTTTCAAAGTACGTAAAAAAGTGGCAAAAATTTAAGTTTAAAGTTGTAGTACTTTAATTTCTATGAATAACGTACATAAACTTAAAAATAACTTACATTTTTAGTAAGACATTTTTATTTATTATGTTGGTCACATTTAATTATTATTTACACTAATCAAATTTTGCCACACTCATGTCCACCCACTCTGCATACTTATATGAATAAATTGTCTTGGTTGAAAATTACTATTTGCACCAGTAATGTGAAGCATAGAATAAACGCATTATAAAACAAGTTAACCTCTCCATTGGAAATTATGCACGCTTCGCGTTATGCATAGTAATGGGTAGAGCAACATTATTTTGCGATTTGCATCAACTATCCATTTTTTCCTTGCATCTTGGAAATAGTTAGCGTAATCATAAAACTGTTAGGTGATGAATATGTTAGATTAAATTGTCAGCAAGATTAAGTCATTTAAAGTAAAAAAATATTTAATTTATTATTTTATATTTCATGTTTTTGTGGAAACGAGTTCCATTGTCAGTTAATTAAATTCAATGTTAATTTTAAAACTAAAAGGAATAGGCTATTGCAAATTTTTACTATATGCCAATCCTCTAATTGTCGATTTTTAAACTAATAAACTAATAACGAATAATAACACTTTACTAAGCAATTATTTACTCATAAAACAGGATATTTTAGCTTACTTTTCGTATTACACTTTACCATAAGGAAGACCGTTCTTTCAATGTTTTTTAACATATAGAACTATATATAACATAACTAAAAACTAATAGCCATAACCACCTTTGTTACATAAAACAAAATGTTTTGCTCCTGTACACAATATAAGAAGAGGGTGGATAATATTATAGTTTTTATTAATCTCTTTTATTTTATATTAATCTACTAGTTTGATGTTGTTGTGCATCTTCAAATCAGCAAAACTCAATGATGATGGATGCTTAAATTTTTGTTTCGAGGAAATGGTAACGATTTTATTTATTTATTTTAGGTAGAAAACCAAAAACATAACGGGAAAAATGCATTACGCACACAGGGGGCCAGCCTGTAGTGTGGGACTCCCCTAAAAAAACGTGTATACCAACTAAAAAACATCTACTCTTTAGGAATCTAGTCTGGTAACGATAAATATAACGATTACGATAAATATGATAACGATAAATAAATGGTAGAATATATATTTTATAGAACTTTGGGATTCACTGGTGAATGTACAAGGGCAAAACAGCATCGAAATGGGAACGACAATTTCATCGTCTACCAAGATTTCGCAACCCGGCCGAGTGGGGCCCAAACGCTCCTCATAAAATGCCACTTATTATTAATGTCTGTACCTCGCAAAATGAAACCAACGTCAGTTTTAATATGGAAGACGCTGTAGTAATAGAGTCGTTCGGTGTCCTAATGGACGGATATGAAAGAGTCTGGAAGGGGGAGTTCACCCCGTGTTTTTCTGTTTTATTTCATCTTGTCAGGATGATTATACTACCGTTCGGAAACACGGATATCAGATTTTCCTTACTAATTTATAAGCATTTTATTGCCCCGCGCTCGCAACTAAACCTCATGGTGCTGGATTAATGGATTGTATTTTAAAGTAAATTTATAATGTGTCTACAGTATATTTATCAAAACAGTTTTTGCTTAGATAAATTCCTTAGTTTTTATAATTATAACTTTTTTATACAATCTAGTATAACTGGAAGTGTCCCAGTTAAGCACCTACATTTATTCTTTGAATGTTTATCCTAATCGGAGTTGTTAACAGTTACCGATAACTGTCTTTTCCTAGATTAATTTTATTAAACAAAGATATTCCATCCTGAAGAGGTCGATACACAAAAATATTCTTGACTACGATGTTCCTTACAGCGATGTAGTAATGTGTTCAACCTTCAAATACATTTAACGTTTATCAAACGTGACAAGTGATAATAAGTGTTAAAACAGCTTTATACTATCGATAATCGAGTTATATTACAAATCCGTGAACTTTCCACCTCGGATGGGTCCTAGTCGATGAGTCGTGATTCCCAATCCCAACGCTGCGGCTGACACTGGAGCTCCAAGTCCAAGTACAACATCTGCGGCAAAGGCCGACCATTAGCGTTGGGCCCCAAGGAGTGGATTTCACCAGTTGTAACTAGTTTGAAGCGTTCGACAACCGTCCAAACTCCAACCCAACTGCTGTATCTGCAGACTACAAACTCGCATCTGATCTTAGATTACCGATTATTGATTCGGCGCTTGCCCCGGGAGCACGGCTTATATTTTTAAATCAAATTGGAGTTTTTGTTTTAAATCTTAAAAGACCAATGGTCTTAGACGAAGTAAATTGTGAACGTTTTTTAGTAAAGTTTTCGGTATGAAATTTAAATAACGTTTAAGATCAAGATTTGTTTTATACATGTTCGGTAAAACAAAATCGTTTATTTAGAGCATAAGAAAATCAAAAGTCACTTTCGTTGTCGATTGATATATTCAGGTTAATAGTTAATGCTGTAAATTAAAGAAATTCCTCTGTCGTGAGTAGAAATGCGTGTCAATCTTATCCTGGTAATTTCATTGAGGAAACGTTATTAATCGAAAACAAAGATCATTAATGCGAACTCCGTGAATTAATGACAACGTTCCCATCTCGGGAGGGTAGAATCATTAACAACAGTTGGACTAACTGATCTAATGCCTCAACTTTGGATTATAAATGCCTGTTGACCCAGGTTTGCACCTCACCCACGATAAATTCCCTCCTCACTTCGACTTCTCCCCTCCCCCTTCTCCTCCCCTTCACAATTAATCTCTCGAGCTTGACAAACCCTTTGTTTTATCTTTATGCCGATCTTAAGTACCTCCTCAGTTTCGTCCTTTTATAATTTTAGATTTGCAAAAATTTGTATTTACCTTCACTAAAACTGATTGACCCTTTTGAAAATCATTTCTAATGCTCATTGTTATTGTCACGTCGGATTCATGTTCAACGACATTATATAAACCAACTCATTGGACTCATTTATTTTTACACAGTTGATACAAAAATAAACATAAAACTAGATATTTACAGTTAATAGGTTAGTCAATATCATCGATGGTCAATATTAGTCAGTGATGAGCAACACATTAATACTTCATTTTATAAATATAATTGACACCATATTTTTCTTTGTAAATAATAAAAATGGACGGTCAGAATTATGCTTATGATTATACTACTAAGCTCCGTGACTTAAATTGTGTCCTGTAAAAGATCTTAAAAGAAATGATACTAATGTTTTGGGAAGAATAATGTTAACATTTTTTAACCGACATTATCGTAATATTATAATGATTAGGCTCAAAACCTACAAGCATGTAAATAACTGAACGTTCGTTGACGTTTTCGTGAAACTGCACAAATATACAGTTGACGAATGATATCAATAAAGATAAGAGAAGTAACTGCAGCGAAGAGCTGTTTGTGGGGAGAGGGGGGATCCTCAGTCCGTATTTTTCGTAAACATCGAGTCCCACCGGGGAAAATTCGACGATGACAGCATGTCTGAATGTTTAATGAATTCCTTAAGTGGAAAGCAGCCCGGAGATCGGCAAGGAAGTTGGCGATGAAACGCAGCGAAGAGTATTTACTTGGAGCAGATAAAAAGCTTTTTATTTATTTAAATCACATCGTCGAAGAGGCGTCACAGCTAACATGGAGCATAAAGGTAATGGACGATATCGAAAAGGCTTTCGCTTTAAAGCTGTTTTTATAATGTTTATATTAACGTTTGACAATCTTAGCCCTGGAAAGAGTAATTTATTTCTAAGCGCTGGAGTTTATTTATTAGATCGGATGCGCCTTCATATAATGGGAAAGTATTATAAAAGGAAGGGTAATAAATCTGATGCAAGTAATAACTTACCGTTCGAACTGTCATGAAATAATGCATTTTATTTAACCTGTTTGGTATAGTAAGTTAACCATGTAAGTAAGTCACTTGTATTGATCAAACTCTTTAATATTTAGTTATAATCAACGAAGTCTTATAGATAACTCTCAGAAGGTTTTTTTTAATACTGTCTGTGTCATTGTTATATGCTGCTATAGGCAAAGCTGTGATTTTATACTAATAAAAGTAATGTATAAAAAATGTCATTATTGTGATCAGGGCTTTTTGTAGCTATAAAATGTTTTATATTTTTTATTTTAGTTGTTGTATTGACATCCTGATTGCACAATAATTACTGCTTTGTTTATCTTTATCAGTATTTAAATTCTATTTATTGGTTTAGTTTTTAAGCAATTTGATTAACTATTCCCACCAAACATACGGTTTTTATTAACCATGTGTGATGTATTCTGCCAACATTCAAGAGTTCTGTTTAATTAATGTATGTAATGAAGTATTTTTATTTCATTCAAAAAATAAACTGTCCTTAAAGCCCAATTTAACACTTGATAAATCATCATTCCATTCAATTATACAGTAGGGGAGACCGGGGCTGAAAGTCACACGGGTTGGTTGTCACAAAGCTTATAACTTCTGCCACCAACTATCTTTTGCACTAGTTTTACGAGTGCTGTTTCTTCCTTTAGTTTGGAGATAATTGTTCTAGAGAGTGGGTGAATATATGTACTTTCCAATGAATTTTGGGGTTTTTTCTGATTTTACTCCTGGCGAGTAAATTTTCTTAAGACACTTAATTATTTTTCACCATTCTTATCTGATGAGTTATGAACAAAAGCTCCATTTTATAACATTAGGCATATTGTGAGGTATTAAATCTGATTTATTACCAAAACAAACGATTACCAGTTTTCGGTATACATCGATGTTTGTAAAAAAATGGCTGCACGGGGCAAGTTGTCACATAGAGTAAGGGGTTGGTTGTCACATGTTAATCAAATAGTTAATTTGCAGTTAAGTTTTACGTTTTCAAAACTACTTGAATTTACTGTAATTCATTTTAAGTATCATTTTTCTATTAAACTATTTTTACTTTTGAATGTTTTGTTTGATTTTACCCATATCAATAATTTGTACATATTCTTTTTTTATCCATAAGAAATACTAGGGACAACCGACCCCATACGTTGTGACAACATGCCCCGCCGTAGGGGCTGGTTGACACACTTGCAATGCTCTTTTTAAACATTTTTTATAAATATTTGTCGTATAGATTTCAATTTGAAAAAAATATATAGTGTAAAGGAAAGTTTATTTCAAATGATAAATATATTTTTGATAAACTAAGATTACGAATAACTTTGTAAAAATTAACAATCTAAAAAGTGTGACAACCATCCCCGGTCTCCCCTAAGCTTTCAAGCTTTTTGTTGTTATCCGAGGGGGCCCCTTAACTCGTGGCGTAGGCAACATTGACGCAGCTCGCGTTTAGCCGGTGGAGGATTGAAGGCGCCACAAACCGTCGGCTCTCCAGTATTGGCTACTGGCTACTGCTACTGTACTGCGTACCATAGGTGGAATACTGTTGTGAGAGTAGTTTAATATACAGGTTGTCTGGCGAAGTGTAAAAAGATTTACCTGCTGATTCCTCACATCAAGACAAGAAACTAGGGTCTTGTTATGATTAATGTCTGTGTCATTTGTAACTATGCTGTAATGGTCACAACTATGTTTATCGCCCTTTCACTAATTTGTCTACCTGCGATATCCAAACACTATCACCGCTACTAGTTGCTATACAGTACTTTAATTCTGTTCTATTAAACAATAACGTTTTAGTATGCTTAAGATGACTTTGATATCTTTAAAGGCACATACAAATATTAACTACAGCGTTTTCTCTGACCAAAAATCCTTTTATTTGAGAAATAGAAAGAAGTATGTTAATCTTTATCAGTTCATCTGGGTCTTTTTTTGAAGAGGGCCTCCACTATTAAAATTTGTCATACACGAATTACTAGTTTACAAAATGAGTTCCGACTAACAAGAGAGCCTTAGATAAATTAAAACATCCACACAATGCCCATACGGAAGATCAGTTTAGGTGGACAGGTCTTATCTTATAAGCCATTAACTTATCTCAAGTCACCGCGTTACCTGTTCTGGCCGGCCCTGCAGTGCATTGGATTTTTTGGTGTCGGACTTCCGAGAAGTTGGTCATTTTGCTTAGCGTTAACATTATGTAGTCTACTATTCTATTACCAAACTACTCCAAAAATTTTAATTAACTAACTAACCAAACCAGTGTATTGCAACCGTTGGTTGGTCAACCAACTTGGGTAATCATATTTTGCGATTTGGTAACGGTTTTTATATAAGGTATTAAAACGTTAAATGGGAAATTCATTGGGTACAAGTCACATGTTTTCTGTCTATTTATAGCATTGTAATTCATCAAAACGTTTTTTGTAATCACCTACGGAAGATTTTATTTGGTTACGGTTTCGGAAGATCTTAATAGTGGAGGCCCCCTTAAAAAAAGACCCATTGATCATTGTTTAGGAATGGCTAATCCTACAGCGACAAGGCTAAAGTGCTAATTTTAGGCCTTTCGTAGTAAATAAACTCAGGTATCTGTGTATAGTTTAAAAACTGCGGGTAAAAAATCCATTGAAACATATCGCACGTAATTATCTGAGATGAAAAGTGCTGTGATTCATGTGCTGTTTGTTCAGATGACGTATTTTGTAAAACGAACATTACCAGTTTTAACTGCTTGTAATAACACTAAAACAAGGTCTTCCGATTTCAAAAATCCCAATTAAAAAGTTAAAATTATTTGACAGTATATAAAATCAGTTTAAAATATTTATTATTGTCCTTCGATTTATACAAAATAGTATAAATCGAAAACATATAATTCGATTATCCATTTGAGAACTGTCTTAGATTTGAGAAAAAGAATTAATCTTGTTTTTACACATGATGGTAAATATTTAAATCGATGTTTCAGCAGTATGTTTTCCATAATGAAGTTTGATAACAATCAACCGTTTCTATTGAATTTAGATTACACTAGGTACAATATATATTGACTCAGGTTTTCTGCACTGCTGAATTAATTTTATTATTAACACGTGGTGGCCAGCTAAATGAGCTTTACAATATTATATTCTACAATATTAATTCTGCTCTATTAAACACTAACGTTTTAGTGTGCGTAAGATGACTTCGACATCTTTAAAGGCACATAAAAAATATTAACAACGTTTTCTCTGACAAAAAATCCTTTTACTTGAAAAATAGAAAGCAGCATGTTAATCTGCTATGTTACGTTTGTTGCTTAAAAATTGTGTGCCATCAATTTTTAAGGTAAAACTTAAAAATTGATGTGTATAATTACTATTCATATAGGTACAGTATTATAATTAAAAAAAAGTCAAAACATCAAATCTAACAAATCATAACTTTAAAATTAAACCTTAAAATTCGTAACTTGTACCAATTTTATATGTAATTTGAACATATTTACTGTATTTTTGTTATTTTATGTTTTTATCAACTGAATACTTATTCAACTTTGTAGATGGTTTATATTTAGTATTTTTTTATAATTATAATATAAATACGTTATATGATTTTTGTTATTTATTTAAATATAAATTTATACGAATCAATAACAAGTCTCAAGAAATAATAAAAGATACATCATAGTATTTTTAATATGTTCTGAGAATCCGACAACAATTGAATCCCCAGCACGTGGGGTGCGAAGTTTACTGATCCTTCCTGAAAAGTTGAAACACCTCAGGAAATATGCGAGAGAATATTTATCCAAAATATGGAACGGAGTGTAAGTCAGGTCGGATGTTCGGAGCCCTTGACAGTTCTGTCGTCAGGAAGTCCCATCGGGGCCGAAATTCAACTACGATGACAGCATATTTGAATAGTTAATGAACTGTTTAAGTGGTGTGCTGAGTCGCGACGGAAAAGCACATTCAGAGCCAGCTAAATAGCACGACTCTTGTTTTTAATGTCTTCGCATTTTATAACTAACTGACTCTCTTCCCACACAATCGCAGTCGGTTTAAAAGGGTTTCGTTTTTCGAGTTGCTATTTTTATATCGTGACATAAATTTGATGATTATCCTGTTACTCAAGTTGCATAATTTACTTGATACTTATGATAAAAATGATTTTCATGTTCTTTTATATGCTTGATTCCATTGATCATAATAATAAACAGTTGTTTAGTACATTTCACGTATCTTTCTGGAAAACAGTGCATAACAATAAATTTGATATAAACATGAATCCTTAAAAAACAATTTTGAAAAACAATTTTGTGTTAAACCAATATGTATTAGACGCACATGCAAGTTTTTTTTATTGAGTAGTAAAAGTTATTATCTATAATCAAAACTTATTTCTTCGTATGTTCCACTGTGTTAAAATTAACGAAAGCTCATTTTACCATATATAACTAAACAGTAGAGAATCTTATTAGTTGTTATATTATCCTTCATATAATTTAGCCATTGGTTATGCATTATGCTTTGATAATATGCATTATGCTTATTCTATGGATAATGAGAATTTTTAAGTTGTTTTTTTTAGATATATTAGGTTTAATATTAAGTAAGTTTGCATGTTTCATTGGTGCACTAAAGACTCTATGCCCAAGCACAGGCAGTAGCCTACAGTATTTGGGGATATATTTTCAAGAGATGTATTATTATATGCATATTTGTAATTTTGTATGGAAATAAACTCATTTCATTAATTCATTCATGATACTGTATAACCTACCAAAAAGCTTCAATAAGATTCTAGAAGTTTTATTTTGAGTAAATTTCGCCAGGAAGAAAGTCTTCACTGTTTTAATTAAGAGAGAAAATCGTCGGCGGGAATTCCCAGGATTAGGAGATCTATTTTTGATCCGACACAAAACAGTAAGTTATGAGCGTAAGAAAGGCGTAAGTTTTAATTATTTTCACAATAGGAAGTGGTAACTGTAATGAACATCGATGAATGTTACAGTTTAGTCAAATTTATAAAGTTAATATACTTTTGACTTTGCGTTTTGGCTATAAACTATAGGCTATACAAACTCGCTACATACTTTTTTCTACATATATAAGTAGTTTATTCAAATAATTAAATTACATATTTGTTCAAGACGAAAATTATTTCCTTATTACTGATAATATTAACATAGCCTTAATAGGTATTTCAATCAACCCTTACATTGTCTAATTTTACTTATAACACAGATTTCCACTAAAGTGATCATTCACACAATATCCATTAACTTATTCCCGATTTAGCTATCACACAATGGATATCCAGGCCGGTTGACCGTGTGTCAAAAGTCGCATAATGGAGGCCTATTACGATGATATTATCTAGTAATATCGCAATACCCCGGGGCCATGTTGAGCCCTATTCTATTCCATATCCCCAATCAAGCCTTGTGTATGATTTAATCAGGACATTACGCCATATTATACCCTGTCTGAGTGACATAAGCACTATCACAGTCTCTACATTAACCCACGATAACCGGCTCTCAACATTAGTCACTCTATCTTATCAGTTTCCTCTACTACTCTACCGCCACCACCTCGTATTCAATTTAATTAGAACTCTCCTGTGAATAACGTAATCATTGAATTGTGATCGCTTTTAAAAGAATAAAATTAACCACTCGGAAATTGCAGGAAATAAAATTCTGATGTTACGCTTGATTGTGGCATTTTTGACACAAATTTAACGTACAAATATATCAACTACGGAGAACCTTAGATTGCACAAATCCAGCTTTAATTCTTCAATGACTTATAAAATCAATGTAGTAGTGAAAAATATTTAGTTATGTTTTCATGAAAGCGGTCTTATTTAGATTTTAAATTCATCAAAGGTCCCCTGACAAATACCCCAGTAACGAAGGAAATTCCGAATTAAAACGGAAGGAGCCGCAACTGGCAGGCGGAAGCGAGTTTTAATTGTAACGAATGATTTATCTACGTTATCGGGCTCGACGCGCGAGCTCTTATCACTAGACTAATTGGAGTCGACTTTTGTCTTCGTAATTGCTCGGAAAGAAACAAATTAAACAAAAAAAAACTGTCGGTCTGCCAGAGATTTGCGAACGCCTTCTGATAGAGGTGAAGTATCGCCTCGCTCGCTCCGGGCTGCTATTTTGTGTTTAATTGTTTAGCAATTCACCTACGCATGTTCAACCTAACATAATATTTTTATTTCAATCGGATTGGTTCTTATTATTTAATTTTTTGTATTTTATATTTAAATTCCAACTCCAAAACGTGTTCCTACAATAATAGCATGTGTGAAAACCTTATGGGATACAATATGTGTCCACCTAATAGTATAAGAGTTTGTTCTAGGCTTACAAAAGTAGTACAAAAAGGAAATTTAGAGTTGATATAATGTTTTAGGCTATGTAGAGTTCAAAAACCTTTAGGCGTTAAGTTTTTTATTGGGTGTGATAATATAACGAATTGTGTTAAAATAAGGGAGAAATAACGTATCCACCATGTTATATTACTTCCGCTTCACTGACTGTATTTACTTTAATAAAACAGCTATTTACCTAACACCTACTCTCTATTTTAAACATAAATGTCCCACCGTATGAAGTTGTAACATATGTTTCGTATGCTTGTCTAACCTCGTTTGCCTTTGCTGGATTACGATAAGCTAACATAGAACCACTTGGATGTCCGCATTAAAAATACAGCCGTCGGGGAGATTGCTGTTCATTTCGGTGATGGCTGGTGACTGTAGTGTTTGCAGTCCTTGTTTGTTAAACTCCGTTATATAAACAGCAGTAGCCCGAACTTGCAACCAAAAACTAAGTACACCGCTGTTTTTGAGATCAAAGGGGCTGTTACCGTAGTGTCAACATCACGTGA
Organism: Neoaliturus tenellus; assembly: GCA_030545055.2. Lineage (NCBI taxonomy): Eukaryota > Metazoa > Arthropoda > Insecta > Hemiptera > Cicadellidae > Neoaliturus > Neoaliturus tenellus. The sequence goes on from CM061535.1 coordinate 32,624,780, forward strand.
TGCCTGGTGGGGGGGGGGGGGTGACAGGCCGGCTTTGGGACTACAGTCACAGGCCACTGGGGCTCGATAAATTAGGCACCTCCCACGTTGTACTTTCTTGTTTCGCGTTTCCTCACTGCTGGAAATCTGTTTTACTCAGGATTTATTGTCGACTGTTTTGAAGGATAATTTTTTGATCGATAGTGTGCATCATGTACATTTTTACAGGTTCTGATTTATTACTCTAACATATTGTGGGTTTATACGTACAACTGCTTGTGTATTTGCTCTTATTGTTTGGGGATAAAAGGTGATTCTTTATGAAAGTAATTCGTCTAGATTATTGTTGTTTTATGTTCGCTGTTTTTATTTCGTTTGAAAATGTTGCTGACGTTTATCACCACCATAAAAAGCCTACAAGAGCTTATATAGTCAATGGTAAAAAATAAGCACTTGTAATTATGATTATTAAAATACTTATTAACTCATATTTAAAAAATGATCTGCTGCATTATTTTCACACGCTACAATATATTTTTACTGTCACTGAAGCGATTATTCGAAACAAACTATTTTTAACTGCATTACGTGGAAATTCATATCACCCGAAAACTAATTTAAACAAAATTAGGCATCAGCGGCAAACAGTAACGAGCAACACACGAATCGATCTCGTAGCCCAGATATCATCAATTATAATAACACAATAACATCGACACACAAGTAATTAATCACAATTCCGACTAAACCAATCAGGCTGAAAATAAATCGTGTCAAAATCCAATTTAAAATAAACAATCAGCCCGGCTGCGGTGTCGACTAGCCGAATGCACTACTAGGGCAATTCCATTAATTTACCGGTATAAAGCGTGCAAATCGGCAACCGGATGCCGGCTGGGCCATTACAGGGTGTCACCGGATGCCTCGGCGCGATCCGGTGTATAAATGTGAGGCGACGAGCGTCGAGGGAGCGTAGTAATGATGTAACCGTAGACAACAGGTGTTAGTGTCTCTCTCGCCCCTCGCCCCTCTCCCTCTCTCTATTTTTCTCTTTCTATTCTCTTTCTATTTCATTTATTTCCTTCTATTCTCTGTGATTTCCTCTTTCTCGAGCACTCATTTTTATCTCTCATCAATGGTTTGACTCAACAACATCAATTTCAATCTCTAATTTTGTACGATGCTGTTCCCTCTCTATGTACTCTTGTTTGGTGTTATAATTATTTGAGTTATTCTTCTCCCAATTATCCACCCTACGCGATATCGCATATTCGTATTTGTTCTTACTTTTCATTTATCATTTTCTGCATATTAATCAAAATAAAATCATTCTAATAAGTAATGCAGTCAATAAATACATGGACAAATCCATTGTCAGCTGCTTGCCAAATTTATAGTCATCGAATATGTGCATGAAAAATAGCAGCTGAATTACTAAAAATAATGAAAGTACAGAACACATATTAAATACTTCCTTGAAATGCAACAAAACTTCAATACAACAAAGCAAGTGATTCTTCGCTCAAACGCTGAGCGTTTTCAAATCTAGCGATGAAATTGTAATATAGAATAAATAAGTATATTTTATGATTTACAAACGAATATTCAGGGAGAAGTAATACATTGCCGCAGTGAGAAGCAAAAGCGAGCAGAAAGTTTTGAGGGACGTTCCGTCAGAAACACCGTCGCCGCGCCGTTTGAGAAAGAAACTAAATAGAGTTTACTGCGTTTTTCAAAGGAGGGAGAGTTATTATTATTCGCTGAGGCTGATTACTTAAAAGGTGTTTCTTTGAAATCCTCAAAGGCTTTGGAAGAGGGATTTCAATGATTATAGGCTAGAAATTTTCCTTCTGTTTATTTCGCTTGAAGGATAAATACAGAAATATTAAATCAGACTTTCTTACCTGAAGATTTTCAAGTGAAATATTAGAGATAAGAAATCATCACCCAGGACGTTTTATGAAAGTTTAAAAAGATTCATAAAGTTTCCAGTTTGTGATGCATTTTAAAATTGCAAGAAAATTCATTTTTAATGTTCAATTTAGAAAGAGAAATACGGAGTTATAAAAGATACTTCATCATCAGCTCAACGTGGCTGTTAAAAAACATATTTTTTATAATCCGAATGAACTGTCTCTCTAGCAACTAAGCAATATTCATATACACTGAGAAATGCGCTTATATTAAAAAGGACAAGATTGTTTTATCTTTGTAGACTAAATGACTGCACAGAAATGCATTGACAATGAGCACATTACATTGTTGAAGACACGTAATGTTGTGTATAAAAATTAAGGCTCGTCTTGGAAAATATATTTTGTATCTTAATTCCAATTCTTAGATAGACTCATCTTTGTAAATTTTCAAAGTTGGTAGTGGCAACACTTTCAAAGTACAACCGTTCTCAAAACTACAACAATCCCCCATTTGAAAGACGAGAGAGGACGTTAGTGCAGTAAACCTCTTTGTGAGCTTTCAAATAATTTTGTACTTTAAGCGCTGACAGAGCGAATCCGTTTGAGAGGTACCAGTTATTGAAGTGAAATCCCACATTTGACTGGTTTCGGGCAGTGCACATCCCAAGGGCAGAGGAGGCCGAATCTCCCTCCTAAAATCCTTCGTTTGAAAGGTTTACCGGCCCTCAGATGAAAGAACACTGCTAGAAAATATATTCCTAAAAGTAATGTTCTTTAAAAAATCCACCCGATGTTATTTTAAGTTCATTTGGATAAATAATTCAAACCATATTTCATACTAAAACAAAAACCAATACTGTTTTACTAACGGCGAGTTGTAATCTCACACGATAAAAACGTGCATAACTGTTATGGGTTGTTGGTGTCTAGATTGATGCACATTGTGTTTTTTCGTGAATTTTACAAAAAAAAATCTAAACAGCACTATAAATCTATACAAGTTGCTTCACCGTAGAAAGATCAATGGAAAATACCTTAATCGATTATATTAGTCATGTTTTATAAACCCTCCATAGAAAATTGGGTACAAACCCATAATTTGAGTGATTATTATTGGAATTAAACTCAATACCTCCTGATCTGAAAGACGCTAACCATAAAGCCGTAAAGCTGATGACACATTATGAACATTTCCCCGATTTATTGTAGTCAAATGAATAAAACCATTGAAAAGCTATACATAAAACTGAGCGTCCTTTTTAGATTATTTTATTCTAGGGACGAGTTATAGCATCTTTTCGACTTTGGTGTGGCGTGCCTTTGTTCAGGTTGAGATCATTCGGGTCGTTTCCGGCTATTTTTAATCAGTTGAAGGAAGGGTAAGAAGTCTTTGAACCGTTCCTTCACCTCGCTCGATGAATTTGTCCAATGCGATGAGCGGTCCGATGTCAATCAAGAAAATGTACGGAGTAAATTTACCTCCCTGCGCGGTGTAATGTATTGTTCGATGGACGGTCTGGTGTCTTAAGCAATATCCAGTAGTGTGTCGCTAGATGAAGTACAAAAAAAATTCATGAGATAGGCTATGCCCCTCAAATTTTCTGAGTATCATGTTCAAATTAGCATCAAAGTCTTACTCAACTCTAATCCAAATCTTCATTTTCTCATCAAACACTACTAATTAAGCAATTTCCTAAAACACTCGACAGCTGTTGAAGTGGTGGGGGCATCCCCATTGTATCAGCATCACGGTACCCAGCTTACAAGACCACACTAGCTTATTGTCTGGGCCCATTATCTTCTAGGGTTTCCAGATTACAAACGCACATTGTACCATACACTAGGCTTCATCTTTGTGTGTTTGTCGTGCCATTCTTACCTGCAAAACAGAAACATTGATTGTGCTCTCATTGTCCTTGGTGCTGTGTTGTATAAAATGCCTTTCGACCTTTTTATTCCCTTACAATGGGTTTTGACGCGTTTGTCTATTCAATGTGCTTTTTGTTTGGTGTTTCAGTGATGTGACTATTATCTTTATCATCGTGTTTTGATGTCTCATTCCTTCCATTGTATAACAGGAGAGAAGATGGGTTAATAATGTATTAAACTGAATCCTTGAGTAATTCAAACCGTTATTCGATAATACTGGCGTTCATTGGCTCTATATTTCCCCTCTGAGTCGCCTCGTCCAGTATGAGGAACCACTTTTGGCAGTAAGAAAGATGATAGCGGAAGATTTAAAAAATGGTACTGAAAAGTACAAATACTAATTCACAAACATTTTATTGGGAATGTGTTCTTGCTTTGTGAAAATTAAAATGAATCCCTTATCACCTGAATACCGAACTGATATTCTAAATGTATTATAGGTTTTATATGACCTCAAATTAGGTGCAATATAATAATTATCAATAACGGATGCCATGATAAATTTAGAAGTTATTTCCAGGGAAACTTGTTTCGAGGTTTATAACTTTGCCAATCTTCATTTGACTTGTATGTTAAAATGGGTAAGGATGAATAAATCTTTGTTCTACCTAAACTGGTTTTGGTATAGTTTAGAAGAAATAGTGCGAAACTTTAAATTGTTGCTTTAAAGTTCACCTGTTTGTCATGGGAATATTATTTACTTCAAATACCTTCAAGCCAAGGTTTTCAAACCTGACTTTTTCGTAAAAACACTCAATATTCAATAACACACTTCAATAACATGAATATTTGCCACTAAAATTTATTTTCCTCTTGAGGTTTCAATTAGCAGCTGCAATCAGTCAAAACTCGTATAAATAAATGTGTTTGTGACATTTCAATATGTTAATATCACAAACTTTAACCGATTTCCCCGGTTTCAATTAAAATCCGCGTCAATATCCAGTGAGAGGTGAGGTGACCGCAGCGTTAGCGCCTTGGCGCGGCTCGGCGCGGTCTTGACCACACGGCGCGGCGCGACTGCGACGCCATGTCCAATTACAAACCTCTCTGTTTGGCGATTAATTGTTCTGACAAGTTTCGCCGCGGTGTTGCCGCACATTGACATATAATCGATCCTTCGCCACTCATGATTAATGTTTCTGGTTTTAAGCAAGATGTACAACTGCCAAAGACACATGCTGCCCTCCATCCATCAAATTTGAAAACACCACTTGCATTCTCTCGGTTTTTCAATATTTATACTTTTCTTTCCGTGGTGTTTTTGTATTAAATGCAAGTGATAGTTACGTTTATAATGGAATTATACTATTGTACATTTTTTGTAACAATTACGATTTATGCATAATATTTTCAATTGTATACAAAAGAATAAAAACGTTATCGGTTTTTAAAAACATAGATAGGCCCTACATTTACGTTTATTGATATAGGGGTCTTTTTTATAGAGGTCCCCCAATATTAAAATTTGCCACACAACACTTGATTTTTTACAAATGGGTTTATAGTAAAGTGGGAGCCATAGATAAACGGGAAACATCTGCATTATGCTCATAAGGAAAATCAAATTTTGTGGAAGGGTGTTATCAGTCGTTATCTTTTCTCAAGCCATCACGTTACCTGTTCTAGTCCTTCTTGCATTGTTTTTTTCAGACTTTGAAGATAATACTTCGAATTTCGAAGAATTACAGAATTTTGAGATGGTAATTTTGTTTTACTAAACATTATGTTTTCTACCACTCTACAACCGAAATGCCGTACTCTAAAATCCAACCTAAACCTATCTTAACCAAACTTGTGTATTGGTCAACCGACTAATTGGGCAATCTCATGTGCAATTTGGATATTGTTGATAATATGGTGTTGAAAAGGTGAATGGAAAATTCGGTGGGCACAATTTACATGTTTTCCGTCTTTTTATAACCCTCTAATCCACCAAAACGTATGTGGTAATATTCCAAAGATATTAATAGTGGAGGCCCCCTTCTAAAAAAAGACCCCTGATTTAGTTATAAGATTAGTTATAAGTTTTTTGACGGTATCCGATTAACAAGTTTAGTCAAAGTTTAAATTAATCTTAAATCAAGGAAATTATGGAGTTGGAATTGATTTATTCCAAATAAACTTCCTCCGTGTCTACGAAGTCGTTCATATAAGTTATTCAGTACAAAGGCTGAGCGTGACGTAATCCTTTGGTGCGTTACGTGATGCCGAAGTAACGCTCGCCGCAACGGCGAATTATATGTGAAACAAAGACTTGTAATGTCACCCGCGGTGTCCCATCGATCAGTGGTCTTTGGAAGAGGATTACTTCTTCTTCTGATCGTTACGGTTTGGATCCAATCAAAGGTTTTCAGTCAAATCCGATTTGGCAATTCATTTCCATTGGACCAACAATTTAGATAAGTACCTTAATGGTTTTTATTCTCCCCACAACCCTCTCTGCGCCTCGCTTTATCGGATGCGGCGTGCATTAATTTATCAAAGGTAATATTTATTTTTATCTCTCTCATCGAACACGGTGATTCGAAACGTGCCGCTTGAGTCATATTGCGGTTTGCCACATCGATTCCATATATATTTGGGGGTTTTGTCAGACTCAATCTTTTTAACTGTACTCGATTAAATTGACATCGGTAGTTCACAACAAAGCACTACATATCAATCGAAAGTCAATTCTGAAGTGTAAAGAAGGTTAATAGCTCCAGTTCAAATGTGTTCACTCAGTCCCCAATATACTAATATAGAGTCTTCTCAATGTTACTTACTTGCTTACTTATAGTCTTCATCACTGACCGAACTTATCGGATAACTACTTATCATTCACTTAACTAAACTAATAAATAAAAAAATTACAAATGGCGGAGGCTAGGACAAGCTTGATTTGATAGGGGCTATATAATTGATTTCTCAACTAGTGCCTGGAGCGAATATAATGCCTATTTGCCATAGACACTCCTTCACGTGTTCCTAAATGTCCTGATTGTGTGTTCCTTCTGGATTTTGCAACTGAAATAACTAAAAGTTCTGCCTTAAAATAATCCCGACCAACAATCGTGAAACCAGAACGCCTCTCTTTGCGTTAGTTCGGTTGGCGGCTGCACCGAACCAAAGGCACCTGCTTAATCAAGTCACGTGACACCCTCAAACGTTAATTAACTCGCCCCTCCCCCCGCGACCCGCGCAAAAACCGCGCTGGCTGCCGAGCGTCAACAATCGCCAGTGAAAAACTAATAAAACTTTAATTAAATGAAGTAGGGTCACCTTGATAATCCGCCGGAATGCAATAGCCGTGCAGCCTCGGTCGTTGTTGCTACGGCACTTCGGATGTTAGGCTTGTTATTGCTGGCTGTCGGTTACTTGTTTTTGGCTCGACGAATTTCATTATGCCAGTCAGTGGTGATTTCGATAACGGATTTACTGTGACCTTTCGGAATCTGCTGTACGGTTTTTGTTTAATATTACATACTTGTTTCTACCTCCTACACAGATCGCTTCATATAGCACTGTAAAACGATTTCAATACCCAGTTTCCTTATAGAATTTTTCACTGTCAGTTTACGTTGATAAGGAAATATGCAACATTCACATTTATTTCAATAACGTTCCTAGCCTAAAATATGAATAAATTGAATTACTTAACATTTCGATGCTAAACTGATAACCAAAGGTTGTGGGTTATTATTCCTGGATAGTGCAAATAGTTAACGCAGTTTTTAAACAAAAAAATCTCAAACGAGTTTAAACAACATCGTATCGAATCATCCCTTAGGCGTTCCATAATCCTCCTCTAAACTCCCATTTTCAATGATTACTACCCTAAACAAAACGTTATTAATACATCTCTTTGCGAATTGCGAAAACGAAATTGGTCATTTCGGAATGCCTTCATCAGCAAACCATCAATGACCTTCAATCGATGAAGCCACCATTCAGTGGAGCACCGTCGTCGTAAGGTGAGTTTTTGTTTATTTGTGAAGGTGGGGGCTCCACCCACGACCGCCCGCGCATTCCCTCAGTCTCGTGCGCACGCTCCCCCGCCACCACGCTATAGGCCCTCCGCCACAGTACCTCTCCTGCCTCATTATATACTCTACTACTTTTTACGGAATAACACAGTTTCAGCTGTACGAAACTGCAGCTTCCTAAACTTCGCGTAAGCAACATTTCTTGGAAAGGTGTGAGGCTTCTCGAAACCTATTTGGGTCAAAGATAACATTGTACCCGTGCCACGGAAACAGCTGTTAAAACCTTTTATTAATTAAAACCGAATGATTTTTTCATTGAGGAGGACACTCTACGTAGCAGCGTTAACTAAATAAAATTTTTCAATATAAATTTACTTTCACACAAATAAGTAATAATTGTTATAACTATTCTTTTAAAAATAAATGAATGTTATTCTCGTCACTCCAACCACAAAACTTGCTAAGAACAATTAAATTGTATGGTTTTTATGCCAAAATTTTTAAATTGAATTACAGAAATTTGTGTATGATTATCCAACATCATCAGAATTCGACTCAGGCAGGCATTTCGCCTTCAACAATTGTCAGAGCAAAACTGGCTATAAATGTCATATCAGCAAATTTCTTGTCGTTTTGACTTCGATACGGCAAGTTACTAAACTAAATCTGGCATTATTTGTGAACCTCATTCGCATTATTTGTATTTTTCACGAAAGCTATATGAGTCAGATCAGATACAAATTTTTGACACTTTGCAAAAGTACTAAGCATAATTCTACCAGCCATGATACCTTTTTATTTATTAATTTCGGAACATGTCCTGCAATCATGTGATCAAGGATTTTTTTATAACTTAAGGCAATTGCGTGGGTAATGACTCAAATTAATTAATAAAAATTGTGTAGTTGTTCGCTAACCGCCACATATTAGCCTATTTACAGCCTAGGTTATTAATTTATTTTTTTTAATTTGTTCAATTTAGACATTGAATTCACCCTTATTAGGAAAGCTTAGTAATTTTTATGTGAGGTGACGAACGCCGTGCACACGGAAAGTAGTGGAATTCACAAAACAGTAATTGGTGCACAATAATGTAAGCGTCGCGTCGTCGCGTCGACGTAACGGTAACGTCATTATCGTAGGGATACAAAGTCGTGTTTCTCACTTGCCGTTAATAGTGACGGGATAATACATTGCTGGGGTGAAAAAGTGGAGGGCATTACAGCACATATTGATGTTCCATTGCCATAGGCGCATTAGCCCCAGGTAATGCCTGGCCTGGCCCGCTCCGTTGGTTCCCGCAAATGATCATGCCAAACACGTGTTTCACCTGCCTTATTTTCCATCGAGGATGATATTTATCAATTTACTTTACATCGTCGATTTCTTTATTATAATTTGTATTTTAAAAAGATGTGGTTCTCTTATTAATTTACTTTACATCGTCGATTTCTTTATTATAATTTGTATTATAAACAGATGTGATATTCTTGAATTCGACATTTTTAGCTCAATCATATAAAATTGCAATTTTACTATTAATCTCGAGTTAAAAGGCTATTATTTAATATTTTTACTTTGTATTTAGCTTCAATATAACTATCGGATATTTTCGACACACAATAAATCAAATATTTTCTAGACCTATATTTGTAAGGTACAGTATAACAAAGTATTGCACGTTAAGAAAGCAAACAATTTATGCACATTGCATTTACAAGAGCCCGAATAATAAATCGCCATCGAAACAGCTATACAACAACAAAACATGTATGGATTTAGTTTATTCAGCCATTTTATTCTTAAACTGTACATTAACCTCTGGTCTTGGACCTTAAGGTATTCATTTCGCATATGTAAGTCAACCTTAACAACCCAGGATTTGACAAAAAGAGTGCCAATTCTTCACTCATCATAAACCATGTTTGTAAGTTTGTAGTGTGACGTAACGTTATGGGTGACGTTATGTAAGGTGACGAAATTTGATTGTATACTTCAAAAGGTAAGGCAATCGAAGCTGGGAACAACTTAGACCTCAGAACAAAAGTCCAATAACAATAAGAAACTTTAGCTATCACCAACGCCCTTCCCTTCTCTCGTATACAGTACACTTTCAGCTTTTCTAGATGTAAAAGTTAGCCAAATATCTGGCCATAGGTGAATCTATGTTCAATCAATGTCATTTCAGCAAGGTCATTTGTAATTCTACATGGTTTAACCGAGTTTTCGTTTTGTTGCAGGGAGCATCTTCCAGCCTCGTAGTCAAGTTCGCCGACACGGAAAAAGAACGTCAACTGCGACGAATGCAACAAATGGCGGGAAACATGAGTTTATTGAATCCCTTCGTGTTCAACCAGTTCGGCGCATACAGCGCGTACGCCCAAGTCAGCCCGGAGGTAGGCCTATTCTACTGTCGTAGATCTTATTATGGTCATACGAGTACAGTACAATGAGCGAGCACCTCGTACTCACCGAGCCCAGTAACGCACCAGCCGTTTGTCGCTCTGTCACTTATAAATTGACTGATTTTACAGGGTGTCCAGCTTCAGCTGTCCGAAACTTTTCCACATTGTTCAGCAAGCCTAAAGAAAAAAATCATATAAACGTATGTCCTAAAAGGCTTCGTTAATCCGCTAACCGCCATTTTGTTTTTTACCCTTAGTAATTTTTATTTCCGTACCGTATGAATGGATTGGGTTCATATTTGGCATGGACCTTTATCACAACAATGTTTATTGAAAGAAAAAAATTAATTTTTTCCAATTTGTATTTTCAAAATGTTGGTAATTTTATATCAAAGTCAGTAAATATTATCAAAATTTTATAAGACACAACAAAGTTGACAAATCAAATTACCTAATCAATAGTACCAAGATGTAAGAATCTGATGACAACAAATAACAGGGATATTGTGATTTTTCGACAAAAAAATTGATTTTGTATTGTAATTACAGTATTGCAAACTAAGTTAATTGTAATAGAAGATTTTCAGTAACTCCCTTATTTGTTGTCAGATCTTTACAATCTTTTGGTATCATTGATTGGGTAATTCAATTTGTCAACTTTTTTGTTTCTTTTGGCTTGTTGAAAAAATGGAAAAGTTTTGGACAGTCGAAGCTGGACAACCTGTATATTGGATCATGTAGGATTGAAATTATGCATATGAAATTGTATAATAAACACCTCTATAAACCCCTGTAGAAAACAAGTTTTCGATGAGTAACTCACTCAAATATTTTACCTGAAGATGTTTTACAACTAGTAATTCAGTGACACCATGGGCGAACCCAGGGGGGGGATAAAGGGGATATATCCCCCCCCGAAATGTTGGAAAATAAAAAATATGCTCAAAAAACAAAATAATCTATGGTTAAAATATTATTTTCATATGTCAGACTTTTATAAACAGATATAAATGCCAAACAGATATAAAACTGATTTTATAACAGATATAAACAGATACCCTGTCTTCTTATTTAAAGAATAATTAGGGTTTTAAGGCTCCGGTCTACCCGAGCCCGAATGCCGCCTCGCGGCAAGGTCCGCGGCCTAGCGCCTCTCGGCGCTAGGCGAGTTTTGTGGATGCGGAGGTTTACGGGAATAGTGTTTTAAAGATAACTAATCAAGATAGAGATTGGCTCTTAATTTTTCCTAAAAATACAAAGACGGATCATGTCTTCTGTGTTTTTAGAATTTTTAAATAAAATTTTTAATTTTAGTTATAACTGTCTAAACTCATCTGTTTTTATCTAGTTTCAAGTTTTATAGATGCAGAGGTTTACGGGGATCGTGTTTTAAAACTGACCAATTAAGATAGAGATTGGCTCTTAACTTTTTCTAAAAGTAAATGGACGGATCTCGTCGGTTCTGGTTTTAGAGTTTTTAAATAAAATTTATAATTTCAGCTATAACTGTCTAAAATCAACTGTTTTTCGCGATGCAAGTGCAAGGTTTTTTTAGAATCCGGTTATCTTCTGCCAAGTACAGCCTAGAGCTATAACTAAGGTGTCATATTAAAGAAGAATAACGGTGCTAAATTTCCTTGGTTACACTTTGGTAATCATACTTTGGTAGTTTCATCAAAACTAATTGAAAACTTCATTTAAAAATCGAGAAAAACAGATGATTTTAGACAGTTATAGCTAAACTTCAAGGTTCACTTGAAGGTTACTTCGCCTGAATGTTATTTATTTTTCATCGTAATATAAAGTCAATACATTTTTTCCAAGTTTAAATAATAGTCTGATCCCTTTATTTAATATTCGAAACCCTTTAGTTTCACTCCAAATTCTGACGGAGTAGAGGTCTGCATAAAATTAAATTTTATGCTTCTGAAATTCATTAAAACGAACACCATTTAGCTTCAAAAATTCAAAAATTTTCTGGGAAGGCCCCCGGACCCGCCGTGTTATTGGGGGTATTCCATATTTGGGGAGGGGGATATTACCCCTCTCAAAAAAATATCCCCCCCCGAAATTGAATCCTGGGTTCGCCCCTGAGTGACACCTTTTATTACAGTATACTCATCACTCTTTTTAACTACTTTTACTCTAGGCTAATCGTCATGTCAACAGAAAACCCACTAAACATTTTCAATCAATTATATTTAAGTGACTAATATTTCGTAAGAATACTTTTAAACGCCATGTATCAAATATCAAGTTAAAAATTAGGACTTTTGAGTCGACAGAAGTTAATTCTTATTTCCAAATTCCTAACTGTGTTTTCAAGTTAGCCTATGTCTTCTGTAATAGGTTCTAAAATACAAGGATTAATTTTTGTGTATTACCTTCTTTTACTTTTAATTGCTAATTTTTTTAGTCATTTGCCTCGTACAGGTTTTCATGTTCAGACTCTATTTTGTATTTTTTTAAATTAATTTAAGGGGTAATTTGTATATTTATTTATTCTATTTATTTTTAACAAACTATTTTTAGACTAGACAATTTTAGAACATATACATTTGTTGGTACGTGACTTCCACGCCGTAATTTGTCGAGACGCATTACAAAGTAGTCGGTTTTCGGGCGAGTCAAGGGTAGGGCAGGGCCGGGGTGTTGATTGTTGTACGGTCGCGAGCCGAGCCGGGCCGGGGAACGCTGTAGATGACATCCCCACAAAGCCTTGCCCCCGGCCACCAAACAAACCCGACAACAAACGACTTTTTATTTTGTCAGATTTCATTTATTTACTTTGTAGTGTTTATTTACTCCGACCGTGGAAAATCAAGGTCATATACTTTGCCAACATGGAGTGTCATAAGTGTACAGTTTGCGTATGACATAGGTGAAGTGTAGTGTAATGCATTCTAGCGGGATGCGGGGAAACTAAGACATTCCTGTATTGCCCGCTATACACAGCTGTGTCGCTCACATTGCTGTAGTCGGGTTCAACCATTTTGTTACGGAATCGAATTGAAAAAAAAATCATGTAAACGTTAAGCAGATTAGCTTCTTCAAAACGTCGAAAGCAGTAAATTTGTCATCACATAAACTCTTCACGGTAGGATTTCCTGCGTTCACTTGAACGAAAATGTAAAATTCCTTTTTTGAAACCTTAATTCATTCACCGTTCTTTGACGTTTACTTAGCAAGGGGTTTATTCCTATAGCTATAGATTCACAAAAATAGTAGTTCTCTAATTCCTTAATTTATTAACTAAATGTACAACTATAAATTTGCCCAACACTTCTATTCAATACTCTAGAGTACAGTTTAGAAACAAACTACCTGTATGCTTACTCACTCTTAAGGGGCCATCTTAATCTTCAATGAAATTGTGGCTTTTAACCACAACTTCATTAATGATTTAAGAAAAAAAATGTTTGTTCTCGAGTTCGTACGAAAATATTTGTATTGAGCTGTTTTTTCCGGATAAATTAACCTTATACTGATGTAATTAAAACAGGTTGTAAAGAAAACGGTCTTTTAAAATTAGGATTTATAAAAAGGTTTAGATTTTTACGTAAAAAAAATTCTACATATTGAATTTTTTTAAACACTGTTGAATGAAGAAATGGGATTATAATTTTTATTTTATAGGCCTACTTCAAAATCAGAGGATTCCACTAAAATTAATGGATCTTTAATAAGATGTGAGTTTAGTACAAAAGCAAATTTCATCGTAAGTCAAAATAAATAACAAATATATTTTCAAAAATATTAATCTATCCAATTTTTTCCAGCTTACTTTACAACATAGAACTAAACACATTTGTGGCTATGAGAGTGCGATTCCTTGCAAGTTGCAATCTGTTACAAATCTATCCTCTATCAAGTTAAAATTTGAGCTAGAACTTGAACTTTGCATTGCCCCGTTCAACAGTGAAGCTCCTCAGATTAGCGTGTTTGCTTTACAAATTCGTTGCTACTTTAGTAGCGTAGTAGCGATGGCTTTTACAAATAGTCAAGTTCAACGCTCTAGGTTGACAGCTCTAGGTTTTGTCACGTGACACGTCCGATTGGTCAGTTTTGATGGTGTGTGTTTCGCAGCAGGCGGCGCTCATGGCAGCGGCACAGGGCACAGCCTACATCAACCCCATGGCAGCGCTGGCCACTCATGCCACCCTCAACGGCATGGCTAACTCCGTCGTACCACCCACCTCAGGTAACCCCAAGCCCACCGCCTCTCATCGCACACTCTCTCCACTCGTCAACTTCCCGCAATTAAACTATTGGCCCAGAACTCTCAAAACCACACTACTTTAGTCCTACACAACCAAATGCCCATTTCAAAATATTTTTCTTTTTCATTTTTAAAATAATTTTTGCTACTAATTGAGTAAAATTTTATTATATGGGTAATTCAAATGTTCCAGTTGTAGGATGGTTTTCAATTTTAAAATTTGTGATTAGTGTTTTTATCTAAATAAAATGGTTCTTGAAGATCAATAATCCAAACCCGTTATCAGTATTTATTAAATTTCAAAAGCTATATATATAGTTATGCTTTTTTTATAGTTAAATTGAAAGCTAAAGAAAACTATAAGTTAAGAAGCAAATTCCTTTTTTTAATTCATAGTATGATAAAAATTTGTTAAAATTTTTATTTTCTATCAATGGAATTTGCTAAATATATATAGCAATTTGTTTGTCATCGTGTATAAAAAAAAACTCCCGCATATTAAAACTCCTGGTTTAAAAATCAAACTAAACAAATACAAAATAAATTACTATATTGTTATTAAATTTTTTACGTCTTTTTAGAAATAGAAAAAGATTAGCAAAAAAAGTAATTTATGACAATAGCTCATGTTTTGTTATGATTATTGTTAATGATTAATAAAAAGCTCATAAAAATTGACTCATTAATATAATGTTATCCATTCGATGTATTCTCAGGTAGTTCAATAATAAATAAATCTTAAATTGTCTCATTGTACTTTTATAATGATAGAAAGATTTCAATTACATTTTGTCTTACCATATTGACCGATTGAAAAAAATGTTATCGCAATTCAGAGTCGTAGGTGTAGTTGTGAGAGTTAAAACAACTAACAAATAAAATTACGAGAAAAAACTTTTACTGTGTTAAAATTGTTTTACAATGCTACAAAATCCAATTCAATTTTTTTAATATAAGATATAATTTGATTGGAATAATATAATATTCCTTTGTTTGAAATTAAGATTATTTGGCACTTTCCATTAAATTAACCAAAGTGCACCTTTAGAGAGAGAGAAACGTAACAAATCCTTGACGGATAGATGAATTTTAATAAATTGAAAGGTCCTTCATTACAAGTGGTTTCTTCATTTTATAATTTTACCAGCTACGGTAAGAATGGCAAATTATCATTTAAAAGAGGGAATTCTTTGATTTTCATGGCAACACGAATTACATACCGTAAAAGTATGCTTTTGGATCTATAATATGGTGAAAATAATTGGCCATGTTTCTTTTCTTTAACAGAAATATTTTCCTTTGGAGCGGATCTTTTTGATGTTCATACAAGCACAAAGGATGACCTTTGTTGTTCTTTTAATATTATTTCTATTTCGCTTGGAACACGCCTTTTGTTGTTGCTACAAAGGCTCAGCATCATTTGTGATAATGAATAAAAAACTGAGAACAAAATTGTTTACATTTTTCTCCTCGAAGAAATTTTCATGCTCGATGTATTCTCTTATTTTAAATTAACCGTGTTTTAAAGTTACCTCCAGCTAATACACGGATGAAATCATTATTTTATGTTTTGTCCTAAATATCACAAAGAACTCGAATCGAATTATAAATAGAAGACTCGCCATAGCATATAGCTCGGTTGTTTCCATCACCTTGAACACGCCAAATGGATCAATCTACTTTTGTGTATTATGTGTTCCTCTTGATATAAATATCGTACTGACCTCTGTGTGTAACTATCATCGATAACAATATTGGTGTTCTGTGTTTTATGTTCGTACTGAGTAGAGATATCGGTGTGCCGAACTCACACTTGTGTGTTTGCTATAAGTTACTTAACTCGATGTTTTTCTTTCCTAACATTATGTTTAGTTCGTGTTGGATGTTGTTCTCGATGTTCACTTGCCCCCTCCAGCACCTGTAATCCTAAAAGGAAGAATGTCAAAGGTTAAAGGTTACATACAGTGACAGTGTGGTACAATGCCACAGTAGGCCTAGTGTAACGCTTACGTGACGTGTGTCGTGTATGACGCTGACGTGTGTGACGGTGTGCTAGGCACTGGCTCCGGGCAGCCGGTTAACGGTGCCATCCCGAGTCTGCCGTCTCCGACCATGCCTAACTTCAGTATGGCCCAGACTCCCAATGGCCAGCCCCCATCGTCGGACCCGGCGGTTTATACAAACGGCATCCCTCAAACCTACCCGCCACGTAAGTATGCACAATAAACCTTACCCGGTTTTCATCTCGACTCGGTTTGACATTCTTTCTTTGGGATTTTGGCTGTGTTTAGTGTTTGTCTGCTGTGATGTTCGTTTATCGGTAAGTACATCCGTTTTATACGTATATTATTTGCACAGCAAAAAATCACAAAGGAAGATGTCTCTCGTGTGAGCTGAAAATTTGTTAAGTTTTTCTCTTTTTAGATTCGGAGCCAAAAATTCTCCACAGGAGACATTATCCAAAGCTGTATATAAGCTTGTATTATTTATATAGCCTATGGAATGTGGTATTCGTTGTTAATGTATAATCATTGTTAGTTTTTTGTAAAGTATTGATTTGATTAATAATCTCCTACAATTTTGGACTATATGCTACTTTGCTTGAGCAATTACAAAGGTGTATATGTCATTGACTAACCCAATAGCAATTACTCACTATTTATTATTTACCTCAGTACATTCTTTACTTTTTTTGTAAAAGCTTCTTTAATAAAAAATAACTTTTTATAAATTAAGCCTACTTTTCAGAAAATAGACAATAATTGACATTTTCAATTACATCAGTAAAATTAAGTTCATATTTAGGTTTTTTTTCATTAAAGTTTTACAACGAAACTCTAATGTGTGATGGACTAGGCCCAAAACTCATATGATGGTATCTATTATAGTTAAGACAGACATATGTGTGAGGACAAAGAACTACCTGCTTACCAGAATGGGTGTCAGCACACTTATAATTACTAAAAATTAGTAAGTTTAATTCACAATTCAAATGTTAACATAAGTAAATCAAAGCTTACCATAAAAAAATATTGATTTATAGTTTTTGTAGGTCATTGCGAAACAATTAAAGAGGGAATTAGTGAAGATATGGTGAACATATCAGAATAGGCTACTATGGAATGTTTATTTATTTTATAAAAAAATCAACAAAAAGTTAAGTATTTTTAATTTTTTGTATTTTTAGAGCAATATTTTATAATCTTAGGTTTCTTAAATTAAACTATAACATCAAATTTAAACTTTCTTTTTATGCGCTATGACTTACCTTTATTAATCTGATGGTAAAAGCAGGCAGACACATTAAATATTTTATCATCTTGAGATCTCTCTTAATTTCAATTATTTGTAAGAATCACTTGGTGAATGAAAAGGAATCTACTATTACATTTTAGAGTAACTTGACAAAATGCACTACTGTAATTAAACATGATTGATCTTGCAAGTTTCATATTGGTTGTCGCTGTTTGGTAATCTGTCGTGTTGACATGTTTCAGATGCATTACATCTGTCTATCCCAGCGCCCGGTCTGGCCAATGGTGAGGCAGCTTTGCAGCATGCCGCGGCATACCCCGGTATGCAGCCCTACCCTGGTGTCGGTACGTATCCTACCACCATCAAGCAACAACTACTCAAACCGAAACTTTTGATGGTTTGCTAAATTATAATGCAGCCACATACATAAGAAAGATTCTCCACAATGTAAAAAATACCTAATTTGCAATTTATCAGGATAATTTCTCCACTTAAAAAGTGAACATTGACTGACAGGAGAGTTTACATGTTGCTGACTGAACTAATGTGTTATGTTTAGAAAACTTCCAAGAACTATTTTTTCAATGGGCCTGCCTAAAGCCTGAGTACAAATATTTTGTGGTATTTCAAAAGGGTATAATATAGATGACATGGGCTTGAATTTTCTTTCATAAAATTTTATAGATTCCTTAAAGATGTAAGCAACTTATTAATAAAATTAATTTTTTACTGTTTACAGTGCAGTCTAGTTTAATGATTAACATACTATATATAACAACTACTTTATAATTGGTAGGTAAATTTATGAAAAATTAAAACTTAATTAGCGAAAGAAAACATCAATAGATGAATATTTATTTAAAATATTCAGTATTTTGTATAATGTCATAATAAGTTCACAAAGTAAAGTCTTTTATTGATTGGAGAGATGTTTTCAGATATAGGGGGGCCCCAGACCACCTGTACACACCTTTTAAAATTTACAGAATTAATTTTTAACAAAACCAATTGTGCAATTATAGGTAAACTGGTTACGATTTATCAATTGAGAGTAATTTCAATGTACAGGGTGTACCAGAAGTCACCTTTACTGACCGGAAGTCTCAAATTTTTAATACAAACCCCATTTTTATAACACGTTTTGATGCTTCACGTAATTTTAAGACAAGTTTACAATATGATTTGTACCCGTAATCCTAACGATTTACTAGATAATGGCAGTTGAAATTTACATTTTTATATGTACATAACATATGTACGTAACATATGTATACAATTAAAACATACCTACTCATTTTCCATGTAATCAGGAATATACTTTTAGAAAATAAAAAAATTGATCAAGAATGAAAATTTTCTTGAACTTCTATATTATTTAGTTAACAAAAGTGATCAAAGTATGAAAGTTAAATCTTTTCAATCAATCATTGCAGATCACTCTTTATCATAACTTGACATTACACTGAGGACAAATAATATATATCTTGCCAAAGTCTAATTCATGGACCTTCTACATTGGGTTTCTTATCAGGATAAGGTGCGAAGTTGTTATATCTCATTGTGATCTGACAAAAAAACTCTCATTTATAGCTATAGAAAAATCAAATTTAAGAATCTCATCTTGTGCCATTCTTGACTCATCAAGATCAAATACGGAGATCATGCTCTCTTGCTATCTAAGGCTTACTTTTCTAGATAAAACCTGTGTATTCCTTCTTTAATGTTTTTTTATTTTTTTTTAAATTTTTTTATATTTTTTATTGTGCTGTCATTATCAAACTTGAAGTCCATTGCCTTTGATATTTAAAATCTGGATTTTTTCTCTCTCAATACATCAAAAGTTGTAATTTAAATGTATACATGAAGCATTATATAAAATCAAAAACTGGAATGCCTTCCCTTAATAGGAGGTACTTCTTTATCCAACGCCTAATATTAGAGATCGAAAGAAGATTCATTCCTTCTGATAACAGCCCAATAATTGAACAGTACCAATAAAATAAGTTATTTGTCAAAGAGTGTTCTCAAAATGTAAAATTAATGTATTAAAACTTCTTTCAATATTCATTTGACTTCTAAATCACTGGTTTAGAGTTTTACATATAAAGCTGCAAAGCTGTTTACGAGATGAGGATGCACTGAAAATTTATCCATTGTGAATAGCCACCGGAACTGAGTATTAATAAATATGGTACATACCAAATACCCGTCGCAGTTCCAACTTGTCCTTTATTTGATGACCCGGGTTTCGGCCCCTACTAGGCCATAATCATATCCTATCTTCAGGGACACTGGTTAAAAAATCAGTCACATTGGCGTCGTTATAAGCACACAAAAACACATACATGGTAAAACACGGGTGACAAAAAGACATTTTGTCAGTGTATGTGTTTTTGTGTGCTTACAACGACGTCAATATGACTGATTTTTTAACCAGTGTCCCTGAAGATAAAATATGATTATGGCCTAGTAGGGGCCGAAACCCGGGTCATCCGATAAAGGACAAGTTGGCACTGAAAATATTTATTATTAGTATACTAGTAGATAAAATGATTTTTTGAACAAATGAAAACATCTAAAACTTTTTGATGCAATCAGAACTGGAAAATATCCTGGGTCAGTTAAAACTTTTAATTAGTTGTATGTCTAGTGAGTGTTGGTACAAGTATAAAAAAAGTTCACTTGATTTCTTTTTAGTTTAGTTTTTTTTTTTTTTAGTTTAGTTATCAAAGTTTATGATAAAGCGATTTTTCAGCACAGCTTTAAAATGTTCTTGTAATCACAGTTTGTTGTAAAGTCAATGTGAAAGCTTCTGTCAAGCTTAGTTATTACTATTTGTGTTTACTTTATTTTCAAGTGTGCATGATAGTTAATAGTATTTTTTATTTTGTTGTATGCATTTCAATGTGGTACTGTAGCTTTGAACGTTCATGCCTGACTTAACAGTTTTACAATGTTTTATAGATTTTACTCATGCAATATCCACAAGGTTCTATGACATTTTAAGTGTATTTTACATCAATAAATACTTTTATTTTTGATTCTCTTAATATGCTATTGTTGTTTAAAAAGTATCATGAGTGATCTAAAAACTAAATGGGTAAATCACCATTACATGTAGTAAGAGCCATTATGATTAAAATATCAAAATTTAGTGATTAATTTTTTGAATAAAAATGAGGTGAACAGTTTTATGATCACTCATTTTACTTATTATTTTACAATTTGTTTACCTGACACACCAACAAACCTTTATCAATATTGTTCATAGGTGATAAAAATGAACCTCTCAACTGAGATTTAAAACAGTATACCAAAACAAATACACAAATATTTAATTCTAGAAGTGTAAAGTTATAAATAGATTTTCACCCTTGAAAATTGAGGACCATGTGTCATAAAATATAAGATAATGGAATGTGTGTGTACGTGTTTCCGTGTTCTGTATGTGTTTAACTGATATGCGTGTCTATATGTGTTGCTGTGAGCAGCTTACCCAGCGGTATATGGCCAGTTTCCTCAAGCCATTGCTCAGCCTATGGCCGGGGTAGCCGCGTCCCAAAGAGAAGGTAAGTAAATGGTATCAATGTAAACCTACCTTACTTAAGCCCCTAAACCATATTATAACCTTGTAAGGAGAGTGTGAAATAAATTAATGACTTACTTATAAACCAAAGCCTAATTTGGGTAAAATTTTTTTTGCTTTCAGTTAGTGGCTGAGTGAATATGAATGCATATTTTAAAGTTTGATTTCACTCAATATAGCTTAAAATAAAAGCATAAACACTAATATTAATCTGTAGCAATATTTCAAAATATGTTAAATATTTACTTAAATATATAGTATATACAGCACAAATCTACAAACATTGCATAATATATTTATTAATGAAATATTTTAATGCTTGAGTAAATTTTTTTTAAATGAAAAAAATATATCACCAACAAATGATTTTGTACATAAATTAACAGATTTGTGTACATACCGTATACATTGTCAGTACTACAAACAAAATAGTGGTATAAGGGGGTAAGAATTTTAACAATGGTATTTCGGTGATTTAACACAAGCACAAAACATTTAAATATTTTTTATTACAACTTATGAAGACCATGTAGGCAATAAACACATTCTACTAATAGGTAATCTATTAAATAGTTGTTCTAAAACTAAATGTTTTAATTTTAAATATGAGGGGTAGAATTACAGCTAGCATGGTAAGTCATGCAAAAGCTAGCTGTCCCATGTACCCTCTGTGGTCAGCAAATATTTTGATGTTTACTGTTTTTGATGTTTTTATACTATATACAAGTTATGTTTACTGTTTGCTTTCATTAAGTAGCTCTCTAATTTTTCGTCAATGTTTCAATATCTGTGTGATTATTTACTGTATTTATTTGCTTCATGAGCACTATTATTTATTTCAGTTTATTTTCTTCTGTTTCACATTAAATTATTAACATCTTTAAATTTATATTCATTGAAACATTTCGGACAGAATTTAAACCACTATCAAATTTAATAAGGCAGTCATATGAAATTTATACTTTTCACTGTTGCTTTTAATATTTTAAATACACCAAAAATTTGTGCTTCTCAATGCCAATTTTATACTTGTACCAGTTATATTGTGGGGGATATATAAATTAGGGACATTAATTACTATTGTACCATTTCTTCGATACTTAAAATACCTCAATTCAACCAACGCAACATCAAACAGAGAACAAACACAAACAATGAGATACCGTAGATTTCACAGTAACCATAAATCATAAATCATTACTCTCTTATATATACCGTACCTGAATAAATTGTGAATATTATTATTATTTTTACACTGTCTTCCCAAATAGTATTTTTCTTTCATTTTATTGCACACTTTGATAATGTTGGATAATTTATATGTTTTGTTTATCAGTAGGAAGCAGGTGGAATTTTGCCTTTACATTTATTAGAATCTTTGGAAATTATAACATAAATAGTGTAAGAATAAGATGTCACTTTCGTTGAGGAATTAACCAACAGTCAAGTGGTCTAGATTAAAGAAGCTTATATCAAAATAGTGCTGATAATGTATTTATAATTGAATAAGTTACTACTTACCTATGTTAAAACACCTTACTATTTTATCATAAATATTTCCTTTTTAAATCTAAAAATAAAACTAAAATTGATTTTAACCCATCAAATTAATGTTGCGTCAATCACTCACTGGTTTTCTTGATATCAATATTTTTATTTAAATGAGATATTTTTCATTTTTTGCTGAATATGCGTTTATGAGAATAAATTTTAGGTCAATATTGAACAGTAATTGATTGATTAATACTGTACGGTTTGTCTTATAGCTTCTCTAACTATCACTTTCTCAATAAGTTAACAATATCCGGAAAAGCTGTCACAAGGCAAGGCTCCAGCATCTTGTTCAGTAATATGCTTAGAAGAAAAGTTTTGATCTCAAAAGTTAAGCCTTAGTCAGCTCAGGTTGTAAATGAATGAGTATTGTGACCATAGCTAAAGCAGTTCCATAAAAAAGCAGTGATTTTACTAAAATATTGCAGAAATTTTTAGCCATTTATTCTGCTAAGTAACATTTTTAACTAGAAGGGTTCACCCTAAATTGTCAAAGCTAAAGGTCTGGAATCACTGTTTTCATTTGGCCTCGAGGCTTGAAAAATACCAAAAAGTAAAGAATGATAAGAGCAAAGTTAGATTTTCTTTATGCCCTCATTTTCCCTTGTTCTCTGTGGTATGTTTGGCTCACTGACTGTATAGACTCCTGCAATGTTAATGATTCTTCAGTGTACTGTTTCCCAGGGTGCTCCAT
Organism: Neoaliturus tenellus; assembly: GCA_030545055.2. Classification (NCBI taxonomy): domain Eukaryota; kingdom Metazoa; phylum Arthropoda; class Insecta; order Hemiptera; family Cicadellidae; genus Neoaliturus; species Neoaliturus tenellus. The sequence goes on from CM061535.1 coordinate 32,648,282, forward strand.
CTCAGGGCCCGAGGGCTGCAACCTCTTCATCTACCATCTGCCACAAGAGTTCGGCGATGCTGAGCTCATGCAGATGTTCTTGCCCTTCGGAAACGTCATCAGCAGCAAAGTGTTCATCGACCGAGCCACCAACCAGAGCAAATGCTTCGGTAAGTTCATGAGGAAATGCTTTGGAAAGTCCACATTTGTGATTTTCTGGAAGGTAGGAAGCCTCTTTTATCATACTGCCCAACACACTATCAGAGTTTTATGTAGAACATAAATTTTGGGCAAGTAAACAAGTTCTTTGTTGTACTATTACTTAAAAGGTAATGGTAAAGTTTAAAGTTACTTGTCGGTTGTAGGAAATAGAAATTAGTCATGTATAGAAAACTTGTTTTTATATTTGTAGAACACATAACCCTCAGAATTGCTGCCATGGTTTTGATAAATTCTGTCACCAAACCTAATATTAACAATTCTTTACAAACGAGAGATACATAGATTTTCACTTTCAACATTGTTGTGAATCTAAAAATGCTGTACCATATGTATTTATGATTCTACGTTAGGTACTCTATATGAGAATTACTTTGTAAAGGCAATCTGATCATATAATTTTGATATCTATGAAAGACTCAAATGATTCGGCATTCTAACAACCGTACCGTATTTTATATTATATTATAGTATCATAAATACAGTATACCCTATATTACAGTAGACTCCCTCTTACCCTCTTAACCGGCCAACTCAGGACCAGGCCTCGGACGGATAATGATTTGGCCAGTTAAACCGATGTACATTTAAAAATACCAACCTAAAATTTCATATGGCCTAAATGGAATTATCGCTTAAAAAAAATAAAAAATAAACTCGATATATATTCCTTCTGTATAATATATAGCTAACATCTGACACCTGTGAAATCTGTGACTAAAATAAACTATTAATAATTCGTTTCCTATTTTGTCTGCTGGATAACAGGACCAAACACATTTACTTCCTGTGGCATACACCAAGACAGTACATTTTAGGTGGTTTGAGAACATCATGATATAATGTTGAATTGAATGATGACAGTAGATAAGAAAACAAAGTTTCCGGCAAACATGGCTGGTTAAAGCAATGTTGAAATAAAAAATGGCCGGTTAAAGAGGTGTTGTTTTTGTGCCAGTTTTGGCCGGTTAAAGCAGAGACGGGTGAAAGATGGCCGGTTAAGGAGGGAGTCTACTGTAGTTGGCCCTCACTGGACCAGTCCTAAGTAAAATAATTTTACTTTGAAACCCGAATGGTGGATTCAACACAGAAATCAACCTTACTTTACCACTTGTCAGTAAAATAAATTGGGAGAGGTGGGAAAAATCAAGTAATAGGGTGCAAACCGGGTAGTCTAGTATTCACCCAGTAAGGACTGGTAGGTACCCAGCGGTGGATGTCACAACTAACATGCAGTTGGAGAGGGGAAGTGGCATACATAGCACCATTTGTCTCTGAGAAGAACTGTGTCTGTGAAGAGAATTTCTTTGTTTTTGTTATTTCGCTTCCTAATGCTATGGACACTTTGATCGCCTACTATGAAAAACTACATGAGTTTCAGTTAAGGTGGCTACACTATTATGTAGTCTATGTCTTTATCTTTACACTGATATAAGTAATATTTAAAATTCGTTTTAAGCACCCTTTATACGTTACGTTATTATTTGTTACTACCAGTGAGGTGAAACCGGGTATGATGTGGAGGTGGTACCTATAAGCCGGGTTTACACGATGCCAGTAGGTGAGACAATTGTCAAAAGACAACTGATTGGCATGAAATTATTGCCTTCGTGTAAACACTTCATGCCAATTGCCTTGCCAACTGCCCTCCCAATTGCCCCGAAATTCAGTTGTCTCCGGGAGTAGACTGATGACAACGAGCTGGGCCCAGCGAGTCCCCCCACCACTCGAAATTTCAGTTGTCGCGACAATTGGCGCCGTGTGAACGGATAGGCCAGTAGTGCTGTCTTGTTTTTTGCCAGTTCCCTAGTTCCCTTGTGTCAGTTGAGACATACAGGTGTGTTGTTTTGTTTACGTCCAGTTATTCGTTAGTAAAAATGACACCAAAGTGGACTGACGAAATGAATTTAAAATTTGCTGTAAAAAATGCTGTAAGCTCCTGTAGCTATTTCCTGTTGCAAGGAATGAAAGCGTCACTTCCAATTTTAGCTTGGGTGACAATGCTTTTCTCATTAAGGTATCCTCTTTGGATATTTTACTTTCAACCATCTGTAAAAATTCATCAAAACTCTCTGGACTCATCGACATCTGGACATTGCAAGACTAACTAATAAATTCCCGACACAGATCATTACATTAGTTTTAGGTCCTCGCGGAACACGACAGACGACGAATACTAGCCCATGTTTCGCAGTCAACTGCCGTGGCAATAGTTGGCCCTGTGTAAACAGCTTCACGTTCAACTTGACTGGCCTCCGACAATTGTCTCCCACGTGATGACAATTGTCCAAAGACAATTGTCTCACCTACTGGCATCGTGTAAACCCGGCTATACGTGTTAATATTCTAAATATTTTTAATCTAATTATTATTGGCTCAAAGATTAAATGAATATTTGTGCTTTGGTAGTATTTTATTTAAATGTGTGTACATTAGTAATAAAATCTAATTCAATATTGGACGTTTTTCTAATTTCCATATACTTAACATGTGTATAGCGCTAATTGCACTTTTATACAAAAAAATGATAGGAAAAATCTGAAAGACTTTTTTAAGAGAAGCAATTAAAATCAAATAAACATATAACACTATTTAAATTTTCTGAATGAAAACATGGTATTTACATATCACTAAAGCTTAGCTACCCAGTTTTACCCCACTCTCCCCTATTTAGTGTTACATTGTTGGGTGATAGTTATAAAACAAACTACTTCAGTGATTATAATAATAATTGAATAAAATCAAAGATTCTGCCTCCTTGAATCGCTGTCAGTGAAAAACTAATTCAGTTTCAAAATCAATCAAGAATGACTTCTTAAATCACACCCAAGACAAAAAATGAATTCTTACACCAATTGTGACCTTATTATCAATAAGACTTATTAACACCTTATTATATACCTACCTTAATAACACTTAATGAATTTTTATACCTTATTAACTTCAGCGACAAATCAACTGAACTATAATGAAGTTGATTGCCTTATAACCTAAAGCGTATTTTGGTCATAAGCAGTTTTTTCTTTATAATATTGTATTTAGGCCTACTAACTGTAAGCCTGTTCTCCATTGTGCAGTGTATTTCGTTGGTAAAATTAAAATAACTTGCTATAAGTCCAGCACCTTTTTACATTGTGATTTCAGACAGTCATAGAAAACATGAATTAACATGATCTCAAATGGGATGATTGTTTCATCGTTGTCTCCCAATGTTTAGTCTCGCCAGAATACACCTACTGCATTAACCGAGCTAAATTATCATGTAAATTACCCGAATGCAGTTTGCAGTATAAATATGATGATGATTACCTGCGGAGATGCCTCGGGCTGTTTTCAAATAATGTAGTCATCCACTATCCATTAGCGACAGCAATCGAGTAAATGTTTATTGTTATAACCCGAAGCTTTCACATATATATAATCAATAAACATACTAGCGGGGAATCCGTAGCAGTAATTACACGCTGTGCGCTCTCTTTACAGCAAATACCCGATTTGAATAGCATTTGCTACTCCATTAGTACCATCACGTTAATATGCTTTCACCACCCGCATTAGCATAGCTTTGTTATTCTGATATTTAATACAACGCCCCGGGTTATTTCTTCTGTACTGTACATGATAGTGAATCTGCTACAAGCTTCAAAACTTGGTCGTGCCCATAAAACAATTTAAAAAATGTAGTGTTTAGGATTATCTAAATTTACAATAAAAATTGGATTTTCATTTGTTTCTTATTTAACTGTATTACTTAAAAAACCTACATTCATGAATTTTTTTTTTCAAATTTAATAAGGTTAATTTAACTCTATGTTTAGGAGAAAATATAATAATCATCTAGTTTAAAAATTGAATGTTATCCAACTGCATAATGGCCACTTACTGAAAATAAATTTAAAACATTTTACTAACACTATTATATCAGTATTAAAACAAGAAATGTTCAGTTTTAAATCATGTTTAATTTTGACTAACCAATAATCTTTACTCTGAATGTCTCAGTTGAAACCAACTATGGGAGCAAATTAAACTAATTTTAAATAAATATTAAAAAAGAGAATGTTTTTATCAAAATTTTGATCTAGCTCTTTAGAGCATAACAGATTTAAAAAATTATGAACAAAAAAGGAATCCATTAAAAAATTTTACTTTGTTAACAGAAATGAAACATAAACGTCCACAACATAAAAAAATATTTACACATTGTTTCTTGTATTATTGACCAGCATATTGGGTCTGTCATTCTCTCTTTGGGCCTGATGATGATCGGTGTGTCCGGTTGAAATTGATTGCCATTTTCCATCTTTTGGTTTATTTACAATTTTTGTTTATTTATAGGTCTACTGCATCTTAATTATATGCAGTAGAGCTATAAGTGTAAATATATATTTTTAAGTGTTGTTTACATTTGTGTTTCATTTCTGATTCTAAACAAAGTGTGTCATGCTAATAAAAAAGTGTTTACTTTGTTAACAATGAAGCAATAGATCGTGATTTAATGCTAAAAACATTACATATGTATAATAAAATATTCAGATATTAATAATGTTAATCACATTCCTAAGGTAAATTTGGTTGTTAATTATGATAGTGACCTGTTTCTAAAACCTCAGTTTAGTTTTAAGCTGTCAGATGGGCGAAGAGACTTTGATCATTGAATCATTGAAAAATAAACATTCATTTTAAAAGATAAAATTCCAGTGAACTAAGTTAAGGCAGTAAAAACTAGTTTAAATCTTTGATATTTATTCCATTCTTCATATAAATATTTTCAAACCAGTTGAAACCTAAAAATATAATACCTTTACATGTGAAACTACAAACCTATATCAGTGCTGCCATTCTTAACTCAAAGTACATGGGAAACAACGTTAAAACTGTCAGAATATTTAAGTTTTAATATAGACCTAGTGTAAGTTAACCAAAATGTATTCAGTTTAAGTTGATTAGTTGTGAATGCCACTGTATATTTGATTTACCGTATTTAAATTTACCATTATTCATTGAATCTTTTATTGGCTTGGCCGACAAAGGAAACCATAAAGTATGCATATTTTTATAGAACTCTAAAATACTTTACATTTATTACATTTATATTTATTACATTTATTGTTATCTGTTAATAATACTGTCTTTAAACATGGAATAGCTGTTGAAATAAAATAAAATAAGCTTATTAGATTTGGAGCGGCTCAAAGCCCAACTTGAGGTATTTGCTGTTTTGTGCTAGCTGAATGATGAACTTTGTTCATTTCATCGTATTTTTCTTATAAAAAAAAATTTTATTTAATTCAAAAGTCTTGGCAAATACTTAAGTAATATTTTCTTGTAAACTTTCATGAAAGTAATTTTACAACTTTTAAGACAATAGAGATATAAACTAAATAACAAAAGATAAAATATAACATCATGAAGTTGAAGAGGAGTAATATGAATTTCTAAGGTTTGGGGAACATATCAGATTCTGATTAGGACGATCATGTAAACAACATCTGATGGGTGGTAAAACTAGGAAATTGCATCTTCACTAAAATGTGTGATGATTATAGTTCATGTAATTTTTCTATGATTTAAAGCTCTACAATATACTATTCATCTAATATTCATTTTCATGTTTCGTAATTAAACACCTATTATAGTCCAATATCGTTTAACAAAAGTTTATTGATTTTAGTTCATTTTTTATATTTTTATTATTTAGAGTTATGAGATATGCATATGCTTTTCTTGATATTAGACTCGTGTATGAGTACCATTATTCAGAAAACAATTTATCTTGGTGAAGTTCTTAGTTTTAATTGATATACAAAAAATATCAATTCTATGCTTTTTGGTGTTTTTATGCTTTCAGAGGATTATTGAAAGGTTTTGAAAATAACTAGTCACTGGAGTAATAAGTGCTAGGAAATGTTGTTTTTGTAATTTTTCCATGTATTAAAAGTATATTTGTTTGCAGGGTTTGTGTCTTTTGACAATCCAGCAAGTGCTCAAGCTGCGATCCAGGCGATGAATGGATTCCAGATCGGAATGAAGAGACTTAAGGTTCAGTTGAAGCGACCAAAAGATGCAAATCGTCCTTACTAACCCCGAATACCGGAGGAATAGGCCACAAAATAATCACCCAGACACGTATGTAAATAGTGTATTTTCATGTGCCTTAAAAAGTTCCAAGACTAAAAATATTTTGCATACTGGGTTTCTGTTTAATTTTACAAATCTTTGAAGGGAGAATGGTCAAGACCTTTGAAGGCTAAGTTACCAAGAAAACCCCTGATTTTTATTTTACATAGCCCCGATCACTTAAGATTTTGATATCCCATCATGGAAATTTCAGCCCAAATGAAGGTATTTGACAGACTGGAGGGAAAATAATAATTTTATAAATTTAAATAACTTCTTGATTAGCATTATACGTGCTCGGTCTCAGACTGGACCTGATGATGACCGCTGTGACTGCTCAAAATTGATCGCCATTGTAACATCTTTTGTATATTTATCGTTTTGTATATAGTTACAGTGTAAGTGTTAATATATCAAGTAGGGTTGAAAGACGTTTTATAAATTTTTCCTTAAATTTATGTATACAATTTTTTGAAAACCAAATTATTAAAATGATCAAACAGTAGGTTACAATATGTTATCCTTATAATCTTCAAGAGAGCAGTACATATATAAATACATATATGTAAATAATAATTTTATTGCCATTGAGTTTCACATAGAAATAAAATTTATAACCTTCTAAGTAACATCAATATTGCCTGATATTCAAGATATGTATTGTATCATTAGACAACTATGTCATTTCCTAGTAATATTAGTATCCTACATGCTTACTTTGACTGAACTTGAAATAAAAATTTAAAACATAGTATTTCTATTTACTCAAAAACCCCATCATGCTTAACATCTAAATATATTTGTTGCAGAAATCTGGTCGGTGATTCAACATTGTTGGGAGCATTGCGACCTTGAGGCGTCATTCAACATCACTTCATCACTCTCTAGCTAGTCTCTGCCATCTAGTCATCATATACTAAACTAATCATACATATATAATATATATTTATTAAGAAATATATTAATCATATTTGATTAATAATATTCATTAATCGCTATTTATAAAGTATTAATATACTATATGTATAATAGTATTAACTCTTGGAGGAGTGAGAAAATCCTCCGTCTGTATTGTTTTGATTGCCAAGTTGTTTTCTCTATTTATGATTTATTATTTCGCTCTTGTTTGGCAAAGAATTTTATGGTTATCAATTTTTACACTGAGTTATAAAGCTTTTGAGTAATTTTGTAATATTTAGCGACCATGCCGAATTTCCACTTAGGATATAACTGATTGTACATATTGTTGACTGACCAAACTAGTGATAATGACTAGGCTCGATAAATACTGTTTTTAATGCGATCGATCGCCAGGTAATCGGAAAATACCTCATGTAAATTCTAATGTAACAATATAGACGGAATATTCTAAACACTACTTCTTAGCGAGCGATGCTGGGAATTTATTCCTGGGGGTTGTGTAAAATTTTAAATTTGGTGATTTTAGGACTGGTTTGCTATACATTCGATTTTTAAGCTTTTAGAAATAAATCGACTGGGTACTAGGATTCGAATCAATTTGATATATTTTATTAACAACTAGCCTTGGGTAGGGCTTTCTTGTTGCGACTGTGCCAAATAGATGTAACTTTTTATAGGGAGTAAATGTCGTATCAACAATCTTTTTCAGGGCCTTTCATCGATTGTAGCTCATTTCAAGCGGTAGTCAATTTTTTTTGTGAATTTTTCACAATGTTCCCAAAAAGAAAAATTTTTGTTATAAAACTTTGTACTTTTTTATCTTCGGACTCGTGAAACCGAGTCCTACTATTGTTAAAATCCATCGAACCAGTCCTGATTGATCCGTGCTAAGATCGTAAGACCCATTTTATATTCTGATAACCATAGCAATTCTTTGGCAAGAGGATTCTCCGGCCATGCTGTCACTCTTCGTTTGGCTGTTAGAACCACGCATAAGTGTGATAATAATATTTATTTTCTATACATCTTTTTAAGGGAAATCTGTGGTTAAGAAATCGATGTCTTTAACTCTTACGCTCTGGAGTAATCCATTCGGGCTGTGATTTTGATGATTCTGTATCATATAAATGTAGTCCGTGGTGTACAGAATGTCGTCTCCATCTTATGTGTTTAACTATATATAAATATTGTAGTAAACCGTTAAGTTTACATTATTATTGTGGGTTTAAAACCGATTCGCTAACTGATATCACATCTTGCTCAATATAATTTAGGTCCACTATATCAATTATGTGTATTATATGTCTGTGGCACTTGTGCGTTATCGGTGTTAGTATCATTTTGTGTTTGTTTATCGATATGAAGCATATTTCTGATATTTTATCAATATTTGCAGCTTCATCGGCTGTCTTTAATTGTTCCCCACAGAAATACCAATGTCATGCATTTTCCGTCCTATCAGTAATGCAGTGACACCAGCATGTCACCCAAAACTATTGTACAGATTATCAAAGTAAAGGACATTCAAATTAATTTAATAAACAATCTGGTAAACTAATACATTTATTATTTCTAAGATGATAATTTGATATTTTACCTTATATATTTACAGAAAAACATAAGTTTACAACAAAAAATTAAATTAACAACAGTCTTAACTTTACTTATGTTTTTTTTTATATTAAGAATTTTTACTTCCTATTCCCAAATTTGAAGCAATCAAAGCGTCAATTATTCATGTATTATTAGCTGCAACCAGTTTTAAACCCAATGAAAAAGAGCTTAGCATTATTGTAATTGATATTTTTACAAAGTTTCTTTTTCTAAAGTGTCATTTTTTTCACAGCCTTCTTTAATTTCTGTAAAGATATGGAACTTGTATTATCGTACTATACCAAATTTATGTGGAGGCATAGTAAATCAGTTTTATCATGCTCCAAAAGTTTAAGAAAATTTTTTATGTATACCACCATAATATTTAAACAGATCTTCACACTTATAAGATACGGTAAAATATGAAAATTTTCACCCGGATTTATTCCGAAGATTACATAAAATCGATATAATTGTTATTGTCACTGCAAAATATGTACAGCAATTAAGCTGAACAGGTGCGCTTCTGTCTGTTTACCTGTAAATAGCCGGTTCTCCACATAAATTCCTCTATTGATCGTTTAGGCCTATTAGATCAGAGTCTTGGGTGTTTCGCTGTAAAGGTCTCTAACAGCCAAACCTGATTTATTTTTGTACTTGTGACAGCATTTCCGGAGTACAATGTAAATAGTCGCTCCTAAGGCCCTTGCAGGAATTGTAATAATCCTACTTACAAGGTATCTGGTAGGCTTGGGTTGTACTTAATAGATCTAGTGGCCATGTATAGTTTGAGCTATAGTATTTTCTATTAACCATTGAGAAATCTTTCTAGTAAATGACCTCGAGAATGTAGTTACCATAGATTTTTCAGGAAGGCTATAAATTTACGTAGCTAGTCATTCGTCTGGGGGTTCGGCGACCGTTCGAGTATGTCTAAGCGCAAGTTACTTCGGTTAACCAAATCACTGGGCCAAAGATCTCTGATGTTTTAGAAGATACGGTAATCATGTTGAAAATATTTTATATACGAGTATTCCTTTTAACGAAGGAAGTTAAGGGAGCTTACAGTAGAGCCGTACCCTGTTTGGGCAAAAGGATCGAGCGAAGAGGGACTCGCGAGCGGGTTCTATAGTGATAGGAAACGTGTGATTTTGTCATAGAGGAAGGGGCGAGCCAGTGCTCAAACGTGGTAACTTAGATTAATTGATTGTATTTATACATGTATAAACTATTAGTGAATATCTAGTATGTAGTGTCTTCACGACCCTTTTAGATAAACATAGATATTTAAAACTCGTTAATTTTAAGCAGGGAATCATCTATGTAGTTATCACACGGTTGTCCAAAGATTGAGTTCATGTTTCCTTCTCGTATTTATTGCGTACATGAACTATAAAGCTAAGTGCAATACAGCCTCTCCCTGACTGACCTTTATTGTATTATTTATATATTAGCGTAGGTACAGCTTTTTAAAAGTATTTTATTGACTAGTGTTATAAGGTATTCATTCGTTTTAATACAGTTATATTTATCGACTTTGTATCACCTATTATAGATTATAACGTATTATAGCGATTATTTGCAAACAGTATCGCCATTTTATTGCTAACTATCACTTAGGCTAACTTGTTTTATGCTATATATAAATATATAAAAATATATATTACACATAACTATAACCTTTTTTCTCTAATCTTTTCTAATGTCGGAAGATTATTTTGTACATTTTTTATGCGCTCCGCCGTGGAGCGCTTGTTTTATGCTCGGGTTTGCTTCATTTGCGCTGTTTACAGACATGTTTGTTCGTCGGTATCCGTTCATCGTTACCGTTAGCCCTGCATTTGATAATCGTCTCATCCCATTTCACAATGCACTGATGAGCCTCCCATTTTTGTACTAAATCATAGTGACTCGTTTTACCACTAACAACTAGAGCAAAGAAGTGAATATTCTTGCTTCGATACAGGGTATGTTTTTATTGAAATATAAGGAAAACTAATTTCAATTGTTTGATCGTCGTCGTCGTAAGTGTAAATGTTTACTTTTCTTTCTTTTCGAATTGTGTATTTTTAATGAAAGATCAATAGATTTTTATAAATGTCTTTTTATTTACATCTCCGTGTAATCGACGAAAACAATTATTATACATAAAGTTATTCTCAGTGATCATAAATGAATGTAGATTTTTCACAATTGTATAAATGAATAAATAAAGTAGCATGAAAACATAGTTTAGGCTAGGGTTAAGTGCATGCGCCCCATCTGTTGCCAACACTCTCTTATTAATCATTTTATTATCTTGTTGTAACATTTTTACTTCTTCGATAATGGTTTCTTTAATTGATAGATCCTGTTTTATCTTTGTCATATTCCATTCATTGTCTCAATTGAATAATTGGATTTGTTGTATTTATTATATAATTGTTGAACCGACATTCAAAGTACTGTTGCCTTGCATCAACTTCAAAGTTCCACTTTTGTCTTTTAACAATTTTTATAGATATCGACTCCAGTCGTAGTAACAGAATAATAGCAGACATTAATGACTCCCTGTTGTTTTAAAATTTATATTAATATATTAATTAATTTACAACAGTTAAGTATTTAAACAATACTTTGTTCCAGTAATTGGGAGTACATGATCTACTCAATGTGTGACCAGGAGCTAAGTTTGTGTTATAAACATGGGTTAGTGGAGATTATTTTATACATATTATCAAAAATTAAAAAGGAAACTAGTGTTCTAAATAGGTTTTCATAAAATTTTGTTTTAAATATTCATATCAACTATTTTTTATTCTGTTTGATTAGTTTTTAATAGAAAACAATCTTATACTTACTGTATTGTATTATTTGTAAGGATATAAAACTTAAAAATCAAATTTTCAACCGCCAATATTTAAGAGTAGGTAGTCAAATAAGAGAAACAAGTGAATTTAGTACTTTTAAATTAAATAAATGATACAAATCTATGAGCTTAGCTTTTTATACTTGTTAGAAACTCTCTTTGTCACACACGCAAGTAATTATTTTACTGCCTATAAGTTAGTTATTGTTCATGATTTAATTATAATATTTTTATCTCAACTGATACTTTATAAGACAAGTTATATAAATCTGTCATTTTAAATCAAGATAAGATAATGTGTATTTCTTTAATTATATGTTCAGTGGTGTAGCAAGGCTACTGACTTGGCACCAGAGTTAGAACTAGACATTAGCTGACATCCCCCCCCCCCCCCCACCACTTACACCTACATGAAAAGCTCAAGGTTTAACCAGTTCTGTTTACCAAAAAACCTAAAACACCCAATTACTAAAAGTACGAAACTTTGGTACACCCAATTTATGCCAGACTTTTGCTTCAATGTCACAATTCAATTTCTCAGAAATTGCTACTATCGTGGCTCAAAACCAGACATACATTCAATTATAATTAATTTTTATTTGCAAACTGTTGTTTTTTAGTTCAGCTTATAAACTTAAATATAATGTCAAAAGTCCTTTATAACAACTTAGCCTAATCACGTAAAAAAAATTTTAAAAAGTTAAAAATTATATGAGCTTAACAAAATAATTAAACTATTACAGTACCTTACAGTTGATCACTATTTTAAAATGTGATGTCAAAGCAATGACTGCAAACTTATTTATTATAGAGTTTAAGTACAGTCTAGAAACCTTAGCGCTTTCAACCAATAACATTGCTAAATTGCATAGCCTTTTTTGAGTTGTGTGAATCTTAGATAGTTTTATTAAGGCTCAGGATACTAAAAAATCGCTCAATGTATTCTACAATGTTAAGTATATTTAAAGTTAATAATAAAATTATATGAGCTTAACAAAATAATTAAACTATTACAGTACCTTACAGTTGATTTTTTGTTTTCAATACCACATTTGAAACCTCTTTTTACAAATATGAAAAAATCAACACTTTCAAAGAGTTTGTCTTAGTTCAAACCTGAGCAAAAGGGTTAATTTTTAATTTTGTACCAATCTAATCTATAGCCTAAGGGTTTTAAGGGAGGGCCTTCTTATGTGGATTTCCCACCCCTTGCTATGCCACTGTTTATGTTGCAATTAAAACATAACCAGCTACACTGAAAAGTACAAACTCTGTATATTCTGAAATAGATCATTACTTTATATAGTGATCAGAAATATGATACAGTAGTAGATATCACATTTTAGTTCCTCAAGACGTGTATTCCCAACAGTTTCAGTGTTTTATCACGAATAAAACTAATTATTTATAGAGACAAGAATGTTTCTAATTAGTTCAGTAAGATTATAATTTATTTGTAATTTAAAGCATACTAAGATAGTTTTATTTCTATATTTATAATTGTAATATTTATATATCGTTGTTGATGCATAACAAAAATGTTTTAGTGTATGAAGGAGACAATACTTAGGCAAGAAAATCCCAAAATAATTTTGTAAGCATTATTTTGAAGAATTTTTATTGAGTATGTTGAATTTCGGTGTATAATGTCAAATGATTACCTCACTCTTATTTTTGGCATTATTTTTGTGCGTGAATTGTTTTTATTGTTTCATAATTTGCGAAGCATTTGTAATAAATGTCGATATTCAAAGGCTTACAGGGATGTCTCATAAGAATTAGTTTCGAATAGCTTTAAAGCGTACTGTTGCGTTCTATATAGAAATAGCTTTTTTATATAGCGTTTTATTTTTCTAAACGCCTCTGTACATCTTCATTTCAGAAAGTGCTTCTTTGCTAAGACGATTTAAGTGGGGAATTTTGTATAATAAAAGACTCGACTAAAGAGATATTTGCAGATAGTATAGAGCTTCTGTTTGTCGTGCGGGGCTGAAGGGGCCAGCTATCAAGGTATATTTCTGGCCAGTTATCAAGGTCTGGTTCTCAACTGATTGGCGCAGGCTATCATATCAATTTGATGTCGACTCATTTCTTTTTGAGCTTGTATATAGCCATTTTCTAAATGCTGGGATCACCCTGAGAAAAAAAGCATGCCAATTTTTTTTTGTCATATCTGTAAACTTATAATTTTAAACAAAATCACAGAGTACTTATTACTTACAATAATTATTATGATTAGTAATTATTATATACTAACGATAACTTATAATATTAACTATATACATAAGTGAAAAATTAGCCAAGCTAGATTTTATTAGATTAAATCCAAACACAAGGGCTTGCAGGAAGAAAATAACGGACCCATATTGATTTCTACTAGGTTACAGACATTCTTCAAAGTCCCTACAAGATAAAAAGATATTCGACTGTACAAACTAAGAACCCTCAGATATTTTGATAAACCTGTTGTAAAACTATTTGTTTAACATGTCCGTTGTTTTCTTTCTGGTTAATTTTCTGAAATGGAACAAACTCGTGTGTATTGTATAAACTATTATATAATATTTAAGTACAGAGCAGAGAGAAGGACATTTTAGCGGACATTGCGGCTCGGTAGCAGTAGCCTCTTGATTATTACGTAGCTATTTATTTATTCCACTATTTAGTATCGTATGATGGGTCTCTAACAACTGTCTGCAGGGGATAACAAAGTTCCCCGTAGCCGTTTGTTACTTTAAATTCTATCTTCATTGTACAAAGAGAAATCGGTTGATACTGCTGTTTATTTTTTATCTTATGTTTTACTCACGAATTTGCGCTACTTGAAATATGAGCGACTGAACTTAAAAAGTTATCTGGTGCATTGAGTATAAGGCACATTTTTATCGATGCGATATCTTATTGTTAAAAATTTACAATTGTTCATTATTGTTTGTGATTTATATACAGTTTTAATTGGACTCTATATGATTACAAACCTTTATTTATCAGTCTGTTGTTCTGCTGCTGTTTCAAGTAGGTCAAATCCTGAATATACAATCTTTATAAAGGAATTTAAAAATAAAGTTATAAAAATTAATATAATTTGGTTTTATTATTACCCATGGAAAATAGAAAAATATGTAAGAAATTGACTGTGAGATTAGATCTCAAAATTAACATCAGTGCCGCTTTAAGATGGCAGTTGACATGACATCCATTGGGGACTGACCACATCACTGAGTAGTGACTTGTGTTCTTGGTCACCTTCTCCAAACACAAATGTACCGTTTACTTCATCATGAAATAGAAGGTTGAAACGTACTAGTTTGATAAAAGCGACGTACCCGTAATTTATTTGGTACTCAGTGTGAGTATAAAGATAATATTTCATTAATGAAAAATGGGAAATCCTTAACAACTCCAGCAACAAAAAAATTTTGACCACGACCTATCACGGTGTCATATCACCACACCTGTCATATGGCAAATCAAATCAAATCAAATAATTTATTTTGCCATTAAGTACATATATACAATAGGCTACGTCAAATAATATTTAACCTAAATTAATTGTTCAGTCCATGCAATAAAAGCAAGCTCATGCAAGTGTAAACATCCATGCTCATTGCAGAGTTCATGCATTTACCTTACATTTGACTTGTGAGGTTTACAATTAATGTTTTATCAAGTTTAAAGTATTCATTAATACAATACAAAGGATCTGGAGGAGCCAGGTCTTAATCACACTTGAAAATTTAGATCTTGGCAAAGACCTAACCTCAACAGGCAGATAATTGAAAAACTTAAAACCTGAAACAGGAAAGCAGTTCAAAATTTTAGATAGTCTGCATCTGGGGAAAAAAATGTCGGAGCTACTCCTCGTAAAATGAGTATGCACATCATCATTAATTACATACAGGTCAATATTGTCCTTAATTGAAAATAAACATTGAAGAATATATACATTATATACAGTTAGAATTTTGTTGCATATGAACAATGGGCGGCAGTGGTCCAAATACCCTGCATTAGAAAGAACCCTAATCGCTTTTTCTGGACCAGCAAAACTTTATGTGTGTGAGCAGAGTGGCCCCATATATAGCCTAGTGCCGTAGCTCAACAGAGAATGGAAAAAAGCATAGTATGCTGTCCTCACATCCTCAGGTTTGAGTTCATTGGACAGCCTCCTAAGGAGAAACAACACCCGACTTAGCCTGACAACCAGTACATCTACATGCAAGCTCCAGATTAGCCCAGGATCAAGGTTGAAACATAGAAGTTTCACTGGGTCGGACAACTGAGCATCCCAGGACAAGGAAAAGGTCAGATATTGGGTTTTGGATTCTTTGAGTGCTAACCTGTTCGCAACAAACCACTCAGATGCCAGGCCAAGTAGGTCTTGAACAGCTATTTCAGCCCCCAGAACATTAGAGTGTGAGCTGAACAGAGTTGTGTCATCCGCAAACAACACCGCTCTCCCAGACACACTGTAATACAAATCGTTAATGATCACAATAAAGAGAAGGGGGCCCAACACCGAGCCCTGGGGCACACCGCTCATCACAAGCCTAGGGGAGGACTCATGTCCATTCCAGTCCACCATCTACCTTCGGTCAACTAGGTAAGATCTGACCATCTTGAGCGCAGTCTCACTCAGACCGTACCTTTCAAGTTTGCACGAGAAAGTTCGCACAGGACTACATCTGTTGACTGTTTCATTTCAAACGATTATAAAATTTCAGCAACGAGATGTTTCACAGCCATGACAGTGGATTTGCCTCGTCTGAAACCAAACTGGTCAGGGGCTAGGAGATGGTGATGCTCAAAATAGTCATACAGCTGACCGATAATCAAGGATTCAAACAATTTAGCTATAACTTCAATCACAGAGATAGGCCTATAGCTAGATACTATATTGATTGGTCCTTTTTTATACACAGGAACTGTTCTAGATTGTTTTAAAGCATTAGGGAAAACCCCCTCAACAAGGCATGAGTTTATGAGGTATGTCAACAATGGAGCTAGTACATGTACACAATTTTAAAAAAAAGTTACATGACATACCATACATGTCTTTGCTATCAGTGGATTTAAAGCTATTTACAGTAGCCACTACATCATTCTAACCAACAAGCTTCCACTCAAAATCAGAGGGAGGCCTAATATGAGGGATTTCACTGAGTGGGTCGATTGGCTCATCATTAAATGGCAGGTCAGCAAGAATACCTTCTACTGATTCAATAAAAAAATTATTAAATTCTTCAGCAGAGGCAAAGTCCCTACTGGAGCTACTTTGTTTCCTGCGAGTTTATTTGCATTAATTAAACCCCAGGCAGCTTTGCAAGGATTTGATGATTGTGTAATGAGCTTAGAATTAAAAACTTGCTTGGCCTCTTTAATCTTAATTCTATAGTCTTCCATAGCAAACGAAGTCTAGGCTTCAAATCAGGTCTAACCTTACAAAGAATGGAAAAATTGGGAATTGGAAAAATTCCCAGGAGACAGTCCAGTTGGTATGGATGGAAAAGTTTGAGTCTGTCGCGATGCTGTCCGCAGTGGTGTTTTTCGGGACCTCAATTGGCCCGTCATCTGGGGTAAGTAATCATGGATGGGCAGATGTGGAGCAGATACGATCTTAGTATATTCCCTAATGAGTGCATCCCTTTGTCTGGTTTCAGGAGGAGCGATATTATATGACTGGGAGCCAGGGGACGGGGGTTGCCATGAATGTACCACTAATGGCTCTCATAGCCCTGTTTAGCTGAATGTCGATATCTCTGACATGCACACTGTTCAACCACACCGGAGCACACTACTCAGCAGTTGAGTAAACTAGGGACAGAGCAGTGGTTTGCAGAACTTGTGCGTTAGCTCCCCATGTGGAGCCAGCAAGGTGATGGACAATGTTAGTCCTGTATATAATATAGTACTAATAAAGATGTACACAATTACTGTATTCGTCAGGTTTGTTATTTTTGTCATATAAAGAACCTAAAATTTTACCGTTAGGGAACGTACAGTAATGAAATCAATCAACTCCTAATAAGCTTTTATATGGATTAGTTTAATCAACCTGTTGCAAATGTAGACTACGGGCCCTTTTGGTTCGCCCGTAATGGTTGTAAATTTTAAAATTACACATAGCATTTTGAAAACTGGCTAAGTTTGCCAACTTTACAATTTAAAGTTCTAATTTCATTAATTTTATTTCCAAATAAAGCAAGCAGAATTGTCTTTTCTATTTAAGTACAGAGCGGTATATGTAAACAGCTTAGTTGCCACGGCAACTAGAAAAAATTAAATTTTTTGGAAATCAGCTATTGTTAAACCTGTTAATGCAAGCCAAAAGCAGTCAAGCAGTTTGGACTTTAAACTCCATTGAATAAAAATCTGTAAAAGAGATTGTTTCTATATCTAAGAGCTCTTTCACACCATGGCGGTACGGCACCGTACCGTACCAGATGTGCAGCCGCACCGGAAAAGCCTTTTCACATTAGCGCCCGGATCCATCCATTCCATGAGAATATTATTTTAATTTTAAATACAAATCCCCTTTTAAATACTTTTTACATATTTTTTATAATTTAATTTTTTAGAAAAACTTGTAATTTAATTAGTACCCCTAATCATAAGTTTTTAGGAGATGGTTTTGTTTGAAATTTAGTTTTTGTTTTTAATACGAATAACATGGAAAAAATTTCATGCTATCGTCTCTAAGCATTTTACGTTAAACAGAACTGTCCAAGCATGGAAATAAATGTGTTAGAACTTCATTTAAATAATCTTCCATCATAAAAAATTTATTATTACATAATTAGTTTCATTTTTCCATACATTTTTAATAATCTGTGTCATATTGTAAATTTTATGGCAATTTAAAATAATTTATGACACCAAAAATATGGAAAAATATTTATGAAATAACAGCCCATTAAAATGACAAATAACTTTTATTCTGATTTTTCTAAAGAGGTGTTATTTACTAAAAATTTTTTTTCAAATACAGCTTACTCATATCAGAGAATCTCCATGTTCAAACTAGGTATGGATGTTCCTCTTTGCTAAAAATACTCACTAAGAAACGGTTTTGAAAGACTTCTTCAGATCTCTGCCCCACAGGACTTAAAAATTGCTATCTAATGTTATTCTTATGGCCAATTTATAAATACAATTAAATCAAGGAGCAGACAATGTATCTGAAAAACTATTGGACCTACAATGTTAAAATTTGACATGTTCGCTCTTCTTTGCTTATTAGTGCTCACAAAGAAACATTGAAAAATTCCATCACGGCTCCACCTTACAGGACTTCAAAATCAGTTGTCAATTTGTAATAAGATAATAATAAGATTAGTAATGGCTTTTATAATAATACTTTTTAATTTTCATTTTGTATTAATATGATTAGAAACTCTCCTATTGGTTTTTTAGTAATTCAAAACACAAACATTTTACTATATCATTACCACTTTTAGGGTGATTAGCATGGTCACTCATTGTATATCTCCTGGCATTATTTCCTGTATATTTCCTAGTATCTTTAGCAATAAGCTGATATTTTTGCCT
The DNA here is from genome assembly GCA_030545055.2 of Neoaliturus tenellus. Taxonomy (NCBI): domain Eukaryota; kingdom Metazoa; phylum Arthropoda; class Insecta; order Hemiptera; family Cicadellidae; genus Neoaliturus; species Neoaliturus tenellus. The sequence goes on from CM061535.1 coordinate 32,667,510, forward strand.
CGTACCTGGAACCCACCTTTAAATTGAGACCCCTACTATCAGTTGGCGGCTCGTGGCTTGTGCGTCACGGGGTGCCAAGGGTACGCCGGTCTTGGGGGGGATGGCGCAATGGGCCGCTACGGCATGAGATAAATTATCATTAGTTTTATCAAGATTTATTTTATTTTTCCATCAACTTACAAAATGGTGGAGATTTCATTATTTTTTTTGTCTGATTAGCGTAAAATGCTCAGATCAAATGGATGTGAAAACTTTTTTATGTTATTCTTATGGGGAAAACAAGTGTAGAATCCAAAATGTCATAAAAGTAGAGATTTGTATCAAAATTAGCAACTTATGGTTTGGAGAGTTAGTTCTGGTACACCCTGTACATTGAAATTTGTGTCACTTAAAAACCTCACCGGTTTGCCAATAAAGGCACAATTATTTTTGAGGAAAATAAATTACTGGGTGGTCTGGAACACTTGGAATTGAAACATTATGTGTAGTAGGGCTTATACATTTTCATTTTAACAGTTCCGCCATTGGTAAAACCACAAAAATAACCACCCACCACACCACCGTCATTGGTATGTAAACTATGATATTAATAAAACATTTATTTAGACCTCATTTTAGTTTTGGAGACAGTTAAATTATGAATTTTGATTATTTAAATTCATCCGTCATTTTCCATTATGGCAGCCAACTTGAAAATTCCAAAAATAAACACCCAATTATTACAACAGTTTTTTTTAGATTCTACACATCATTTTTATACTCAGATAGAATTTTACCTATACTTAACTGTTTATCAGATGACGGGGCGTACGGTTGATATTTCGTCCTCAAGAATTTCAAACATGTTGGTCATCGATTTTCTCTGAAACTCCTTTTTTTAAAAAGAAATGTTCAAGTATTAAACTGTCATAGACTTTTATTTCTTTCATAAAATCATAAAGAATACAAAATAATAAAAAAAGTCCTACAGTCATGTTGAGATACTAAAAAAAAAAAAACTTAAATGGCGCTATATTGAAAAAAAGTGTCTGCAGCTACATGATCTAATGAAAACCATATAGATTGAAACTAAACTACTGAACAAAACTATGTAAACTGTTCTGTTTATGGATACTTATGGATTCCTATTTTTCCCACTCCACTGGTTGTACACACAAAACTTTATTTTAGTCTAGGGGACATTCTTGAATTGGATAAATCTCTGCTTGAATTCTTCACATTCCTTTTCACCCGATGCGTGTTTATTTAAAACATTCAGTCTGAAATGCTTTAAAACTATATCTTTTTCTTCTTTTTCTAACATAACCCTTCCTTTATGTAATTTAGTTTTCTTTGCTTTTGGATTTTCTTATTCGTCCTCCCAAGATGAGTCTAAATCACTATGATTTTTCCTTCTCCTTTGTTTTTCAACAACAAATTGTTCTGTTTGTGGAAAATCTAAATTACGCAACAAGGGTATCATTTACATTAGTGAGGGGGTTTCCATTTGTTCATCTAATGCGCTTCCAAAACTGTCCAAACTTTGGCCAACCAATTTTTTTTTCCTACCACTGGATGGAAATGATTGCATTGCCACACCCCTATCACCCCTATGCAAAATAGTTCATTTTTGGTTTCCGTTACTTTCCCGCTCTAGAGCGGCAATGATTCTTTACCGCACGCTAGATCAAACGCAATGTTAAAATCAGCTGTTATTGCAAACCATGCTACAGCTGTTATTCATTGTTGTCGTTTCGTAATAGCTTCTTTTTTAGTTTGAGGTTATGTTTGATAGTTAACATTGTGTTCCAACAGAAACAAATAAAAAATAATCTAAATGACATTTTGTTTACAATAAAACATGTAATATGTAACAATTATGTTGGTAGGAAAAATCTTGTGTGTATTACGAGCGCAAATAGTCATTGTCGCTCTCGAATTGTTTGGCCGCACTCAGCTGACGCTTCGTGAGGCCATCTACAATTCTCGAGTGGCAATGACGTACTTTACGCTCTTATTACACAAATAGCTATTTTGTTTTCCCTTGCTCTAATTCAAACAGAATTTTTCTGATTTGTATCATTTCCATCATTACCTGGGGCACCTGATAGTACTATTTATGTATGTCAAGGCTATGCATCTTATAACTCACAAGGGAGTCCAGCTCGTTTTGTTTTAAATTAAACAGCTGCGCAACTGTGCTTATATGTTTCCTTAGACCTCTTGAATTTAAAAATGGCTTGAATTGGTCTTTGGCTCCAGAGTTTTTGGCCGCATCATTCACCGCATCAGTGCCTCTGAAGTGATTGTTTGAAAATGGAATGAAAAATACGTAAATGTTTTGTTTAGGCACCCCATTTTCATTCCTGATCTGCAATATACGTTCAATACATTTGACCATATTCTTCGTTAGTAATATAGATAGGCACTTTCCCTCCTTTTTTTTCCTACTACTTCAACTCTCAATAGAGAACTGCCTCTTTCTTTGTCCTTCTCGTTTAAGAGTTCCTCTTTTTCTCCTTGGGGATCAGTGCATTTCTTTATTTTGAGGTAAGCCCTAATTGGAAGGTGATACACTTGACCAACTCACCTTCTGTTAAAAGTTATTACATGAGCTAATGTGTTCTTAACCAATTTGCTTTATTCCACATTCTGAAACTGAGACATTATGTATTTATTTTCTGTGTCAACAATGTATTAGTTCAGGCTCAATACATCCTTCTCATTAGGAATTCCCAACGGGGCATTAAATCGGTTCTGGTGTATAATCGATTTTGCTTTATCAGCAACCGTACTTAGCCACTCATTTTGGTACAAAACATTAAACTCTTCTAGTTTTGACCGCAGTACTTTGTTATTTTCTGTGATATTGCCTTTACAGTTAAGATGTTAGCACATTTTTTAAGGTTCTGCCCAATTTTTATGGCTGTCGTTGGTTTTGGTTCATTGCAATTAATGTAGAGATTTGTTACATGTTCCATAATAATAGGGAAAGCTTCTGTCATTAAAATATCCTTTGCAGTTTTCAAATTTTCATTTATCCTATTTATTTCAATCATAAAGGATGCCAAAATCCTTAGTTTCTGGGAAATTTCATTTACCATACGTGGGTGACTTTGATACTAGTTAATGAGTTTAGCACCAAAACTAAGAAGTGTTTCATCATTCCTTAAAAAATAGGTCTTTCATCCACCTTCATTCTTGATACCACTCTTTCCATGGAATGAGGCTTATGGAAAAACTAATGGAAACTGGAGGCTTATGGTATTGAAGGTGAGGGAGGTACTGGCTACTTTCCGTTCATATTTGTTGAACCGAAGGCAAGTCTTATCCATCAGCAGAGCTGTTTCTCAACCATTGTTAGTCAAACATGGTGTGCCCCAAGGCTCTGTGGTTGGCACCATACTCTTTCTTGCCATGATCAATGACCTGGGACTCTTGGGTAACATACTGATGTTCGCTGACGACACCACCATTTTCACTAAAGGTCCTTCTCCTGAGGCAGCGAAGTCAGATGCTCTTGAGATATTTGGCAGGACTAAACAGTGGTTTGCAGACAACAAACTATGTCTAAATGAAGACAAAACACAGCACATGATCTGTAGCCTCGGCCCTGGCATCGCAAATGAGGAGTTATCTAGGGTAAAGCTGCTGGGGTTTGCTCTGGACCCTAAGTTAACGTGGAAGGACCACATCAGCAGTGTTGGCTCCAAACTAGCTCGGGTCATATTCCTGCTGCGCAGACTTAAGACGATGCTGGCAAGAGAATAAATGTTAGTAGTTTACTTTGCCCTTTTCCACAGTCATATAACCTATGGCCAAGTACTATGGGGACATGCCACAGGCTGCGACAGAATCTTAAAGCTGCAGAATAAGGCGTTACGGATCATTGACTCTGCTGGTTATCGAGACCACTGTAAACCAATATTTCAGAGATTGGGTATCCTTAAAGTTTACTGGAATTACGTCCTCCTCAACCTACTTCACATAAAAACCACTATGAGTGAGCATGAACTAAGATCGGACCAGCACTCGTACAGGACAAGGGGAGAGACAACATCAACATACCATACTGTAGGCCAAGCAAGAAAATAGATTCTTTCCCCATCCTTTCTATGAGGATGTATAACACCCTGCCCAATACTGTCAGGAGCCTTCAACTCAAGGAGTTCAAAAGAAAAGTAGAATCATGGCTTAAGAAAAATCCCTTTTATTCCAATGGGGAATCCTTTGAGGCTGGAAAGGACACAATTATGTAAATCCTGCCGCCACTTGCCTTCGGAAGTAGAAGTTTGCTTAAGTTTTATTAAATTAAAGTGTTTTTATTTAATTAAGTTTTTTACAATTTGACGCAATCAATCCAGTATTACTGGTAAAAGCTGAAGACGGAGGTATCAAGGTATCAAGGTATCCATAGTGATCTAACGTTTGATGTAGTAGGTGTGAGAAGAGAAGCCAATGTTTTTATTTTGGATTTCTTCACAAAGCTTTCTGGATGTTCAGAGCATGTAGATGTATGGCGGAATAGCTTTTTAAACAGATAGAATCGGTTAGGGTCCGTTTACTCTACCGACCATAGACTCTACGGCCCTCTTAAATATTAAATAAAATATAACATGGGGCCACTTACTCTACCAATCATAGGCTCTATGGCCCTTCTTAATATTAAATAAAATATAACATGGGGCCACTTACTCTACCGATCATAGGCTCTATGAGCCTGTTTGAATATTTTTATATAATTTAAAGCGATCATAGAGCCTATGCACCCATTTAAATTAAATGTATGGGTCCAAAGCATCTACTGGCTCATAGAGTCTATGAACCTTTTCAAATTAATATTAAATAAAATTATAAAATAGGGCCATAGAGTCTATGAACCTTCTCCAATTAATATTAAATAAAATTATAAAATAGGGCCATAGGCTCTATGAGCCGTTTTATATTAAATACGTTATATATTGGAAAAGAGGTCCACTTACTCTACGGGTCCGTTATATCTACTCTGTACGCACCACTCGCTTCCTTCAGCTCTCGTGCACAAACGAACTGAGATAACGTCACCCGGTTTTCTGCATCCTATTCTACGATGAATAAATATCAATCTATCAATATATGTATCTCTGCATCTATATATCTATGTACCTATCTATCTATATATTTATCAATATCACACGAAAAGGCGATTTTTTTTTTTAAACGAAGCTCCTCTCTTATCTGTAGACAAATTTTAACGTTTAAGGTGTAGAAAAATTCGTTTCAATCAATGCATCTCTTTCCATTCACTCATCTATCTATCTATCTATGTATCTGTCTACATATTAAACACAGATTTATGAGTATCATATATCTAGAGAATTATCTATCCCATATTTATAGATCTATCTATCTATTAAACACCATCCGAAACTGGGGAATTAGCAGAAATATTTCAGTGATTTTACAGCGGAGACGGTGACTCTTAATTGGTGTTTACACAAACATGGAGGGTTGTGCAGTTTTAAAAATTTCCGCCTCCGTGACCAAAACCGCACAGAGTGTAACCAGCATTAGTGCATAAAAACTAGCTTGTATCCGCATGCCTTGCAATGCCAAACTTAGGAATTTTTGGCTCTTCAGGTGATTGTTTTTGCTATACGTTCACTCTCCACAAGTCTATATTATCCTCTATAGTTTTTATTACCAATCTTCATACAATACTTTAAATGAGAAAGCTACCTAATTCATAACATTGTATTTACTTTCACCTGATTCAAATCATCAGACCAAAACTTTAGTAATTAACTTTCGTTATATTTATCCCCATGATGATCTTTGTTAACGTGGCTCAAAACTATAGGACTATGTTTTTCAATGACAACGTTTTTACATATAGTATTAATGTAAACGACTAAGCCCTACTTAAAAAAAAATTCTTAATGCATCACGTGTTGTATGATACCATAGATAACGTTGTTATGGTTAATTGTAACAAGTTTAACTTAATGTGATTGCAATGATCTCTCGTAAGTTTAATTAATTTATTTCATTGTCATACCCTTAGCCGACTAACCATTAGGAGACTATATTATCTTATAATATCATGGGGACAGAGCCTATGCTCGGTAAAATTATAAAGCGTCACTTTCCTTTCTCAGGCAAAGCTGGATCGCTCCGTTTACTTGCTGACTTTTCTTGGCTTGTTTGCTTCGCTCAATCGCCAGGCCAAATGGTGCTACACTTTGGTGTAAATTCGAACCACAGGTTAAAGCTGAACATATTGTTTTTTTAAGATGTGTATAGTTATAAACTCATTTTTGTTCAATTATGTAGGTATCAAAATCTCCATAAGGATAACTTATGGAGATTTTTGGAACTTTGATGGGCTCTAAGACAAAAAACGAATTTTTACCATTCATGGGACCAACTTCAATTTATTCGTCGTGGTCAAATAAACTCTCATATTCAACCAACAAATGAAAGATCCTAGGACACAAGAAATTTTGCTCTTGTATAATAGTTAACACGGTTTCGAGAATTATCGTGTTAACTAATATATATATATACACCCCCGTCGCACCTATATATATATATATATACCATTATAAACACATAACCCTGCATTTGTCACATACCCCTGCGTGGGATAAGTGTTCGAATATACACACCGAAATAGATATGTATAGACACTTAACCCACATTATTTTTTTTACCATCACTTATCCCTGCATTAGGTCAGTGTTGCCAACCGTTAATAAAAACCACAAAAACAAACAATGCAAGGAAACGTTAAATCTAATCCTAACGCAAAAAATGTTTAATAACAATTAAAAATAATTGTTTTTACATGCGAACTATTAGAAAAAACGACATAATGATGGTAAAACTGTTGTGGCGATAAAAAACGTAACAATTAAAGAAAATTTATAGGCTACCTTTAGAGATACGTAGTCTAACTAAATGGTTTCGATCTAAGGAGTAAAATGTTTTATTTGTTCTCTTAAATTTATTCTTAATCAAACTCTTAAGCTATTTTTATACAATAATTAAAGCAATTATTATAATGAATGCAACTAGTACACCACTTATGAGATATTTATAAGATATACGACCTTACAGATTCGTAGTCAAACTATATGTTTTCGTCCCCGAGGAGTCTAAGCTGGTTATTTTCGTCACGTGAAATGTTTACCATTTAGGCGCTCCGCGGGAAAAGTCGAAAAAATTAAAATAATTAATTAATTAACCGTGTAAGTAATAAGGTTAGAGTCTATGTTAATATAACAAAAATATGTAAAATTATAATGAACAATAAGTTTCCACTGAAGTTTTTTCTTGATCAAACTCTTATGCTATTATGTTAATGATTAAATCAACCATTTAAATAAAAAAGAATATTCAATAACTTTTACACCACTTATCAGAACCTTACAGATTAATAGTCAAACTTATATGTTTTCAACCCCAAGGAGTCTAAATTTGTTATATTTTTAAGTGAAATGTTTACCGTTTAGGTGCTAAGGGGAAAAAGTCAGAAGGACTAGACAAATTAAGTCGTCCTAACTATGTAAGTAATAAGCGTAAATGATATGTTAATACATCGATAACTGTGTAAAATTATGGTGAAGATATAAGTTTTTCTTTGAAGATTGTTCTTAATCAAACTATTATGCCATTATAAGTATAATATTTAAATCTACCTTTAAATTGTAAAGAATACACAATAACTTGTACACCACTTATCAAAACCTTACAGATTTCTAGTCAAACTATATGTTTTCGACCCAAGGAGTCTAAATTAAATAATAATTTAATTTACCGTCCAAACCTTCCTTAAACCTTAAACCCCAAGAGATTGTTTCAATGAAATGTTTACCTTTTAGGCACTACGCGGAAAAAGTCGGAAGAACTAATTAAAAATAGTGTCTCGACGCTACGATATGACGAACTTTCACAATAGCAGTCTATGGAGGAAAACAATTTCATTAAATATATCCATCTATATTCTATTTAATACGAACGTAAGCAGTTTTTTGTAAACACTACTCCTCTCTCATTTATAGACGAAATTCAATGTTTGAGATGTCATAAGATGCGTCTTAGTTTGTAGTTTTCTTATAAGTTTTTAGATTTTGTACATTTCTACTCTGAAGGGCATGAGAAGCCTTTAAAGTTAGTTTTTTGTCCATAAGATTAACATGGAGAATAATTTGTATTGAATTGCAAAATAAATACAATAATACAGCTGTTTATAGTAAAACAGACCAACGCTAAATAGTAAAACGCCAAATAGTAAAACGTCAAATAGTAAAACGCTAAATAGTAAATAGTAGTAACGCTGACATAAAACAGTTTGGCCTAGAAGCTAAATATAATTTTGAATTTTTAGGCAAAGAGGCTAGGTTTTACTACCAGGTACTCGGGTAAATGCAGCGCATTGCACTGCACAGATACCCCTAGTTATATTTCATATAATCAAATAATAGCTCAAATGTGATTGTGAAAGTGACAAGATTTAAAATCCTACTGTAGGGTAAAGGCACCAGTGAGTAACCGGTAAAGAGTCATCTATGTGTGTTACCAGATCCTACCAGGTCATTTGTGTCCTCACAATTCCTAAACCTCTACTGTCTTTTAATGCAAATCTTAGGAGTATTTATAAATAGTATTATTAATAAATAATTATAAAAAGGTATATAAAAATATAACATCTCTTTGACAGACACGACTCCAGTAAGTGACCATTCTCGACCAAGTGAGTGACCCCTTTTACCCAGTAAGTGCCCGGCGAATTTTCTTACTAAAGTAATAGTTATACCTTACAATAAAATTTATTGTAAGTCTTATTATAAAGGTGTATTGTAAGTCTTATTATAACGGTGCATTGTATGTTGATATTTTGTTTAAAATAAAAAAAAAATAAAAGTCCACCACTGTATGGCACTAAAAATGGCTGTACCCGCAAACATCCCTATTTGACTAAAGCATGTAAATGAGTCACTATGTTTTGCATAGACCTTTTTACTGCACCACATAGAGGCATTTTAGCCCACGGTATAAACGGTGTATGAGCATGAATGGAAAAATTCATAATTCGGTTTACATTTGTTTAGGCTAATGGATATGTGACCAGATTAGATGTCATCATCATAAAAATATGCCATTGCAAATTTTGTCAATGGATTATCTGAGTACCTCTTACCTAAACAGTAATTGCATCGTAAATGTAATTTATGTAATTAATATGTAATATGTAATGTAATTTATGTAATAAATGTAGCCTCTTAATGTTGAAGCTATTCATTATTAAGTGTCCAAAACTTAATCAAATTCACCCATTTTACTCACTTTTGGAGAATTTGTGAAAATGAAAAGCTATACAAGGATAAATTAAGGATAAAAGTGGTTGTGGGTAACTAACTGTTATGTTTTAGCATCACAGCGGGCAAAGAAACTTAACTGATTTCGGACTTTTTGGTTGAATGGTCCTGTTAATTTTTTCCTGTTAAATCCTCACTATGGATTTGTTAATTTTTCTAACCCATTAAGTGACCACCGCTGAAAATTGAGAAAAACACACAAAATTTAACGTGTCTTTAAAATGTACTTTGATTCACAGAATATCATAAAATACACCAATAACAACCAAGAGTTGTGTACAATTTTTATTAAGTCAGCTCGGTAATTTATCCTATCAATATGTACACTCATCTTTCATTCATATTTATATTCAGGTTAAAATACCCACTATGTGAGGTCCCCTTCTCAAAATAGTGATATAGTGAATGTCTAGTCAAGCGCGCTGCCTGTCATAAATTTCGGCATGTCCCCGTAGTGACAGATTCAATTTCGCCGACTTTGCAGGTAGCGAGCGGTCCAGGCGGTAACATTGTCCTTGGAACATTAAACCCCGTATCCGTCCGTGCCCAAACAATAGCGCCCCGAAATTCGCCGCTGCGTCATTAGGGGTTAGAGTTGTTTGTGATCAGCTTTCTCCGTTTTACAAACTTCTGCTAATTATTTGTCATCTTTATCTAAAAATATTTAAAACGACAGCAAGATTTAGGTAAAGCCAGTATCCTACGTTTAAACTTAGGTAACTCATGCAATCTTCTTGTGATATCTCAGACATTTCTACGAGCCCATTTCGTTCTGCCGGACGGCCCGCTCATGGGTGGGTTAGGCTCCCCAGCTTTTCTTCGGACTAAGTTTCACTGGACTGCATATTCAATGGGTGAAAATCGTGGATTTCACGGGACCATTGGGTGGTAAAAGGCCGCGGAACCGAGCGACGGAAATAACAACAACCCTTCAATATACATATATTTTTGCCTACTGAAACAACGAATGATTACTTGATAAAAGATTCTGTTGCAAAGGGTAATTCTTGCAGTATTTATAGCATTAAAAAGATGTGTAATGAATTGTAATTTCATCTAGTTTAATAAAAGTTACTACTTTTAAATCAATTGAATAATCAAATGAAATATGTAGGATGTGAAATAGTGTTTTACTTTTGGTCAAGTAAAAGCTGTCATTGGGAATTTTGTAGCGAAGATTCAAAATTTTATTTCTCACTTGAATCATTTATTTGTGAGGTCCCCCATTAGCTGAAAGATTTAAAAGAGCGTCGTAAACTTACGCGGAAGAGCGGAGATTCGCGCAACTCATTATGTTAATGTATGGGCGCTGCAAATAGATTGGGAAGTAACTTACTATTATACAGCATGTCACGGTTTCAAAAAGATACATGGGTAATAGGATAAGACTTAATAACATTTTGGCGTTGAGTTTTTGTTTAGTATAGTTTAAAGAGATTTTCTTTAACATTTGCTCTCTTAGAAGGTGGATTATATAAATTGATCGTCTAAATTAATTTAATATAATAAGGATAAAAAGATGTAATATCTGTATTCCATAGAAAAAAGTTCTACCAATAAAGTATAACATTTATTCAGCGTGAGATATATTTTTTCAAAATTTTTATGTGATTTATATAATACTAGCTGTTGCCCGTCACGGCTTCGCCCGTGTTGAATTTGTTTTTTAATCTCTTTTAAGACCTACGAAATCTTCTTCCTTAATATATTCATTTAGATTAATACATTGAAATAGTGTGAGCGGGGTACCTATGGACAAAGAGGAACGATCATGTAAAATATTAACCCCGTAGGCCATAGAGTAATTTTTAAGTCCAGTGGGGCCGAGCCCTAAAAGGTTTCAAAAACTATATTTCCAAAATTGTTACTTGGTGACTTACTATGAGCAAAGAGGAACATCCATGTCAAATATTAACCCAGTACGTCATAGAGTAATTTTGAAGTCCAGTGGGGTGGAGCCCTAAAGGACTTCAAAAACTATTTTTCCATAACAGTTTCTTAGTACCTTTGAGTAAAGAGGAATATCCACGTCAAATTTTAACCCCATAGAATCTATTGTAACTTAAATGTTCTGTGGGGTGTAGTTCTAAGGGAAATTTGCAAAATCGTTTCCTAGGGAATGTCAATGAGTAAAGAGGAACGTCCATGTCAATTTCCAACCCCGTAGGCCATAGAATGAGTTTTAAGTCCAGTGGGGTGGAGGCCTAGATAAATTAAAAAACTATATTTCTCAAACGATTTGAGGTAATTTTGAGGTTACTTCAGAGCCCTGAAGTAAATGTGTAAGCCACTTTTTATTGAGCACCTATGACCAAAGAGATTACTCCAAATTTCAACCCCGCAGACCCTATAGTTCATAGATTCGTTGTTTCTTTCAATTCATATTGTAATTGACCATAATTGTAACATTATATTGAAATTTCGAAGACAACTGGGGTGGAGCCCTAAAGGGATTTTTGTGAAAGCGTTTCTTAGTGATCGAAGACCAATGAGCGAAGAGGAACGTCCATGCCAAAATTCAACCCAATAGGCCCTAAAAGTAATTTTGAAGTCCCGTGGGGCGAAGCCCTAAAGATGCTTTAAAAAAGCGATTTTTAATGAGCACCTATGGGCAAAGTGTGTCTTCCATTTCAAATTTCAACCCCTTAGGTCACCTGGCTTTTCATATTCTTTGTTCCCTAGATTTATATTTAAAATTGGCCATAAGAATAACATTAGACCAAAATTGAAATTGTGTGTGGCAGAGCCCTGATAGAATTTTGTAAAACGGTTTCGTAGTGAGCACGTACATATGAGCAAAGAGGAACATCCACTTTAAATTTCATCATCATAGATCCTATAGTTTTTCAGATTCGTTGTTTCCTAAATCCGAACTAAAAATTAGCTATGAATAACATTATATAGAAATTTTGAAGTCCTATGTGGCGGAGCCCTGATGGAATTTTGCAAAACCGTTACTTAGTGAGCATCTATGAGAAAAGAAGAACGCCCATGCCAAATTTTAACACTGTAGGTCCTATAGCTTTTCTGATTCGTTGTTGCCTTGATTTGTATAATATAATATATTGGCCATAAGAATAATATAAAATGGAAATTTTGAAGTCCTTTGGGGTAGAGACCTGAAGGAATTTTGCAAAACCGTTTCTTAGGGAGAATTTTTTAACACAGAGGAACGTCCATGGCAAATTTCAACCCCCTATACCCTATGGTTATAAAGATTCGATGAGACTGAGTGAGTGGTGTTTGACAAAGTAGACTAACCTAACCCAAATTCTTAACTAATAAACATTTTTACACCAGTTAAATTGTTTACAAAGATAAAAATATTGTCGTATGGTTACATCATCATTTAAATGTATTATTTCACTAACAGCTGATAGCTTTGAATCTTCAACAGCTAATTACATCAAATCTTTGAAGTCGTGTGGGGCGGAGCCCTGAAGGAATTTCGCAAAACCATTTCTTAGTGAGCACCTATGGGCAAAGAGGAACGGCCATTCCAAATTTCAACCCTGTAGGTCGTATAGTTTTGGAGATTTGTTGTTTCCTAGATTCGTATTTTAAGTGTTCCATAAGAATAACATTGTAACGAAATTTTGAAGTCGTGTGGGGTGGAGCCCTGCAGGAATTTCGTAAAACCGTTTCTTAGTGAGCATCAATAAGTAAAAAGTAACGTCTATACCAAATTTTAATCATGCATGCTCTCTACTTTTGGAGATTCGTTGTTGCTTTGGTTTGTATTAAAAATCCCCCCATAAGAATAACATTGTAACAAAATTTTTAAGTCTTGCGGGGTGGAGCCCTGACGGAATTTTGCAAAATCGTTTCTTAGTGAGCGTTTTTGAGCAAAGATGAACGTCCATGCCAAGTTTTAAACCCTCTAGACCTTACAGTTTTGGAGATACTCTGATACGTGAGTGAGTGGTATTTGACAAATATATAGTACATATTACTTTTATTTAGAGATAATATTTAAGAGTAGAATTAACTATAGTACGGTATTGTGCATGTTGCTTGGCCAGCGTCTTTAAAAGAATCAATGTAGCGGAAACGGATAGTGTTACAAAAATACCTCGGATAAAAATATTTAAACACTCCCTCTTACAACTTCGTCGCGGACACTCTTTCCTTAATCAAAGATAAATAAAACTTCTTTCCCTGCTACATTTTTTGTCAATAACCAACAAGAAATAAACATTATCTTAGTTTCACTAATAATATTAATTAATTAATGCAGAACATTTCTTTGGCATCATAGCAATAGAAAACAAAATTAAAGATAATATCTCCTATAGATATTATCTCCTATATGCTGTATGTGCTTCAGCATGAGTGATAGTTAAATTATTGATATTAATTTAAAACAAATAAATCACCTACCGTGACTATGCCGAGGGGTTTTGGTAATTTTAATTTGAGTTATATTAGTATTATCATAAGATAAAAGGTTAGTGTACATAGTCAATGATAATTGTAAGTGTAAAAATGATTCTATCACCTTTACACATATATATGAAGTACTGTTGTAATTGAAGCAAACAATTCATGTTCTTCAAATGGCGAATAATATTCTATTTAGAGACTGGCACATTTTTTTTTGTTTTCTTTCACTTCGGTCCGTGGTATAAGTGAACGTCGACGTAGAACAAACAACTAACAACTTAACTATCAATCTCAACCCTTATAATTATATACAACTGCCTCGGCCGCTTAAAATCTGCCAACTAATCCCAAAACGGGTGTTTAGTAAATTATTACTTTCTTAATACTCTAAAATATTTCATCTTCGGAATTTACAGTAAGCACCAATAGTGCCATCAAATTTCAATTAACTTGAAACATAACAACGGTAACACAATGAAAAAATACATATTTAAAAAAAATTAATTCAAACTATAAATCTTTTTTAACTTAAACTTTTCCAGGAATATTGGGGTGGGGGGTTGATTTAAACTATAAACAAAAAAAATCACATAAAATGTAAACTCGTAACAAACACGGTCAAGTAGCAGATCGGATGCAACTAGTAAATGTGTTGCTCGAAATCGAGCAATTTAATCTGCACTATCCCATGACATAATTAATTTGTTGTTTATTTTTAAATTATTTGTTATCTGTGGGGTGTTCCACACAAATCCAATATTGTGATTATCGCCAAAAACCACTTATATACAGCTGTTAAATTAGCAGATGTTTAAAATGCTTTATTTAATCCCAAAGCTTTTTAATTAGAAAATTTGAGATTTCAACGGTGAATAGCGCCTTTGTTTTCAGTCCGATTCTCATCAGCTTTTAGCGGAAACAACTAGAGAAGACCTATCCAACGACACCAAAAGCTTGAAATCGGTTAAAAATTGTAGGAGTAGTTCTCAAGACAAAAAAACCCCTTAGCGTATTAAATAAGATATTAAGATAATAGCGTATTAAGTATAGATGTTATTTTTCAGAGAGTCCAAGTCAGCTTTTATGTTTCTAAGCCAAACCTATGCCTTGTTAAACTTAACAGTTTTCAAGTAAATTAATAAATAACAACTGTTACAAATAATATTACAAAAGTGGTACACAATGTGTTTACTACAATGTATGTGCTACAATGTGTGTGGTACAGAGTGTAAAATTACCAGCTAATATGCAACAGTAAAATAATAAAACAAAATAATAAAAAAAAAAAAAAAAAAAAAAAAAAAAAACAGCGACAACAAACCAAAAGGCTTCAGTCAAAGCAATGTTTATTAGCAAGGATAAACAAACCATTCCTCCATTTGGTCTTCCTATATACAGGGTGTTTCAGAACTCCCTACCAATATTTTAGGGCATTGTTCCTGGGTTAAAAACATACCTTAATATATTATTTAAATTGTCCGGAGTCTTTAGTTACTCACACAGCCGCCATTTTGTTTTTTACAAATAATAATTTTTATTTCCGTAACGGATGGTTGTATTGAAATCATATTTGGTATAAATCTTTATCATACCAATGTACATTTCCAAGAAAAAAATAATTTTTTTCCAATGTGTATTTTCAAAATGGCGGCCATTTTTAATTTTCAAACTCAAATATCTCAAAATCGGTAAATTTTATAAAAATTTTACAAGAACCAAAAAAGTTGCCAAATTAAATTACCTAACCAATGGTGCCAAGTTTGTAAGGATCTGACAACAAATAAGTTATTGAGATTTTTCTTCATAAAAACATTGATTTTGCATTAAATTTAATGCAAATAAGGCCATTTTAACAGCAAAATCAATGTTTTTATTGAGAAAAATCTCAATAACTTCGTTATTTGTAGCCAGATCCTTACAAACTTGGCACCATTGGTTAGGTAATTTAATTTGGCAACATTTTTGGGTCTTGTAAAATTTTTACAAAATTTACCAATTTTGAGATATTTGAGTTTGAAAATTAAAAATGGCCGCCATTTTGAAAATACACATTGGAAAAAATTAATTTTTTTCTTGGAAACGTACATTGGTATGATAAAGATTTATACCAAATATGATCTCAATACAACCATCCGTTACGGAAATAAAAATTATTATTTGTAAAAAACAAAATGGCGTCTGTGTGAGTAACTAAAGACTTTCGGACAATTTAAATATGATATTTAGATATGTTTTTAACCCAGGAACAATGCCCTAAAATATTGGTAGGGAGTTCTGAAACACCCTGTATGGTCACTCCCACGAAGGATCTGGTTTAAAAGGGAAACGGACACTGTGGCAGCTCATCGTTATCGGTTGGGGTCATAAAAAATGTCAATATCCATCTCGCGGCTACTGAGCCAGTTGCCAGGTAGACCCGCATTGGGGTTGGGGGAGAGAGAGGACGACGCCGACGCTGGGAGAGGGGCCGGATGGCCCAGTGTAATACGTTTCTTAGAACCCGTGCCCGTGGCTAAACAATGAGGGAAGATGATTTCAATGATTTAAAACTGAATGTAACTTTTGTATTGTATCAAAATGAATTGCTCGATGTCGAGCAACACGTGCACTAGGGATTACTTAAAGGATCATTTATTTATAAACAGCTGTTATTATTAAATTATTGAGGGAATAAAAAAAAAAGATTAGTAATAAAAAACTAGACTATACTATAGACTTGTGAACGAGCTAAACTTTACAGGGATTGAACGCAGTGAACGAGCTCACCTGAAGGGCAAAATATTTCTCATGTTGGCATTGCGAAGCATGCCGGGTCAGCTAGTATTAATTAATTAAAGATTACGAAGAAATAAGACTTTTTCTCGTGTAGACTTGTATTTATATTATTTTTATACCAGAACTAAGTAATTTGCAAAGTGTAAAAACTTTCGAGCCGCTTTATTTTAATCTGGAAAACTTACGTCTAGTCTCATTTCATTTACGCGTATTATATTTCATTACTTTAGTTTATAATGATTTTATATTAGAGCTTGTATAAAATTTTGTATGACTCATACTTGTTTAAATAGTTTTTATAAATAAACAATTTTTACCTTTAAAATGTTATTTTTATTCTTTGGTATTTTTTTGTGATAGAAAAATTAACCAAGCAGACCACTTATCCTCAAGGATGGGAATTTGATACGGTAATTTTTCAATTGTATAGTACTGTATTAACTGAGTAAACAGCAATTATATAAGTAAAATATTGTATTTATTTTTCATTCCAAAACAGAAAAAAATTTGAATATATATGAACTTAAACGTTTTTCTTTAAAAAGTTACATGATTTACATTACTCTCTATTTGAATCGTGTGTAAATTTATACTAAGGCTCGCTGGTTTTAGATGTGTCATCATTAGGCCTATGTCTGCATTAAATGGATCAACAGACTCAACAGAATCAACAGACTCATGTAGTCTTGTTTTTCATTATTACAGTATAATGACAGTTGCTTGTACATTTACAGTAATCTTATTTTTGTTCAAGCTAATTTAAACGATTTCATTAATCAAAGCTTTGTTCATAATCATAATACAAGATATGGTGAAGACCTGCTTAAACCGAATATTAGAATTGATAAATATCTCAAGAGCTATAAGTATCAAGAAATTCTGCTTTTGAACAAGTTGCCACTTAATGATATTCTATTACCAATAGAAAGAAATTTTTTAATGTTATTGCCAAGTGGCTTAAGAGTAGAGTTTCTCATACAGTGGATGAATCTTAGCACTGTACATACAGACATTCAATATACTGATGTTATGAAGATTTGACAATGCCCTTTGTATATTAAAGGCAAATGAACTTCTTGATTCTCAATTAATCAGCTGCTAAAAAAAATAAGTAACTTTAAACAATTCAAGAATCAAAACGTATTTATACTAATTGTTTAGTTTTTATTCCATCAATTGTAGATTCAATAGTATAACTCTGAATTATTTTTTCATTCCATTAAAACAAAAATTTATTATAATTATATACGTTTTTGGTATACTGTCCATAATAAACCAAATTCTTTTGAGCTTTTGCTCTTCTACTGCATTTAGACAAATACCTCTTGTTTTTACAATCAGCTGTTTGAAGGGTTGCAAAATAAATTTGTAAGGATTTTTAAATTTCGATCTTTGTAATATGAGGAAATAAGTTGACGTTAAGTAAATGAAATCAGCTAAAATAACAAAGTTTTTTTCTTTTATTTGATACAAACTGCATGTAATTCGGTCCAGTAGAAGTCTCAGACAAACTGTCCATAGTAGTGAATAATTTTACTTTTCCCCATGTTTATAAGATAATTTTCTTTTTCATTTTTGACCAATTTAACGTAAATCCTTTTTAAATACTTTAAACCTGGTAATGAAGGACAGAAAAATAGTATAGGAACACTAATATAAGACAAACTATTAGGACACTAGTAGGAACAACTAGTAGGCAAACTAATAAAGGACACAGCGGTTGTGAGGGTTGTTTTGGCACATTCCCCATGTAAATTGGCCCCTCAGAAGAACTATCCAAAGGTGATTTTTACCCTACGGTTTTATATGGATAAAATTGAATATTAGACTGCACAGCGTAAATGCTGTGGAGGAGCACAAGTCCCCTAGTTAGATTAAATTCAATTTTTCCGACTTTTCGTTCATAGCGGCGAAACTACCGATTTTCGTATGTTTGGAAACAGTATCATTGAATTCCTCAGGTGTGAAAACATACTACCCAGACCAATTAATTGTAAGAATCAAGCAAGCGGTTCCTGAGTTATGAATTAAATTGAATTTTTCCGACTTTTCGTTTATAGCGGCGAAACTATCGATTTTCTTATGTTTGGAAACCGTTTCGTTGAATTCCTCAGGTGTGAAAACATACTATTAGACACATTAATTGCAAGAATCGAGCTAGCGGTTCCTGAGATATGAATTAAATTCAATTTTTCCGACTTTTCGTTCATAGCGGCGAAACTATCGATTTTCGTACGTTTAGAAACCGTTTCATTGAATTCCTCAGGTGTGAAAACATACTATTAGACTCATTAATTGTAAGAATCGAGCAAGCGGTTCCTGAGATATGAATTAAATTGAATTTTTCCGACTTTTCTTTCATAGCGGCGAAACTATCGATTTTCGTATGTTTGGAAATCGTTTCATTGAATTCCTCAGGTGTGAAAACATACTATTAGACTCATTACTTGTATGATTCGAGCGAGAAGTTCCTTAGATATGAATTAAATTCAGTTTTCCAACTTTTCGTTCATAGCGGCGAAACTATCGATTTTCGCATGTTTGGAAACCGTTTCATTGAATTCCTCAGGTGTGAAAACATACTATTAGACTCATTAATTCTAAGAATCGAGCTAGCGGTTCCTGAGATATGAATTAAATTGAATTTTTCCGACTTTTCTTTCATAGCGGCGAAACTATCGATTTTCGTACGTTTGGAAACCGTTTCATTGAATTCCTTAGGTGTGAAAACATACTATTAGACACATTAATTGCAAGAATCGAGCTAGCGGTTCCTGAGATATGAATTAAATTGAATTTTTCCGACTTTTCGTTCATAGCGGCGAAACTATCGATTTACGTATGTTTGCATAACCGTTTCATTGAATTCCTCAGGTGTGAAATTTGAATTAAATTGAATTTTTCCGACTTTTCGTTCATAGCGGCGAAACTATCGATTTACGTATGTTTGGAAACCGTTTCATTGAATTCCTCAGGTGTGAAAACATACTATTAGACTCATTAATTGTAAGAATTGAGCTAGCGGTTCCTGAGATATGAATTAAATTGAATTTTTCCGACTTTTCGTTCATAGCAGCGAAACTATCGATTTTCGTATATTTGGAAACCGTTTCATTGAATTCCTCAGGTGTGAAAACATACTATTAGACTCATTAATTGTATGATTCGAGCGAGCGTTTCCTGAGATATGAATAAAATTGAATTTTTCCGACTTTTCTTTCACAGCGGCGAAACTACCGATTTTCGTATGTTTGCATAACCGTTTCATTGAATTCCTCAGGTGTGAAATTTGAATTAAATTGAATTTTTCCGACTTTTCGTTCATAGCGGCGAAACTATCGATTTTCGTATGCTTGGAAACCGTTTCATTGAATTCCTCAGGTGTGAAAACATACTATTAGACTCATTAATTGTAAGAATTGAGCTAGCGGTTCCTGAGATATGAATTAAATAGAATTTTTCCGACTTTTTCGTTCATAGCGGCGAAACTATCGATTTTCGTGTGTTTGGAAACCGTTTCATTGAATTCCTCAGGTGTGAAAACATACTATTAGACTCATTAATTGTATGATTCGAGCGAGCGTTTCCTGAGATATGAATAAAATTGAATTTTTCCGACTTTTCTTTCATAGCGGCGAAACTATCGATTTACGTATGTTTGGAAACCGTTTCATTGAATTCCTCAGGTGTGAAAACATACTATTAGACTCATTAATTGTAAGAATTGAGCTAGCGGTTCCTGAGATATGAATTAAATTGAATTTTTCCGACTTTTCGTTCATAGCGGCGAAACTACCGATTTTCGTATGTTTGGAAACCGTTTCATTGAATTCCTCAGGTGTGAAATTTGAATTAAATTGAATTTTTCCGACTTTTCGTTCATAGCGGTGAAACTATCGATTTTCGTATGTTTGGAAACCGTTTCATTGAATTCCTCAGGTGTGAAAACATACTATTAGACACATTAATTGCAAGAATCGAGCTAGCGGTTCCTGAGATATGAATTAAATTGAATTTTTCCGACTTTTCGTTCATAGCGGCGAAACTATCGATTTTCGTACGTTTGGAAACCGTTTCATTGAATTCCTCAGGTGTGAAAACATACTATTAGACACATTAATTGCAAGAATCGAGCTAGCGGTTCCTGAGATATGAATTAAATTCAATTTTTCCGACTTTTCGTTCATAGCGGCGAAACTACCGATTTTCGTACGTTTGGAAACCGTTTCATTGAATTCCTCAGGTGTGAAAACATACTATTAGACACATTAATTGTAAGAATAGAGTTAGCGGTTCCTGAGATATGAATTAAATTCAATTTTTCCGACTTTTCGTTCATAGCGGCGAAACTATCGATTTACGTAGGTTTGGAAACCGTTTCATTGAATTCCTCAGGAGTGAAAACATACTATTAGACTCATTAATTGCAAGAATCGAGCTAGCGGTTCCTGAGATATGAATTAAATTCAATTTTTCCGACTTTTCGTTCATAGCGGCGAAACTATCGATTTACGTATGTTTGGAACCAGTATCATTGAATTACTCAGGTGTGAAAACATACTATTAGACTCAATAATTGTAAGAATCGAGCTAGCGGTTCCTGAGTTATGAATTAAATTGAATTTTTCCGACTTTTCGTTCATAGCGGCGAAACTATCGAATTTAGTATGTTTGGAACCAGTATCATTGAATTCCTGTTGCGCCATTTTACCCATAATAAACTCGCTTTTCTCCCTAGAGATAAAAATTACTATTTATACAGGGATTTTCAATTTACATAAAATAACCATATCAATCGTGAAACGCAAATGAGCACAGAAACCCCGCTTTTCGCCATAGTGATAAAAATTACTATTTACAGGGATTTTCCCACAATTTAAATAACAACATACCGTACTTAACATTTATTTTTAATTTTAAATGAATTAGTAACAACGTGGCAGCAAAAGATGGGGAACAGGGCGACCATCGGCTCACCTCGACCCTTCCCCTCCGAGGGTCGACGGTAATCCGCAGTGGAATGTCCTGACCATCGGCGCAGCTCGACTTCTCCCGCAAACTATAATTCCTTTTGGAAATTGAATTTATTATTTTACATTTTCAACAATATAATTGATCAAATGTCGTAACGTCTATCTTCACTTCCATGATGTAAGTAAAAATTAGTTGTTTATAATAGAATACTGTACTACTATCTCCTATGATCGGATTGTTTTTTGAAGAATCACATTATAAACTAAATAATATTCACAGATAATTGAGTTTTTGTTTTTAATTTAGAATCTTGTCTGAGATCAGGTACTGGTCCAAGACTGATTGACACTTTCTTCTTTTCATTTTTCTACCTAGCCTAGCACAATTTTGTCACTCTACCAAGAACCATAGTTAAACCTATCGATCTGAATATAGAACTGCAGTCCGCCATCTTGATTCTAACCAGTCGGTCTGAAGATGGCGTCATGGAACGCCGAAATATATTACCTGTATGTTAATGTAATGAAATAAAGTGTTGTATGATGAAAATTGTGTTTTTAATTTAATAATATAATTGACAAAGATAGTTACAAAAAGCATAATTGAAACCTCTACAGTCTACACAATCGTAATTGATCATGAATCAGACAAATAACTGTAGCAGATATGTTACTAAACAAAAAAAACTGCTAAATAAATAAGCAGTATAAGAAAAAGTAATGACAGCAGAATGACGAATGATTGTACAATTCAAACAATCTTCAAGCACGTGTTTACTAAACTATGTTAAATTGAAACAAATATGTCCATAGTTTACTTTAACCTTCTAGCCCCTCAAATTGAGTAAAATTAACGTTGGTCGTGTGTGCGTAACTCGGCTTAAACTCGTCAAATTTAAACGATTTATATCTCAAACGTAAGACCGTATTTCACTGAGGTTCTTAGACCATAAAAACCATGCACCTCATTTGGAACTCTACAAAAAGCAATCTTAAAACATGACTCCAAAAAGAAACTCCCATATGAGGAATGCATGTGGAAGAATATCTTTTGCGTATAAGTTGAGTTATGCGAAAGGTGAAAGTATGCTGATGTTGTTTGCGTCATCTTCATGTGAATACCTTTAATTTTTAACATAAAACTTTCAGATCGGTCAAATATAACTGCCGGATGGACTCGGAAACGAGTTTATGAATTCTTTCAATCTAAAATATATTATTTGTTAATATTGGGGTTTAGTAACTTACTTTTGGTTTGTTTGTAAATACTCATCCTCATTATAATTTATTATTTTACAAAAGCTGGTTCTATAAGATCTCTTTGTCCAGATTCCATCTGCTACTACGGTCAGCAACAGAACGCCCTCTTTGTCAATACCTCCACGATCCCTTGCAAGACTTATTTCTTCTTCAGCAGCCTTTTCATTTCTGATAGCGCTGTTAACTGCCATCAGTTTGCTACTTTTTTATTGGTGGTTTGGTAATAAGCAAAGAAATTTTCTTGTTCTTAAGCTCATTTCATTTGTCTTACACAAAACTATATATAAAGCACGATTTTGTATTGTTTTCAAAAACTCAATTACAAGATTACTTTCCCTGCTAACTTTTGCAAAGGCAATATTTAGGTAAGCTATACAGAAGCAGAATTGTATGTTACGAGAGTAAAACATTTAAGGGAGCTTCATCCTTTGATAATATAGATTAATAGGTTACAACTAACTGTGGATGTTGCCTAACGGGCTTCTGTTCGAATCCAGCTTTCCGCTGGTTTCCTTTCAAACCGACTAAATCTTTCGCCTTAAAAAATATTGGACATGATTCACAGGCTGAAAATGTACCTCTTTTCGGTCTGTTTCTCGGTATAAAAATTTTACCATGATTATTAATAAAATTGCTCACTAAGTCTTAATTTATCATAAAAATATTTACATCATCTTCTACTAATACCTCACCTCTTTCTGTTAATTTAATGTTCTGTAAATTACCTCTAAACAGCTCAAAATCTGACACTGATTTATTGGGCTCAGGCAATACATTATTTATTACCCTATTTGATTACCATTTAACGATTGATCCAATTTTTCCAATATGCCCTATTACAAAACTATGAACAGAGACGAATATTTTAACTCCTCAAACGTTCAAATTGGTCCAGAAATAAGTGAAAAGTTGTGTTCAAAAAAACTGCTTCACGTATTACCGTATATAGATAGGTACATAGATATATAGATGCAGAGATACATATATTGATAGATGGATATTTATTTGTCGTAGAATAGGATGCAGAAAACCGGGTGACATTATCTCAGTTCGTTTGTGCACGAGAGCTGAAGGAAGCGAGTGGTGCGTACAGAGTAGATATAACGGACCCGTAGAGTAAGTGGACCTCTTTTCCAATATATAACGTATTTAATATAAAACGGCTCATAGAGCCTATGGCCCTATTTTATAATTTTATTTAATATTAATTGGAGAAGGTTCATAGACTCTATGGCCCTATTTTATAATTTTATTTAATATTATTTTGAAAAGGTTCATAGACTCTATGAGCCAGTAGATGCTTTGGACCCATATACTTAATTTAAATGGGTTCATAGGCTCTATGACCCTCTTAAAAATTATTAAATATTACTAGGGTTCATAGAGCCTATGATCGGTAGAGTAAGTGGCCCCATGTTATATTTGATTTAATATTAAGAAGGGCCATAGAGTCTATGAACCAGTAGAGCAAATGGACCTCCTTATATATTAAATATTATTAAAATGGGGCCATAGAGCCTATGATCGGTAGAGTAAACGGGCTGTCCCCATAGAATCCATAGCAATAAGGACAAGGCAAAAAGTCTTCAGGATTGCAAGGTTTTGCTGGTTGCCGACAAACAAGTAAATCACCTTCCCTCTTTTCTAAAACATAAATTTTATGCAGGTAGTTCCCTTTGTTTCTTAGGTTTTTTATTTTCACTGATCTTTCACATGAATTCTTTGGGGTATCAAAACACTCAATAACTTCTTGTTCTGTTGAATGGGATACTAAAAGATGCTGAGTTAGTCTGGTGTAGTTTGTTACAAAACATACAAGCATCCTTCTTATCCCAAATTCTGTAAGTTTTAGATTTATCAACTATCTTATGGGATGTTAATGTTATGTGTTTGATTGTTTTTTTGGGGTTTTTTGGGGTGCTCAAACAAGGTTTTCTTTTTTAAGGGATTGGTCCTCCTCATTCAAAGTGTCAGTATAAGATGAGCAATCTGAAGAAGGTGGTTCCCAAGGAATTTCACCATCACTAGTGGTTCTCAGTATCCGATCCGTGCTGCCCATTTATGAATGTTTCGGAGGTTGGAAGATGGTAAAAAGTTGTTTGTGTGATTGGAAGTAGGTTTGAGGGTTGTCCGCAAGTCGATTTGAAACTTGAACTCCAGAACTTGAAATCTGGTCCGTAGTTTGCTGAAGGGTGGAAAGTTGCTTTAAGGTTGGGCTTCCTGCTTCTTCCGTGTTTGTTATTTCCCAGAATGTTTTGGAGATTGGAATGTTGTCAGTGGTTGTTTTCCTGGTTAGAAGTAGGTTTGAGGGTTGTTCGCAAGTCGATCCTGTTTCCTGATGATGTCTTCCTGCTTCTTCCGTGGTTGTTAGTTCGCAGAATGTTTTGGTGGTTGGAACGTCATCAGTAGTTGTTTTCCTGGTTTGAAGTAGGTTTGAGGGTTGTTCGCAAGTCGATCCTGTTTCCTGATGTCTTCCTGCTTCTTCCGTGGTTGTTAATTCGCAGAATGTTTTGGTGGTTGGAAGGTCGTCAGTAGTTGTTTTCCTGGTTTGAAGTAGGTGTGAGGGTTGTTCACAAGTCGATCCTGCTACCTGATGATGTCAATGTCTTCCTGCTTCTTCTGTGGTTGTTAATTCACAGAATGTTTTGGAGGTTGGAAGGTCGTCAGTAGTTGTTTTCCTGGTTTGAGGGTTGTTCGCAAGTCGATGCATTGTTTGAAATCTGGTCTCTAGTTATCTCAAGTTTGGGAATTTGCTTTAAAGCTGGTCCTCCTGCTCCTTCCGATGTTGTTTTACCTAAAACAGCAACAATTTACTGTTTCAGTATAAAGGTTGTGTTTGGATAAAGGTGGATGTAGGATATAGGATTTTGGAATAAACAATCTATTATTTAGAGACCAAAAGTAGAATAATAAAACTACAGACTTTAGGTTTTAAAGAGAAAATTTTGTAAGGACAAGCTAGGAAGTGATGAAAAATAGGTGTCAACAGTGCGCACCCATTAGGGAGTGACATTAATGAAGTGATCGCCCATATTTTGGAAGATAGTTAAATTTAATACATAATGGGGGACATCGGATCTTTAAAGGATACAGGTGTCTCAGTGCATCGTGACTACCCGAGAGAGGTCAGAGAAAAACCAAGTGCATGCCTGGCATGCACTCCCTAACAGTGGGAGTCAGAACAGACATCGTACGTCCCCACAGTGCCCAAACTATTTGACAGCCGAATCGCATACATTGAGGCAGACCGGGCAGTCAACTTATGTATCCATAGAATATAGACTCTATGTTTTCCTAGTAGCTTTAAGGTACATTTTAAACTTGCATATATATTGGCTAATTTTGGAAGAAGTATATATGAGGCAAAAAGAATCTTTAGTAAATTTGCAGTCTATATTTTGTAACCCCTCAAAGATTATAAATTTTTATAATTTTACAGTAATTAAAGGGGAGAAAATTATGTCAGGGAGAAATTTTAACTATAATTTTAGTACATTTAAACTATAGCAATTGGGATGAAGATTTTCTAAGCCCATGACTTTTTAACATCCATCAGAAGTGATTGGCAACTGAAGGCTTTTTGGCGATAGAAATGGTCGCACGCTTTACTGATGGTGGAATTAAAAATATAAATCAGGATATAACCAACCCAAGACTCTCAATGGATAAGGTGTTAAACAGTGGGAGCAGAAAACTTTTAAGGCTATGCAGCAGTCTCAGGCCGATAATTTAAATGAAGATAAAAAATTATAAAGGAGGGGAATCTACTTTTGTATTTGCTATTGGAGAGTTGACAATTAATTTGTTGGCAATTTCAATAAGGTCAATGTCAGATTTCAAGCTCTTTTATCACATGGCTGTGGACATAGGCCTAAGACTCCGGACGGTGGCTCCTCAAGCCGAGGGGAACGATATAATACCTTAGCGCTAATTCCCCGACTGGGCTGGACAAAAAACTGACTTTTTTTACTAAGATAAGGAGATATATTTTGTGTATCTAAGTTTCTACATGGAGCTAACTTTCAGGAAAATATAGACAAGATGGTAGTGCAAAGTAAAAGTCCTTGGTTTGACTATGGCTGTTTAAAAGCCAGAAACAGGATTTTAAATTTTAAAAACGTTTTCCGCAATTCAAATATAATGGAAATACATTTAAATATAACCAAGAAGTCTACAAATTATTTTGCACAAGTAACAAATCTGAATGCAGAACAAAACTGATGGATATGAGTTCCTGTTGCAAAAGGTGTTGGAACAGTTTAAGAGAATTTTTTGCCAAATCAGAACTAAAGTTTTTTTCCCAAATTTAAAGAAAAAAATGGCAGTTTTTTGGCGGATATCAGTGCATCATTTGATACAATTAATTGTAAGGCTTTATATTATGGAAATTATCTTGTGTGGGAGTATTCTAAAAAATAATAGGCATAGTAAAAATTTGTATTATCAACCTGGAAAATTATTGTGAAACGTGGAACAGTTGATTGTAGCAAATCCAAAATTGTTATTTTTAGAAAACGGTGAGTGCTAAGCAAATATTATAAGTGGTGGTGTAAGGAGAAGACAATTGCAATTTTGGGTAGTTACAGATATTTGGGCAAGTTGTTTACTTGAACATTCTTGGGAAAAAGGCGTTACACTAGCCGACAAGGCAAGATCAGCCAATGTAAAAATAAATTATTTTTGGGGAAGTCTTATCAATTGTGATCAAGTCCACGCACGCATTGTAAAATTACTCTTTTTACTCTTTAAAAAAATTAATTCTATGTTGCGGTGCACATGTGTGGTGATTCATTCAAGTTTTCATGTTTGAAAATTAACAGGGAATTGCAGTTTTACAAAAATTATGATTAATTGTTTTATAGTTTACATTTAAATTAATTAATCTTAATTCACTGCATCTTAATTAATTCTTTGATTATTCATTGAAAATCAACATTGTTTCAACATTTTACCTATATAAATAGCATGATATAGATGATGATATTTCCTACAAATGGCATTTTATAGCATCCTGTACTTTTATATGCCTGAAAATCCATGACAATTAATTGGATTTAATAGAAAACATGAGTATCTAAAAATCTTTTTTTCGAAAGAATAATTGTTTTCATTTTTTGGTTGAGGAGGCAACCTCCATTTATGCCCAGTAGTGACAACCTCATCAGATGGTTATTTTATGACCATTGCTAAACGTGCCAATAAATATAGAAAATGCGATGGAACCTGGAAAATTCGAACTTCTTTAATCGCCTGCAGTACCTCTGCCATCTTGGTTTTTAGTCCCATGAGAATGCTGTTAAATGCAGGTATCTTTAAAACACTTTATCACGGTAATATTGCATCGGATTTGCATCATACTTGAATATGTTTGAATATGTCACCATAATGGTATGGCGGTTCATATGACGTGGATAATTTTTTTAATAAAACTCCCGACCCTGCCAGTAGTGGGCAGGGTCAGAATCACCAACGTCAAAACAACCCCAGTCCCCCAACCGGCTCGCAGCAAAACGCACACCGGCTGTCCACCTCAAATCAACAGTCATTCTAAAATCAATCCGGACCTACACAGAACAATAATTGGCAGAGTAACCGACGTCCGTACATCCCACCCTACGGCGTGTACCCGCGACAAAATTTAAACCCCAATGGGGGATGCAAATATTCGGTTTCCCCTCTCCCTGGCAAAACTCAACTGCCTTTAGACCAAACTACACTAATTATATAAACCAGCGTAGGGCGGCATCCCAGCAAAATAAACCTAACTACCCACACCCTCATATAACACAATCAACTGTCATTGAAACATCGGGCAAACCCCCTAAACGTGTATCAGCTCCCCTGAATGATTAAGCAATTTTGAACATCCAATTAGGCAAATTCATCGTCCCAGATCTTGTCGATACAGGATCCTCGTGCTCAATTATTTCCCAGCAAATGTTTGAAAAAAATCAAGGCAGTTAAAGGTGTCGTAGTCAACAAACCCCATGCAGTTGCCACCACAGCATCATCCACACCATTAGAGTTAACCCACTATGTTTCAGTACATTTTAAAGTTAGCTATCTGGCTTGGAGCAGGAAGGTTTACATAGCTCAAAAACTCCCTGTTGTAGATTTCATATTAGGCATTGATTTTCTAAGCTACTCAAAAGCGATAATTAACATATCCAGAGGGTCCATAGTTTTTCCGTATTCAGCACCACTGGTTTTTTCTTTAGTGCAACTCAAACAACATGATGATAACCCAATCGCAGATATAGGCCCGAAATTCGGAAACAACTTGTCCAAGGACCAGAAGGCTAGGTTAACGCAGCTGTTGGACAAGTTCCCTAACGCGGTTACCAAGAAGCTTGGAAGAACCGATTTCATTTCATTTCATTTCATTTATTGTCACATAACATTTGATTTTACAGAAAAAATCCTGCTCAAACAGGTGACTAGTCGGCACATGATTTGACTTAAATCTAAAATATAAATATAAACATATTTAACATAATGGTCTGGTGTTGTATCAATTTAGAGACTGAAATCATCATTTAAAAACTCTTCAACGGAATAGTAGGCTCTTTGTATAAGGAAATTCTTGAGCAATTTGAATAATGATCTCTGTTTCATGTTTTTCCAATCATTAGGAATTTTGTTAAAAACTTTCATTTCCATATAAAAGGTACTTTTTTCTAATAATTTAGTCTTGTGCAAAGGATATTGAAGGAGATGATTTTTGTTCCTAGTGTTGTATTTATGGTCAAAGTTATTTTTCAAATATTTTTCTTTGTTAATAAAAACTTGCTGAAACAGAGTGAAAATATACAATGAAGGAACAGTTAAAATTTGAAGTTTTTTGAATATTTGCTTGCAGGACTTTCTAGACGGAGTCATAGTCATTATTCTCAATATATTTTTTTGTATTTTTAGTACTTTTTGAATGGTGGATGCTCCTCCCCAAACTGAAATCCCGTAACTAATTAAAGAGTGAAAGTAACCATAATATAGAATTAATTTAGTCTCCATGCTTATTACATTAGTCAAGCAACTCATGTTAAAGCAAACAGAGTTTAATTTTTTGGACAAAATGTTGATATGTTCAGACCATGTAACATGTTCATCAATAGATATCCCTAAAATGTTTGCTTGGTTATATCGATTGATTATTTTGTTTTTAAAACACAGTTCTAAAGGTTCAGTTTGTGATTTTTTTGATCGATAATGGATTAAACTAGTTTTAGACTCATTTAGGACCATTCCATTTACCCTAAACCACCTGTCTAGTTCTCCCATAACTTCAATAACTTTACTTTTTAGATTTTCCAAGGGTTTTTCCAAAATTATGGCCGTGGTATCGTCTGCATATAATATTGATTGAGTTTGAATGTTTAGTGGCAAATCATTAAGGTACAAAATGAAAAGAGTCGGTCCTACAATTGACCCTTGTGGTACTCCTGATTTAATTACTTCAAAATTTGAGCTATATTTAATACCATTCTTTATAATTTGAGTTTTTTGTTTTCTACAGCAGAGGTACGTTTTAAACCATTCAAGTTCATTTTGGACTATTCCATACCTCTCAAGCTTTTGCACCATAATGTTGTGATCCATGCAATTAAAAGCTTTGGACAGATCACAACTGATTGAGACTGCACTTTTAGATCTATCTAAAGTCAGATAAATTTCTTTTAAAAGCGATGCTACAGCTGAACTGGTTGAATACCCTTTTCGAAAACCATGTTGACTGTCAGATAGAAAACAATTTTTGTCTAAATAAGATTTTAGTTGTTTGTTTACAACCATTTCAAAAACTTTAGAAAAACTAGGTAATACTGAGATAGGACGATAATTTTCAATTTTATTTTTTTCACCTTTTTTGAATATTGGCTTAATAATTGAAAATTTAAGCCCAGTATCGCAAATTGGTCATTAGCCCAGTATCGAAGATTTGGTCCAGTATCGCATCAACATAGACCACCAGACCATCATGTTAGATGCCGACCATATCCATATCCCCCCCCCCCCGAAAACGGAAATTTTATGCCAGTTAATTCAAGAATTGCTTAAAGATGGGGTCATTCGTCAGTCCACATTTGTGTTCAGCAGCCTTCACAGTCCCCAAAAAGAATGGCAAAACCCGTAAGGTAATTAATTATAAGGCCTTAAACCAGGGCTTGACCCTGGAAGCAAACCCGATGCCCACCCTCGAGTCAGCCTTTCAACACCTCGGCACGGTTCGCTACAATACCCTTTTAGACTTAAATCAGGACCCATAACCAAATACCGCTCCACCCAGATTCCAAAAATTTACACCAGTTCCGCCGTACCTTGGGCACAATATGAGTTCAACTATGTACCATTTGGATTAGCCAGATGGCCTCACAGATCTGAAGAATAAGGTTTTTGGCGACATTAAATTTAAGTACATATACACTTTTTTTACAATTTAGTAATTTACTCCAACACCTTTGAAGACCATGTGCTCCACATACATGAAGTCCTTCAACGCCTTCAAAACGCTGGTTTAACAGTCAACACATCTAAAATGACTCGCATCCATCAGATTGAATTCCTTGGCCATGTAATCAAATACAATACATTGTCCATGAATAGGGAGCGAACCAAACCCATAGACACCTTTCCAGATCCAAAGAATTTAAAACAGGTATGTAGATTCCTAGGTATGACGTCCTTTTATTCAAAATGCATTCCAAACTATGCTAGTATTTCAGCACCTTTAAACCTCTTAAACAAGAAGGGCCAGGCGTTTACCTGGGGACCGAGCCAACAGGCAGCTTTTGAACAGCTCAAAGCGGCTTTAACTAAGGACAAAATTCTCAAAATGCCCAACTTCAATATGCCATTTGTACTACACACCGAAGCCAGCCGCAACAGCATTTCTGGCGTCATTTCACAACAATATGACGAAGCCTTGCTGCCTGTGGCGTATGATTCACGCCACACGATGAAAAAATTTTCATCCCAAAGCATAGGCCACACAAGACCAACTGGATTATATAACTGTAAAAAAAGCGTACACCAATATTAGACTGGTGATACTAGGTTAAGAAAGAACACTTCACAACACCACCATGGGCATGGACTGGTGGAAAGGGTCACCTGAGTCTAAGGTGGCACTTCGCGTAGGTGCCACCTACAGGAGACCCACCGAGCCCGCTGCCACTCACACCACTGCACTTACGCCCCAAATCCAACCGGGGTCATGATTTCAGATTTTTTTTTATCTTGTTTAAGTAATAATCGTGGTTCCGAGCTGAACAGTTTATTTTTTATTTATTTATTTACTTTTCTCAGCTCGCCCATGACCTCGGGGCTGGGGGAGGGAACAGCCACAAGCGCGCGCTCACACACACACACACACACACACACACACACACACACACACACACACACACACACACACACACACACACACACACACACACACACAGACAGACAGACACACACTACACCACTAGTACACCTACACTATTAAGAATATTAGATTAAACGTTGCTGTGATTGTATTTATTCTTTGTGTGTATTTATTTATAAAGATATATCTATATATCATGATATTATCAGAAGCATCTCTATAATTTATAAGATATAAACTCTAATTTTTTTTAGAAAGTTGCTCAAGGACTTCGGCACTAACTACGAACCTCCACTCCCCTTTTGCTGGTGGGGGGGGGGGGGGGGGAGGGGATGAGATCTTGTGGCGTTTGCCCCTCCCACCATTGCCTGTTCGAGGAGCAGCGATGGCCCGCCGCGCATGCGCGAGCCACCGCCGAGAGGTAAGCGTTAGCATGAGCTCTGTCTTGGATTAGCCATCGAATAATCAAGATGCAGGACCTCTAGAGGAGCCACCGCAAGGAGCCAGATAAGACCCCGGGCCAAGGTATGTGGAGTCTAAATTATTTAATCTTCAATTTTTTTTACACCTTTTAATAGAATGGTTTTCAGTAGGTAAAATTAATTGTTCAGATTAAGCTTACTTTAAATGCCCAATAACTAAATCCCCAGTTCGGCAAGTCTTTGGCCTGATTTCCCATGTGTTCAGTATTGGAATTGGTTTTGACAATAATGTTAATATTTAATAGCTTTATACATTTAATAAATTATCTCATCAAAGCTGGCTAATGGTCTGATTATATATCGATGTCTGCTCAACCTCTGTTGTCATTCAATGGGTTAACACATTTCCAAAATGGTCGAGGCGAAGGGTCAGCTTATAGACAACCCGGGAGTCCGCAATATATATATATATATATATATATATATATATATATATATATATAGAGGAAGAAAGATTACAGATCACAAACTTATATATGGTCAAATCAACTGTAAAAGAAACAAAAGATTCATCAAGTATATAACATACAGAGATTTTAAAAATATTGACAATGAAAAAGTACTATCAGATATAGCCAAGATTGATTGGGACTCAGCAATCAAATTAAATAAGGTAGACGAGATAGAAAATTTTTTGACTTCTAATATTAAAAATATTTTTGATAAACATGCTCCAGTTGTAACAAAAAGAATGACACGTCAAAAAACGCCCTGGATGACAGATGGCATAAAACAGCTGACTAAACATAAGAATAAATTAAGAAGGAGGTTTTGGAGGAATAAATCTTATGAGTTTTGGGATGAATACAAAGGTGTCAGAAACCAGCTAAATAAGTTGATATGGAAAGCTAAAAAGTCTTACTTAGAAAGAAGCTTATCTGATTGCAAACAATCCAAAGAATTTTGGAACTGTTTGAAAAAATGTGACATATGGGGGAATAAACAACAAAACTCTCATGATTTTCTCGATAAAATAACGCCAGATGACTTAAATCAATATTTTACTGCCATGGGTACATCTTGCTCTCCCAGTACTATTACAGAATCATTTTATTCTACTAATAAATTGGATAGAGCTAAAAAATTTTGCTTTAAAGAGATTTCTGAGTTTGAAGTAAAAGCAATAATAAACAAAATTAATACGAAAGCTGTTGGAATTGATGGTGTTTCAATATACATGTTAAAATGTGTAAGTCCTTATATTATATTACCTCTAACGTATTTAATTAACAAATCATTATTTAGTGGTGAATACCCATCATCATGGAAGATAAGCAAAATATATCCGTACCCTAAAATAAATAACCCTACATCAGTGGAACATTATAGACCAATATCTATTTTACCTATTTTAACTAAAATTATTGAGAAATTGATAGCTGACCAGGTAACAGATTATATTGAAACAAACAATATATTGCCAAAATTACAATCAGGTTTTAGAAAATTTCATAGTACAAATACTGCTTTGGTTAATATGTTTAACGACCTGTTTGATGCTGCTGATAAAAGCAAATGCAGTACAATAGTATCATTGGACTATTCGCAAGCATTTGATTCAATTTGTCATAAATTACTGTTAAGGAAAATGATATATTTTGGATTTGACCAGACAGTTATAACTTGGTTTCAGTCTTATTTAAGTAATAGAGTACAAATGGTTGAAATAGAAAACAAAATATCAAATCCCCTTTTGAAGAATAGAGGAGTACCTCAAGGGAGCTGCTTAGGACCTCTGCTTTACATTCTCTATACAGCAGATTTAGATGATCAACTTAATGAGAAATCCACTCTATATATGTATGCAGACGATTGTCATCTTTGTTATTCATACGATCCAAAACTTGTCAAAACCGCATTTAACACTATAAATCTTGATTTGCAAAATATATTAGTTTGGTCTTCTAACCATGGACTTAAATTAAACATTTCTAAATGTAATGTAATTCATTTAGCAACAAAAATAATTAGGTCTTATATTAAAACAGAAAATTTTAAAATAAAAATAAGTGGAAGTGAAGTAAAAGTCAGTGAAAAGGTCAAACTTTTAGGAATTATTTTAAACTCAGAGATGAAATTCACAAACCATATAAGTAATATTTGTCAACGTGCTGTGGGAAGACTCCGTGCCCTATACAGATACAAAGACCTTCTACCTGAAAGCGCCAAAATTAAAATAGTAAAATCTCTAATTATGCCAATGTTTGAATATTGTTATCCAGCTTATGGCAATGGATTAAACAAAGAAGATAGTAAACGAATAGAAAAAATACAAAATTCAGATATACGATACAGTTTAAAGAAATATGATCACATTACAAACTATAGAAAATTTGCTCAACTATTACCTACAAAAATTACATGTGAATTTTTAACTATATCCATGATACACAAAACATTAAAATTGAAAAAACCACAGTACCTTTATGAGAAATTGGCTTACAGAATTGACACATCAAATAAATCCACAAGACAAAATTATCAATTGCACATCCCAAAAATAAACAAAGAAATTGGAAGAAAGGGTTATAAATTTTATGCACCAAAGATATATAATGCTGTACCGAAGAATATAACCGAATCAGAAACAAATTCAATAACGAAACAGTTGAAGATACACTACGCAGAGAAATATTTATAAATTATTGTAGAAATCATTGTAAAATTATATTAAGTAATTTAGTAGAGTTGTTCTGAAAATCAGTTTTACTGAGAACCGCTCAAATAAAGACGATTATTATTATTATTATTATTATATTCAACATTTACAAAACCATTTTTTTTTAATGTCCAAATACGTGTTAGTTGCACAGTACAAGTTAGACATTTCGTAACTTTTAACCTCTATTCCGACCTCTTGTCACTTATTCACTCTCGGTTTGGTCCTGGTCATTCCGGGAATTCGGCTTTGGACCTCCTATGAACGCGCAGTCCATAGAAAGAAGGAAAGTGCAATATGAAAGAGGTCAGTTATGTTTTGTGGAAATGTTTTTCCTAGTCAAGTAGACATCAATCCTTTATTTATAGTTGACTTTTGAACAATTACAGTAGGCCTACATTTAGTAATTTTCTTCATTTTACAGATGTTAACATTTTAAGTATATTACTTCAGGACTTACTAGGTTTTATGTAAGTCCTGCTACATAACCAGTTAGCCTACTGTTCTTTAACTGAAACATGGAAATAAATTATTATTATAAAAATACAAAATTGCATAAAACAAAATCAGTATTGATAAAAATTCACTAATTGAAGTAAGGTTTTAAATAATTTCCAGAGTAGGAAACCGAACCCCCCCCCCCACTCGCCCTGTTCCAATGGTGGGTACTCCATACCCTCCCCCAAATGTAACAAATGGATATTTGTTAAAAACGACATCATTTTTCTGAGAGGGGAGTCAGACAAATTATGATGGTAGGATGATTTTAGGGGTGGGGTCCAAAAATGGCCAAAAAGCAAAGAGATAAATTATGGACGGCCCCTTAATTCCTTTTTAGAACCAATTCATGCTTCAAAGTAAAATGTGGATAACAAGTAGACAAATGGTCTTATGATTTTGAGGCCAGACCCTATAAAATATGCAAATACTGTATTCAGAAATATATTTAAATTTTAAGAAAACTTCATATTATTAGAGTTATATTTATATTTCTATGTTTCCTGAGACTTTCAATGAAAGCCGTCTCTTAAAAATTTTTTACATGATTTCTACACCAATGCAAGGCTATTTTTACAATCAAGAAATGTCTCTTCTGCACAGTTTGTTATAGTACCGTAAAGAAAAAAAAAAAAAAAAAAAAAAAAAAAAGTTTCCCCAACATATTTGCTAATTTTGGATGAGTACTTCACATCATAGAATCACAGCTGAAATAAAAAACAAAATGTACCTTATAAGTTATATATTTTTTAATTCTAACTAATAATTATGGTGATGTTTTAAAGATAAATATGATAAATACTAATTGATTCCATAATAAAAAATAAAACCAAAAACAACCACAGTGTATCTTGCCGGGTCTGGAAACCCAAATGTTTATAAAACAATAATACACATGTTACCAAAAATTTGTATGCAGTAGTAATCTTTTCACTGCTGGAAAGCAGAAAAGGCACACGAAAAGAAAGATACGTTTTCCTTCTTAGAAAGATCTTTCTGAGAAGAAAGAATGATACAAGAAAGAAGTAGGAAAATACTTATGAGCAATGAAGAGTCTCATGAAGCCCGTCTGCCCCGTTGGGTCCACGGAGTCTGGAGCGACCGCGCAGGTGATGTTGCCATGTCTCTCCTGGGTTTGCTTGATCATGATCCCACACTCTCCCTGGTCCAGTCCCGCCCCATAGTACGAGATACCACACGTCCCTCTACCAGTCTTGAAGAAGAGTGAAATTCCACCCACCGTGAACTGGCAGCTGTCTATCGCTCCTTGGTACTGCAAAGGATTAATTGAGATAAATATTTTGCTATTGAAATTTTGAGGTAAAATTTTCTTACCAACTATCAATAGCTACGAGAACCGGAACACACAGATTCAGCACCATTGTTTAGTTGCTTAATAAATACATAACTTTCACACCAGGGTAAGGGACGCTCTTGACCCTTGCAAAGCCCCGAACAGCCTCTCTTTTCCTCACTCCACTTCCCCCCTCCTCCTTTATTCCCTCCCTTTCCCTTACTATGAAATCTCTTCATACTCAAAAGCTCTCTCGTTGCCAGTCAGACTCCCCAATCGTCGGATTGGTTAAATAAACATGGGACTATTTGAATAGTACTCAAAAGCGCTGTCCTGAGGTGTTGGACGATTCCTCCGTGAGCGTCCTTGTGTGTTTTGTTAACCCGAAGGAAGAGTCCGTGTGCGATCGTTTTTTTATTCTGTATTTGTAATTGTTTAGGCTACAGTTGCCATTTTAGATTTGTTTTTATTTTAAGTAACTTTTTATTTTTCCATGTATAACTATTTCAATTGATTGTAGTATCATTGTTATAATATTTAATCTATGGTTTATGCAGGAAAACCTTTTAGTATTTTTTATATAATCTGATAGTTGAGTTTTGTACAAAAGCTTTTTTATTTATACTCCAAAACGTTATTTTTACTATTTTTATACTATTTTACAAAAGTGTTATTGAAAAATATTAAGTTTTAGTAAAAAAAGTAAAATATGTTTTGTTTAAATCCATAAAAGTTATAATAATTACATTTGTTAAATTAACTTTACCAGTCTTGCTCTGTTTTGCAGGGATATAGCGTTAAATCTATTTTATAATCATTTTCTGTTTTTATTTCAAACAATAAAAGTATTTAGAATACATTTTGTGCATTTTTTCCAAACCCGGAGGAAACCTCCTTGAGCGAGAGACAGCGTTTTAAATTTTAAGCTACCTCTGGAGGGTTCAGCCAGCTGACTTGTGTTCAATTCCTTTCTTGGATTGGAAAATAATGCTTGACTGCCAGTATATCAGCAGGTAACTTCAATTTCATATAAGTTCTCAGAGCAAATGCCGTAAATAGAAATTATTAGCTCTTGATTAAACATTGAGTTTAAAATCCAACAATGCAATATATCTATGGTTTACAACCATTCAAAATCTTTTACAGTTTTTTTCCTATCTGGGACAATTGGTCATTCATAATATGTGCATCTCATTGGGACTTATGGGTTTAGTAAAATGAAATCCTATAGAGCTCAAAGCGTTAACCAACACCAAAATGATATTTTTTACAAATTTACAGTAGAACCTCTCATATCTAACCATGACGCGACTTGGCTATGGTCGGAACGGCCAACAAGTCGGATATCGGGAGGAGGAAAAACATACGGTATACACTAATACAGTATTGTAATACAACCTTATCTATAAAATATTAATTGAAATATCAAGATATGTATAATAACTGAAAAATGACCAAATTTAAAAGTAAGTGTAAAACAAATCGTAGTGCGTACAATAAGTCTTCCAAATTTCGATAGGCTCAGCAATGACGGGAGCGGGGGAATCACAGTACAACCACTCAGAATCCCGAGA
Source organism: Neoaliturus tenellus (assembly GCA_030545055.2). Classification (NCBI taxonomy): domain Eukaryota; kingdom Metazoa; phylum Arthropoda; class Insecta; order Hemiptera; family Cicadellidae; genus Neoaliturus; species Neoaliturus tenellus. The sequence goes on from CM061535.1 coordinate 32,706,107, forward strand.
AAACCCAAAAACGTTTTGATTTAATTTCTACAATATGGCACATAAAAGTTTAAAAGAGAATATTAAACATTCGTTTCATGCGTATATATAAAAAAAACATTTCAAACTGTTAGTTTATAACTTTAAATTAACGTGGTACCCATTATTCATTTAATTTCATGATAATAACAGCAAATATACCAATGCGAGCCTCCTTTATCTATTTTATTACTGACTGAAATGGATACTGTATGGTTTTTTTTTTTTTTTTTAATGTACTGTATTGAGTACATTATATGCCGATTAAATTGATTTGTTATGGATAAGCAACTGGTATAGCTTGGATAAGGAATGATTTGATGGGGGGGGGAGGGGTCTAAATAGTGTTTCATTGTGGTACAAAACTACGCTGATGGCAATTTAAACTGCGATAGGCCTATATATAACTTTATAAATTATAAATATAAATTATATATAAATACCAAATGAAAATAAAATTATCGAATACATTATCCATTAGGCCTAATTTAAAATCCGATCAGCTTAGGCAGACATACACATTCAAACCAATTGAAGATTGTCAGGATCAATTGAAGATTAGGCCTCTGGTTTTCATAGATCATTTTACTAATGCAGATGCTTCTCATGACAATGAAAATCTCCGACCTGCAGCACGGTTGCACCTGCAGTGAAATTAATTAAGTGGCGAACGACGTTCTGTAAAAGACAATGTGATAACAACTTGCGGAGGTCTCCACCAGGGTTGTCACTGGTCCGACTGTATGCACTTTATTGTCACGCCGCACAGCGGGAGAGGGGTAGAGGGCGCCGGAGTAGGGGCGTTGACAAGTTCAAATGTTTACCAGATGCAACGTTGACCAGTTAGACAAGTGACTAGTTGGTGGCCACCCAGGCACAACACCATAGGGTACTGGGAGGGTTGATCTCCTGGACAGAACCTCTGGCAGTTATTTAATATGTGAATAGAGGGAGGAAGAGGGTATATTTTTTTAAGTGGAATTTTCCCATTTTAAGGCATTCGGTGCTGAAAAATACTCCATAGATGTTCACCAGCGCCTTACTTCAGTACCGTAAGTTAAAAAAGAAAACCAACAAAAACATATTGCATGGTTCTAAAGAGCTAAGTTGTCCATAGCAATAGCAACACCAATGTACGGTGCCATTCCTTGATGTCAATCGCTTCCAGGGCCGAGTCTCTGAGATGTTTTTGTGCAAATCTGTGTAGGCCCTGGCCACAGAGACAAAGAAGGAAAAAACTCACCTCCTCTTGTTGGTGCTGATTTGGGGGTCCCACACTCTGAAATATCCTCTGTTCTTTTGTGCTGCCTAATTGTTTAGTCCCGTTTATTGTCTTGTTGAGTACATTGGAGCACAATCACGGGTGGGGGGGGGGGGGTTGGATATGGTTAGTTTAAGTAAAATGGCAAGATTCAGGCCAACCTTGCTGAGATTTGGTGTACAGGTGAAGTAATGTCCTGCAAAAAGACAAAACTGTGATTCATCCTAGAAATGGTGGTGTCGTACACTCTTGTGCTTGTTATTATTTTGAGATTGCTGGGTGCCTCATAAAAAAAATAGCAAAAGTATAAATACCAGTAAATCTATCAACAAACAGAAAATCTAGGAGAAGCAGTCTTTTAAAAGCCAAATGTCACTCACTTTCGCCAAAATGAGGTTTTTGGCATAAGCTATTCTCCTGTCTGTAAAATCCTGTTCAATAGGCTATATTTTTATTTTTTTATTTTTGCTGTCCCAGTGACATTTTTGTAGAACTTAAACGGTTTTAGGGAAAGCAGTCCGAACACCTCCCTTTCCTTTAGGTTCTTGTTCGCCATAGAGGATGAAATTTGAGTGAATTTCAAAAGTGATGCAGTCTGTGTGCTGTGGTGAAAGAAAATTTACAGGTACCGGTATTGAAATAAACAAATATAGTGACCTCATGCTCGTTTAGTCATGCAGGTCTTATAACTTAGTATTTGGCTGAGCTGTCAGATTGGCTAGCAGTACTCTGAAACTGAAGCCTAAGAATTTCCTAACTTGCTTAGGTCAAAAACGCTAAAAATATGAATGAGGCCTTTAATTAAAAACTCCAATGGATCCGGAAAGTCTAAGTTTTGCCAATTGAAGGCTAATTGGATTGGGATGGGGAAATAACACCAAAGCATACTGCTCCCTTGATTTAGGGACCTAAATTTTACCGATAATTATACAATTGACAGCTTGGATACCCACTAAATGTGCATGATTATCTTAAGGCCTGCCAGTTTGAGTACGTGACTCGTCATGACTTGAAAGTCCTATAGCAAATGATGACACAAGTAAAAAAATAAGCTTAGCCTACCCTAGGCAAATATTGTGCGGCATCTTCATAGGCTATATATGCTAAAACTTCGCTCAATGTAAAATGTTTCATTGGTCAGTAAGAAAAAACCTGATAAGTTTCTAAAAAACAAGTGATGAAAAATACTTACTTTACAAAGGAAGGAAGCTTGCTCTCCTGGGTTGACTACAGTGTATTTGGGACCTACTTGAAGCTGACCCAACAGTCCTAAAACAAACGGTAACTTGATTATTAGGTAAAATGATTACCATATTGTTATTCTTTAGCTTAACTTCGTAAAATGGACCTCCACACAACAAGAGGTATACCTTTTTGATAGGCCCTACGATTCCCTACAAGAATTCATAGATGACCACACTATAAGCCCGGATTATGGTACCGATCCTGAATCATCAAATTCTCCTGCCTGGCTGGAGAAAATACTCTGACAAATCCCCTTTCCTGGAGACTGCGGAGAGGACGCCATAGATAACAGGTAACAGGAAGCCTAGTAAACCTAATGGAAAATTACAGTTGTCCTATAATACGGTAGGCTAGCAAGTTTAGTGTCTGAGTTCTAGGACCAAATAAATAAGCTGTTAAGGATGCTTTCAAGCTAGGAACAGCATTTACTGATAAGGGTCTTGCTGGATCGTAAAAAAAACTTAAAATCTACCCTTAAAGGGCTACAGTAAAATAAATAGTTTTTAATGTCCTACAAAATATTACATTAGCTTAAGCCTACTTTGACTTGAAATAACATTTTAGACCAAGGCCTAATTTAAGACTAAATTAAGCCTAGGAATAGAAAGATTTATTAATAAATTGAGCTTAAATCATGCATATCCAAACAAATCAAGTTGAATCTGTGTAGTAGCAAATGCCCGTTCATTTAGTTTTTAAAACGTAGGCTGCTCCTGTTTGAAAAACCATTAGGTAAGTTTTAACTTACTCAAAAGTTAGTTTTAGTTCAATAAACACCATTTTTTTAATATGCCTAGTATTTCAAGTGTAAGACATACCTGTTGCAAATGAATAAAATTAAAATTGAATGTTATTCTGAAAAATTAAATAAATAAATCACAAAAGGGAGAACAAACTCCGTAACTAAGGTATAATATACTAATATACTACACTAATACACTACCGTACACTAATATAATATACTAAGGTATAATATGCCTAGTATAAATTTAAAGTGTAAGACATACCTGTCGAAAATGAACAAAAAAGGAATAAATTTAAAATTGAATGTTATTTGAAAAATAAAATAAATAAATCGCAAAAGGGAGAACAAACTCCGTAACTAAGGTATAGGGTTTAGCTTGAATGACACTTACTTGCTTGTTGTATTTTTGTATTTTTGGGGTCAGTTCGATACCTAGTTACATCGGTCCTCCCGGGAGTGGAACGAAAGTCAAATCATTATATTCTAATTGCGTTTGCAATTCAACGTTCGAGAACTTGATCAGCTTAATTAGTTTTAGACAACCTAATTTACTGTAAATGTCTTGTATCTTGAGATAAACTACAATTTTATGTAACGAAAATTGTTGTAATGCCATAAATAAATAATAAAAATGAAAATAAAAGCCAAACACTGATAATGAGCAGTATGTAACGCCTAGCGCAATCTGACAGGTGTTTTGACAACTACGTGTCCAGCCGACAACGTTCTGCGCTTGTAACACACAGGACGTTGTCCTTGACTATTATACGAGTTGTTCGTGAATTGCAGACTAACGTTACAACAAGTTTATCTTAATTTTGGCGCTTCGTTTGTTTGTCTATTGGGTTATTATTACTTATTTAAATTTTTAAAGTAAAAATAGGTGTATATGTTTACATTTGTATTCTTTTAATTAAAAGTAAACTAATATTGTCGTACACCAACTGTAAGTGCAGTAACTTAATGAAGCTAAAATTAAAAAAATTTTAAAATCGGGGATGGATTTTCAGTAGCATAACGTTTGGTTTAGTTGTTTATGACAGCTTCATGGACATTTCTACAGTAGTAAAACTTACCTCAGCCTATAATTAATTGATGTTTTTTATTTGGCGTAGACCTATTTAAAACGGAATACACTAAAAATTGCCAAACTTATAGAAAAAAAACTGTTTGATACATTTCAAAATAAGAGCTGAAATCTATTTATGGCAAATTAAGTGAGTTATGTCAAAAATCCATAAACCCGTGGTTGAAAAATATTTTTAGTTTATTTATTTCCGTTCAAAGAAGTTTGTTTGGTCGTGGAATGGAAAGTTTCCGATTCATTGAAGTTTCTGTATTATTTTAAAATAAATTATAGTGCAAATATAATATTTAATTTTTAGACAATTTCCCAGTGTCTACCTTTAGTAGACATATATTATCAAAACGAATCAGTCATATCAAAACGGCCAATGAGAAGGGAGGGCTAGGCATAAATTCTCTAATGGGAATTCACTCACGCTATAAATTTCAATGAGCTGCGTGGCATAGGTATACTCATTTCTACTTAAAATAAATGATTATTCTCTCAAACTTTTGGTTAATAATGCATGGATATAAGGTATTACAACATGTGATTAAGGACCTGTTAGAGCCTCTTTCAAAATGAAATTTGAACGAAATACCAACATAGAAATAAAACACAAATAATATAAATAATTTTTCCCAAAACGAAATTTGGACCACTCACATTTGTCACTGAATCTATTATGCCTAATAAAATTGCGAATGATATGCTAGGTTTAATATAATTATATTAATTATGTGTCAATGTCCTAAATGTGATAATAAGCGAAAGCGGGGATCTTTTTCTATCCAAATCGTATACGTTGCTTCTAAAATATAACTTTGTGAATGAGTTCAAATAAAATGTTTAAAAATTTATATGGTATGTTTTCAGTTTTATTTACAATACTTTTCTAAAATAGTGCCCCATATTATCAATTTTATATTTCATTAATACAGTATACAATATAAAAGTGAATATGGTTTAAGCGGTAGAGCCCGTTTTATCAGTGTTATTTTATCATTTTATTGATTTGGCAATTTTATTGATAATTGGGACGTTCGACAGCTAAAAATTGAAAAGAAACTAATGTCTGCCAAAAACTCAGAGCACACTTCCCAATCGAACATTTAAAATGATTTTACGAAAACAGAAGCTATACAAATTCAAGTACAGGAAGTAATATCATTATTTGGAATCTTCCTTTCTTAAAGACTTTACAGATCCTTCATAATCGAAATAAATATTTCAGAAAATGCGAGTCAGTATGTTAGGGTCATGTCATACGAACGCTAATCGTCGGCTTAATTAAAAAACCTCGTAACTCCATAAAATGCGTTTTTGTGATTTTTATGTTTTGGTGCAGTTTTTTTGGTGCCTGCACAGTTCATTAAAGTCTCGTAACTCCAAAAAATATTTAAAGACTGAAAAAAGGGAGAAAACAAACCACGTATATTTGTTTGAGGTAAATTTGTTTCTGCAAACCTAGTAACTCCTAAAGCAGCCTCCTTATTACAAACCAGTAACTCCTTAAACGGCCAAATTATTTGTGTGTTCGACCACTTAACTTCAAAATTAGTTATACCAAACCACGTATCTTACATTCTTAAAACACGTAACTCCTTTACTAATCTATTTCAAAACTCGTAACTCCACTCTACTCAAGAAAATGTTGAAATAAGGGAAAAGTGATACTTTAATTACCTTACAATAATTATAACTTACTCCAAAAAAAAAAGTTAAAAAGAAATTTTTCTTGATAAAAAATAAACCGGTTTTTTGTTTCTCCTTTAAAAAAAGGAAAATGTGAGTTACGAGGTTTGCTAATTAGACGACGTAATGCCACCACGTTATGCCGTCGCGTTGATAACGCTCCAACCCGGCATTAGAATCTTAATCGGCCGTTCGGCGTTCGCCTCGGATACCTTCGTACGCAATCGGGAAACTTCGAAACCTAATGTTAATTAGATCAAATATCAAATATAGTATAGTAGTTAAATCCGCTGTCTGCCGCTCGGCGGAGACGGCGCTGGCGACGGTGCCACCGGCAGTGACAGTCCATCTGATGCGTCAACAGCTGACCGAATAAAATACCGCGTTGATTATCAACACCTGCGAAGACTTCTCTGTGGTTTTGATTGGTCCAATGTTCTAATGCAAAAAAATGCGTCTGATGCTTATTCTGTATTTTCTCAAACTCTGCAAAATCTCATTTCTAAATCCAAAAAGGAAGTTAAAAATAAAGCTAAGTTTAATAAATTGAAACCATGGATAAATTTGGAAACATGTAAGAAAATAGAAACTAAAAACAAATTATTAAAGAGAATTAAAGCAAATCCTAACAACAACGATCTAAAGAACTATTTTAAATCGTTTAGAAATAAATTGCAAAAAGATATTAGAACATTAAAAAATGATTACTACAACAATCTGTTTTCTAAGTTCAAAGGAAATAGTAAAAAAACATGGAACGTAATAAAGGAAATAACAGGACAGTCATATAAATCATCCTCTAACAAAATAAGTCTTGAAGTTGATAATGTAGTCATAGAAGATCCTTTAAGGGTAGCTAATACACTAAATAATTACTTTTTATCTGTTGCTGAAACCTTAAATACAAATAATATGATGCCAAATAATTTCAACGAGTGCATATGGAAAAATTATTTTAAAGATTCTAACATAACTAGCTCAATTTTTGTAACACCTATAGATAAAAATGAACTTGTATCTATAATAAAATCCTTAAAGAATGGAACTTCCCCCGGGATAGATGGAATTAATTCAATTTTGATTAAAGAAATTCATGAGGGTATAATTGATGTTTTACTCCATATAATCAATCTCAGCTTTTCAACTGGGGTTTTTCCTGAAAAAATGAAAGAAGCTGTCGTCATTCCTATTTACAAAAAAGGGGTCAAAATTACTCAGTAGTAACTATAGACCGATTAGCTTGATTTCTTCCTTTTCCAAAATAATCGAGAAAATTATGAAAAATAGACTGGTTGGCTTTCTAGAGAGTAAATTCGTTTTTAGTAAAAGACAATTTGGTTTTAGGCAAGGCTTGAGTACAGAGATTGCACTGTATGAATTCATGAATAAAATATACAATGGAATTAATGATGGGAATAAAGTAAGTGGATTATTTCTCGACATAACTAAAGCTTTCGATACTGTCAATCACAGTATCTTGTTGGGAAAATTGTATAACTGTGGGATAAGGGGAATTGTGCATGATTGGTTTAAAAGTTATTTGACGGGAAGACGACAATGTGTAAAAATTAATAATTCAACCAGTGATTTTGGCGAAATTAAGTATGGTGTTCCTCAAGGCTCAGTCCTTGGCGCCACCCTATTCCTGATATACATCAATGATTTGTGTGAAGCTAATTTTAAGGGGGGCGTTTTTTCATTTGCAGATGATACAGCCTTATGCTATGTTAGGAATTCATGGGAAGAAATTGAATCAGATATGAATTTTGATCTTCAAGCACTGAGATGGTGGTTTACGAAAAATAATATGACGCTAAGCACTGATAAAACAAAGTTTTTAAATTTTAGTCTAAGAGGAGAAAACATTAACCTAAATAATATTACATACAAGTGTGGGGAGTGTCTTTGCAAAAATGAAGTTTGTCAATTGAAATGCTCAATAGTAGGAAAAGTTGATTATTTAAAATATTTAGGCGTAACTTTGGATAGTAAACTTACAATGAAAATCCACATAAATGATCTTAAGAAAAACCTGTTAAATTTACTCAGACACTTTTATTATTTGCGACCAATGTGTAACAATGATTTATTAAGAACACTATACTTGTCTATCGTTCATAGCCGGTTAGATTATGGGTTATCTTTTTGGGGTGGGACATACATAACGAATTTAAAACCAATAGTAACTCTCCAAAAACAGTTCTTACGACTTATTACTAAAAAAGCTCGAGATGAACCATCCAGGCCTCTGTTTACCTTTTTGAAAATTTTACCTTTAAGATATATGTTCGTGTATAAGATTTTAAAAATATTCTTTGTTAGGAGTAGAGGTGCGAATGACGAAAATGAATATAAAACTAGATTAAGAACTGTAACTGACTACTTGGTACCAAGACCTAAGAATACATTTTTTACAAAAACCTGTAGTTTTCTTGCTCCAAAGATTTTTAATAGCCTTCCAGCAGACTTAAGGCAAGAATTAATTTTAAATAAATTTATTAGAAAACTGAGAATTTGGTTGTTTGTGGTTGATAATATAGAAGAATTGTGCTTTAATATACTAAGCTAATGGCAAGATTATTATTATTGTTATCATTATTACTTTATTGGAAACTGTAACAAGAGCTAAGTTTTTGTATTTAGGTAAATGTTAAGGTAGGCCTAGTCGTTTATTTTATTTTTATATTGAGATACATTTTGAGTATTATTATAATGTATGTATGCATGAGTATGAGTGTACTATATTCATAGGTTTTAGTCGCTTAGTTTGAAGACAAAGAAAATAAATTGACATGGCATATTTGTTCTATTGTTTTTTCTCATACTTTATAGGGGCGTAGTAATATATGTATGTCTGTGTATCTATGTAAATGTATGTATATGTGTGTATATCTTTATGTGTTAAGTAAACATCTTGACAAGGAGGAACAATTTATTTTATAAAGGCTACAAAGCTGTTTCAAAGTAATTTTTCAGCATAATAGTCATAAGTTTTTTTCTCCAAATAGTGAGTTTGAAATTTTGTTTTATTTGTATTTTACTTGTCTTGTCACTGCTATTGCGAATTAAAAGTGTATTCTGGAGGAGCCTCCCAACAGGCATTGCCTTGGAGGCCAAAGCAACTTTCCAAAATAGAACAAGGTCAGCTTGGCTTCTTTATAATTGTATGGTATTTTGTATTTGATCAGTATTTTTTAAGCCTATAAGATATTTATTGTAATTATTGTATCTATTTTGGAAATAAAATTATTATTATTATTATTATTATTATTATTATTAGTTATAATGTGTGGGATGATGCTAAAATGAGCCAGGATAGAAGAAGGGCCAGGGTTTATAACACCCTAGAAAAAAGTCAAATACCATCATACGAAGAAATACTAATTTTAATGGAAATTAGAATTAATTGATGGAATTACATGAATAACATCTAAAAAAAAAATTGCACAGAGTTTGAGTTTAATCTAAAAAAAAACCAACGTTTGTGTTTGCAACTTTAAATTTTAAACGATATGTGTGTGCACGTTATGTTATAACTCACCTAAGTTCAAATTCTTCACATATTTAATACAACTTATCTGTATTGGATCATTAATTCTTCCATCAATTATTTTTCATTCCTTCACTCTAATTTGTAATTTGTTGTTGTTGGTTTTTTCACCTAATGAAATGTTCATTTTGTCACATTTTTAACCGAGTGCCATTTTGTAATTGGTAAGGGGTTTTCATAATCACAACATTTATCTTGTTTTATTTTATTTCTTATGATTTTTTAACAATGGGATAAATATATTATTTAAAAATATAATAAATTATACAAATGATTATTAATGAAATAGGATTAAAAACATAAGGAGGAAAATAGGTAATAGAAATGGAAAATAATATAGAAAATTTGAAAGTATATAGAATAGGGGTATAATAGAAGTCAGGGATGGACTCACGCCCTCGATGGTGGCATTTCAACCATAGCATATTAATTTAATGTGTAAAAAATGTGTGTGTTTATAGGCTCTACCAGTGTAGTAAAATTAGTCGGGAAAAATTAAATAATTTTTGGAAAGCTAATTTCTTTTGAAATGTGTTCTATGGCATCCAATGACCTTCCTCCGAAAAGTCCCCTAAGATCCCATGTGGGGATCATGCCCAAAAATGAGGGATTGGCCTATAAGGAGTTAAAATATATTTTGGTATTAAGCATACTAAATTTGAATACATTCCAGAAGGTTTACATATATCAAATTAAAGGTCTTAAAATGTAGAGTACAATGCCGTAGACCCGACCTAAATATAACGATCGGGAGAAAAATGGCAGACGTTCAAAATTTAGAATAAAATAATATTATCAAAACTTTGAAATGAAATAACTTCAGACATATTTGACCTTTTGAGGTCTGGTTTTCGGCTATGTACTCTCCTTATTAAGATCTTTAAAATGATGTATAGCATGGCTATGGCCTAAGAAAAAATTTTCCAAACACCCTCTTTGGGTCGACCATGTAGAGGGTGGTTCAAGGGTAATATGATGGGCATATGTCAAGCTATCCCTATTTGCAAAGGCAATTGTACAAGCAAACGTTTGCCGCAAACCGGACCTCAAAAGGTCAAGTATTTAGAAAATTATTACATTTTTAAGCGTTTGGATTAAAATTTGATATTTGTTCTAAGTTTGACAGGCTGCCACTTTCGACTCAAGCAACCTTTTGAGATGGGGTTTGCGGCATTAAATTCTACTACTTAAGAGCTTTAATTTGATCTACATAAACCTATTGGTCATCGAAAGACCTATTTCTGACTCCAAGAGGGTCATCCCATCATTTTTAGGCATGTTGCCCACTGGGGATTTCAGGGGATGACATAAAACAAATTTCAGCAAAAATTGGCTGTCCAAAAATTTTTTCATTTCCAGCCATATTTTGGCTTAATTTTACTACACTATACGCTTTTTAGTGCACAAGTAGGCTGCCTAATGTATGCAGGAATATTCGCGCGCTTTTCAGAATGAACGTGACGTCCAAAGCTAATGCGAATTCTGGCGTTGCTGTATAGCACCCCCTCCGGAATCGCCGAGTGTGGACGTGACGTGACGTTGATGTATAGCTGTATATCAATGTTTGCGAGAGGTGCTGCAGACCTATTCCGAAGACCTGTCGAAGACACAACACGTTTTCGGCTGTCCGCGGGCTACGACGGAACGAGCCCATAGAACATAGAACTATATTATACACATGGAACGCCGGGTCAAGTAGCAAAGAGTGGTGGAAAACGGGAAACGGGCCGGAGTCAAGCGGCTCCATGGAGTCCCCCCACCACTACCCGGGGGACAGACGCAAACAGGCGATTGATGCCGGCGTACACGTGTCTATTATCACGCTTCTACAGCTCACAGCCTCGATAAACACCCAACTAAACTGAAATATTTTCAATCTGGAAGAAATAAGGATTACAACTGTGTAAATTACTTTAAGATTGGTATAGAATTACAATTTTAACAATTGAAAATACTATGAAATCTAATAATGTGAACTTGAAAAAAGTTACTAAGCGTAATTTTTTTTGTTGTTTTCGGGTTAGAAACAAACTTAAAGCGGGAAAGTTGTAGGTAATGAGATGATTCGTAATACTTGGTAGAAAAATATAGGATAAAATGCTTAGTATTTTCACAATCACATTGCTAATGAGCCCAGCAAGGTCGCGCCGTCAGGCCGCCCAGCTCAGTTCCCGGCTCTTGGACGTTCATTTTGAATAAACGTTATAAAATGTTATTCCTAGGGTAGACATTTATTTAACTTAGGCTATGAATATATATTGAGTAACATAGTTAGCCAACAGATTCGTGTATTTCAATGATTTTCACTGCATTTCGCAATAAAACTAATCTTAACGGTTATTTTATGAAGGCCTTCGCAATAGTAAATCGCTTTTTAGCCTTCCTAAATCTTTTTCTAGTAACTTATTTATTTGAGGTGCCATATTCATAGATAATTTATCCAAAAATAGAATAAAAAGCTTCCTACCTTAGTACATAGGCCTACGTCACTTTTCCATAAAGAATAAAAATACAAATGAATTGTAACTGTACATATAGAGTTTTAATGTTATCGCTTACCGAATTATAAAAGATATAATTTCTTTGGTCCAATTTAACTTAGTAATAAAGTTACTTTTAACCTCTGAATTTCGGTTGCCAGTTAATTATTTGACATGCTAGGTTTTAAACTAGTCTTTCGAACACATTATTGTATGGTTATATTAAAAGAAAATTTATAAAAAGTCATCAAAAAATAAAGAGTTAAAATCCGTAAAATGGCCAATATGTTTCATGAAGTTATAAATTTGTAAACGTATATTTTTTAGACGCCGGGTATTTTAAAAGCTAAGTTTTAGTAACTTACATGTAAAAAAAGTGAATAATCGCATTAAATTTTAAAAATGTAGACTTAACAGACTTAAAGCCGTAAATTATGTTCTCTAAGTGAATTAATTAAGTTTCAGTTATTTATTATGGTCAAAATGAATAATTTTTATTAGTAAAGCAAAAATACTTCGTTCATTTACCAAAGAGTTTGATTTAACTAGTTCTGTTTTGAATCAGTTCAGTACTCGTGCGTGGGAAAGGAATGAAGAGTCGTTCATTATTGGCCCATGCACAATGACCTGATCTTTATTCCTGCGTTGAAACGGTCGCCAACGTTCCATGTTTATAGTTCTATGAACGAGCCACGGCCCCCGTTGGGACACGCGTGCTTATACTCTTCAAGCTACATATAGGCTAAGCACTCATCGTTGTTTATCGGTAACAACTAACTGCAAACGATCTGGGATTCTTCCCACAGACAGGGATCCAATATCTGACCGCACACTTTCACACTCTCAGCCGCTACAGCCGAGGATGCTATGCCATAACTGGCCCCAGAGAAAGAGGGCGCATTAAGCAGCCACACTCTGTCGCGAATAGGTAAAAAAAGACTATCAGGCTGACAGGAGCATTACACCCACAGTGCCATCCTGCGACAACTCCCACCACTACGAAGTCCGACCGCAATCTTGAGGCACACTCATTGCTGAGTGCCGGCAAGCCCCAAACCCATAGTACCAACCAGTAACTGATTAACTACATCCTGGCGTGTAGCTCGCCCCGTGGGACAGTACTCATTGTAGGCCGTATCATTGCCACACCTACTTACATCACATGAGCAGCGATGTCGCACCAACGCAAGCGCTGATACTCGGCGGAGTTCTCTTATGGACCTGTTCATCCGTTCGCCGGGGGCCGAGGCTCCCGTATATCACCCCCACTCTGACGTCTCCACAGGCCGTGAGTGAACGTGGTCGCCATCAGAACCTTCACCAAGCCCTACAAGCAGTGCGAGACCCCAGACAAGCCTGGAGCCGACGGCTACTTCCCCAGCCGAGAGATGAATGGTGACCCGGGGGCCATCACCACTTCCCGACCCAGGTGGGCGAGAGGTGCCATTGGCTGCACCGATGCGTGGGGTTGATATCCCCACTGGGCTGTCTGGCTTTTACCCAACAGTGCCGTATGTCCTGTGCTAGGTTGCTATCCTCGCTGGACTGGCTGGATGTCCTTGGTGAGCCGCGGTTTTACCCATGTGCTGCACCATTAACAATTTGTTACGTTGAACCAAGGAAGCTAGAAATAGAAGGTAAGGGTCACGTAAACAAAAACCATGATGTAGCCGGTGCAAAGGCTTGACAGCTGATTTAGTTTCTGTTTATTAATTGCAGAGAACTGTCAAAACCAATGTAATGTTTTGATTCTGAAACACATAATGTTTTTATGTTAACGATAAGGTTAAATTATAAAACCTGTTAAGTTAATGTCAAAAGTGAGTGTAAAATTAATTTGAAACTTACACTATTCTTTGAAATAGTTTATTACTGCCTTGTATTTTATGTTTGATGAAAATAAAATGTTCTACTCGTTTGTAACCATTGTCAAAAGTGTCATAGAAATTCATTTTATTAAAAATATGTGGTTGTGTTTTTTCTAATCATTTAAATCTAATCCACACACTGAAAAAAGCATGTTTGAATATCTGTTGATTCCAAAAAAACTGTGATCCTCGTGAGGTTCTTGAATGTGTTTTACTTTCGTGCATTACCCATGCACACTCAGGTACATCCAGCATTACGATAGCATGATGTAAACTTGCTGTAGGCATTCACAATAAAGAAACTGTATTTAGTTTCAATAATGTCCTTGTTTGCATCATACTCAAACTCTACTGTATTTAAAGTCACTCACGATCATAGTCTTTGCTAGAAAAGTGTCACTTTTGAACGTGCTAAAATGAAGATATTTTATTACGACAAAAAATCTTTAAAAAAATGTATTCAGCTGGAAATCAATGAAAATTAATTAACTCACTCTTATAAAGTTTATTTCCTTAAGATGACACCTAAAAATAACTAATAGGAATTTATTGAAGGTAACTAACTAATTGAAGGTTATTTATGTTTATTAAAAACGTAAATAAATGGTGATGTCATAGGTGCAAAAGAACACCTGGTGCATAGAGGGCGTTGCATGTCTTGACCCCTACCTTCTTTTTACTTATTTTAGATTCCTTGCGTTGAACTATTTGCGCCGATCGACGCCTGGGGGTGGAGTAATGGCGGATCAGGGGCCCAATTTTTCAATCGAGTGAGTAGTGAGTTGGTGAGTTGGCTTATTCGCCAAACATTTACATCCACCCTTATAATTAAATAAGAATGAAGGTAATTTTTAAGGTCTTTTAAAACTTGCGCATCCAGCAATTAATATTTTTCGTCAGTGTTTCAAGGGATTGTTTTATTCACCACTGTCGCATATATGTATAAACATGTATTTTGTGCAAAAAATCTCACCAACTCACCCGTTTTCACTCACCTAACAAATCGATGGTGAGTGGTTTTGGTGAGTTAATCTCACGTGAGGTTGAAAATTCTTCTTCTTCATCTCGACATCGATAGGAAATAATTCAATTTGTCAATAACAACTTTCATGCTTTTCAAATCGTCGAGGTTATGTTTACTTTAGTTAAATAGTCTAAAATGTATATTGATACTTACAATTGTGTAGTTAAACATTTAAAATAAATTAAGATTTGAATCATGTTCAAAATATAACAATGCAAGTCATTTAGAATCTTTAAATTAATCGAACTGGCGATATTTAATGTTGTTATTGATTTGACGGTTGAAACCGGATGCTAACATAAACTTCAATTTTACCATCTCTAGCTAGTCGGTAAGGAGCAAACTAGTGAGATGTAACTCACGACTCACTCGATTCAAAAATTGGGCCCCAGGTGGGTTGTTTTAAGGTGCTGCTATACATCGACTGCACGTCACGTCACGTCACGTCTTCATTCGCATCCATTCGCATCGATGGATCCGGCGATTCCGGAGGGGGTGCTATACATCGACGTCAAGCATTCGCATTCGCACTGGACGTCACGTCCATTCCGCCAATTCTCACGGATTCCGCGCGCGTGCGCGGATTCTGCGCGCGAAAAAAAGCGTTGAGATATGGAAAAGATATGGGAGATATGGAAAAGCGTTGAAAAAAAGTTGAGATATGGACTCCATGTAGATAATGAGTTAAGGGTTTTCTATAGATGTATTTAAATATGTAAGGGCTGTAAACATATTAGGCTATATTTGAAG
The DNA here is from genome assembly GCA_030545055.2 of Neoaliturus tenellus. NCBI lineage: Eukaryota > Metazoa > Arthropoda > Insecta > Hemiptera > Cicadellidae > Neoaliturus > Neoaliturus tenellus. The sequence goes on from CM061535.1 coordinate 32,721,809, forward strand.
TGTAAGGTTTTCTATATTATAAAGAGGGTTTTACTGTATCCAAATTGGTGATTACTCCAAATGAATTAGGTTTTCCTGTGTAACTGTTTCAGGAATACAACATTTTACTGTCATTGTACGTACATTCTAGCATTTCAGCATAAACTAATAACATATTTAATAAAGTATTGAAATAATTTAAAAAATGCATAAACAAACATACGAGTAGCGACATAATCACTACTGGCAATATAGAGGTTATACTTTTGTGTTTCGATAAATTATATAAACAACCGTCGTCAACACATAGAATTTTTGTGCAATATTTGAGTAGGGTTCTAAATGGAAGTACTGTTCATCTGTGTCGCAATTTCTTCCCAAACAGCATTTCTTCTTACATTGCTCATGTACAGTTTGTGGGAAGGGTCGTAAATTTCTTCCTTTTCTTCCACTAAACTAATTAGTAACTCATCATCCATGGTAATAACAATTGCCAAAAACCCTACGCGGACCACTCACTCTCATCAACTGATAAGAACTAGGCCTAGACGGAAGTAAACAAAACAAACATTCGGACAAAATCCACCCTTGCTCTCATTGGTTCCGAAGTTTCCCGATTGCGTACGAAGATACCCGAGGCGAAAGCCGAACGGCCGAATGGACGTTGGTAGCGGCTATACAGCGACGTCGCGTCACGTCACGTCGCGTCCTCATTCGCACCCATTCGCACCGATTCGCACCCGAATGCTCCTCAGAGCATTCGAGTGCGAATGGATGCGAATGAAGACGTGACGCGACGTGACGTGACGTCGATGTATAGCCGGTTCCATTTGAATACACAGGGAGCATACCATGCGAACGTGGACGTGACGCGACGTGACGTGACGTGACGTCGATGTATAGCAGCACCTTTAGTGACTCGGCCAGGGGGGCCTAGTGGTCCGGTAAACCGTGACGCGGCACAGAGCTGGCACGAGCACTTTGTGGTCCTTAGCCCGTGGTGTGCTCGGGAGCTTGTCCGTCAGTGCCAACACCCGGTTCCGTGTTTCATATCCAGTATAAAGAGCTCCGGGGCCCGTCATGGGGTATCCCATCAAACGCTAACCTCATTTTATTTGTGTCCTGCAGTGTTTTCTCGGTTACTTGGCATCCCTGGATTCAGGATAAGATGGGCAACAATCGCAATACCCCAAGGCCACGGGCACATCTTGTGACCGCACCCAAGGCCCGCGGATCACCACCAGAAAAGTGATCCTAAAGGTTTATCGTGACCCTCTAACAAACATTAGTTTATGAAACAAGTTGTATAGTGTAAATGGGGCTTTACACCCGTTACGAAGTAGTATCGCCGGACCGACATAACGCTCTAACTGTGTGCTACGACCAGTCTCACACCAGAGATTAGAGACACGCTAGGCAAACCTCGCTTTGGCTTGGTGGGAGAGCAATTTTGCTTCTCATTGATTGATCCGTGGCTTGAGGGAAGATCCAATGAATTACACGACTGGCACACACCACAGACTGTGTGGTATTACACCACACCAGAGAAGAGAGACGCACGAGGCAAGCCTCACTCTGGAGAGCAGGCTCTCCTCTCATTTATTGATCCACCAATCCATTACAGGTCCCAGGACATGCACTTATATCCAATGCATTATACACCTGGTACACGCGGCGGACTGTGTGGAATTACACCGACACCAGAGGCAAGAGGGGTACGAAGGCAAAGCCTCACTCTGGAGAGAGGGAGGGCCAGATGACTCCTGGGCTCCGACAGCAAGCTGCCGCATCCCGGGTGGACCTTTCACTCCCAGGTGGCTCAGGGCAAGCCCTGAACTCCCGGTACCGGGGCGGACACTACATCCGACAGGACGGACATTACATCCGGTATACACCCGTTCTTTGCCGGTGGTTCCTTGTGGTCCGACCTGTCACCGACTTACAGCGCAGGAGTTACCGCTGTCGCTCCAGACAGATACTCCGGCTTTCGAGAATAAATTCTCCTATGGACCTGTACATCCGTTCGCCGGAGAGGCCCACCGTTTAGCGGGACACCCTCCGTATAACACCATCATCCCTAGGGATGAGGGTGGTCACTATCACGGCCTACGACAAGTCGCAAGCTTGGGCGCGCCCGTTTCATGATCAGCCTCCAATTGTCCGACCACTACTTCCTGGATTGAGGCATGATGCAGCCGGCAAGCCAGCCACACCAAAACTTGGCCCATGGTAGACTCTTGCGAGCACCCTCATAACTGGGGACTGGCCTCCCAACCCCCGGACACTCCCCCGCAAGAGAGATTGCCCCAGGTCACTACCGGGGGGCAGAGTCCCCAGACGGCACACCACACAAGAGAGCAGATATTATCAGTATGTGTCCTGAGCTCGCCGAGGCACCCACTATTAGTAGAGAGCTGGATATAGTAAATGCCAAAATTAGAGAGACTGGAGGCAGGTAGTCCCGACCCGTCCTAATCCTTTGTTGACAAAACACCCCCTATTGTAGAGCGGGCAGCCGGTTCGGCACCGGAAGGCCGCCCGGGCCTCGGGGAATTCTCAGAATTTTGGCCACACTGGTCACTGTGGCACGCAACTTCTCTCCGTGGTTCACATAAAGTGTTCATATGTGATTTCCCGCATAGTCACAAAGTTATAGACTTTATATTTCTGACTAATATTACAATACTGTGAAACTGAAAGAGTAACAATAGAGAGTGAAAATTGGTTTTAAAAGTTAGTAAAATAGTAAAAATTAAATGAGAGAGCCTCGGAATGCATTGTTTGTTTCTATTTTGCTTGATTTGACAATGCTTCTTTAATTAAGACCAACTTTCACCCAAATTACTCCTTTACCAACATGGCTTAGTTAGGACCTGGTTTCTGGGCAGTTTTTAACTGATTTACCACAGCCCTATTGATTAGCATGTTTGAACTTGCTAATTTTGTTTATATACATTATTTATATTATTTTGTTGAACAAACCATTTTAATCATAAAAAATCTTTAGGTAAATTGTAATTTTTTAATATGCTGCTGAAGTACAGGCTGTTTTTTTTTTTTTTTTTTTTTTTTTTTTTTTTTTTTTTTTTTTTTTTTTTTTTTTAACTTGATCCTCCTCCAGAATATCTGGATGAGGGAGAGACGATTGGCATATTGAAACTGTATTTAAAAAATATGCTTGTGAAAAACATTTTACAGTACCAGATATTCTTTAACAACGTCCCATATACTTTAATAAGGTTTTAATTAATATAATTTCTTACAGCAGTAACTCCAAACCGGCTATGTATTTTGTTTAACCCAAACCTATGCCTTGTTGAAAATTTAGCCATATCATTTCTAAACTACAGTTGAATTTCTTCACGTAGAAGAGGTCCATATTAGGTGGAATATCTTTGACGATGTTCATTTATGCAATACTTGTGTATATGTTAAAAACGAGCTATAGTTTATTTCATAACACAAATATATTTTATGCAGTCTATTTTATGGTGTCCGGACAGTTGCGGACACGAACAATTGCGGACACGTCTTGAAAGCGGACAATTGCGGACACTAGGACTTAATGCTACCTGACAAGGGTTTGACAGGTCTCTACAAATATTTTACTGCCGGACAATTGCGGACACGTTCATTTGGGAGTGAATGACCCACCCATCGAAATGTGGAATTGCTACCGCAAAAGGCACAGAACAACAAATGCAGTAGAAGGGTGGCACAACAAAATCAACACATTCATTGGCAACGCTCACCCTAGATTCAACACGCTAGTGGATTGTTTGAAGAAAGAACCTGAAAACACAAACTGCGTGTTCATGAAGATGGAACCAAATTTAGAAGGGAGGAAGATTAAGAAGCGATACATGAAACCAGATAAAAGGATAGAGAGAACTGTACGAAAAAAATATAAAATCATTTTTTAAGACCATTTCGCATATATCCAAAGATTAGAGTAGAGCCAACAGTTAGGATTTGACACAACACTTTGAGTGTAACGAATATGTATATAATTGTAAATACTTATAATGACAAAGGCTAATTAACAAATATTAGGAATTAGTAGTTATAAGGAATGACGAAGCCTACTTAAGCTGATTTTAAACACGCCAAAATGATTTTACCATTTTGACAGTCCAAAGCCTGTGTAAAGTGTGATAGAAATCAGTCTTAAAATCATATATCATGTAACTTATGTATCTGTTCTTTAGGTGGAAATCAGACTCTTTCCAGAACATGTGTCCGCAGTTGTCCGGCAGTGAAATATTTGTAGAGACCTGTCAAACCCTTGTCAGGTAGCATTAATCCCTAGTATCCGCAATTGTCCGTGTCCGCAATTGCCCGGTATTCTATTTTATGGTCATCTTGAACTAGGACAAAGAAATCAAATACATCTAAGGACCTATGTTTTTTATTATACTTCCTTAGCCATTTAATAACTCCTTATGAACAAGTTCAGTTGAAGGGGGGGGGGGGGGGTAAACCCCAGAATTATTTTATTGTATTGGATAGCTACAGTTTGGACCAGGGGGAATTGAACCTTTTAAGTTCACGTAATTAATTGATTGATTAATTAATTAAATTAAACTACCTAGTGAGTGGGTGAGTGAAGTGAAGAAAGCAAAAAGAATTTATCATAGTTACTTTATTCTACAATTTAAAATCTTGGGGATGCGACAGCAAAATGCGAGAAAAAAATACATATACAAAAGTAAAGTACATTCTGTCCCGACGGTGAAGGTATGACGTCACTAGACTGACACTTTTGTTCGTTTGAATAAGACGAGAGCTGTTCAAAAGCCATCGGAGTGCTCGTGGACAGGATTAGTTAAAACGTACCTAGAAAATAATACGTGACGATTATCAAAATTAGAAACCCTTAGAGCGATTCCAGGGCGAGAACATAGCCCAACAGAATGCTCGAGAGAAAATTAAATTGCGTTGATGCCGATATAGTTAATTTACAACTTGAAATGCACCGCGGGAGCGATTCCTTGCCAAAAACACGTGGTCTTAACGCTCGACAGTGCTGTACTTGAAGGAAGCCAAGTTAATTTAAATTTATTCCGGTTATTAAAAGTGATAACAGAAGTAGTGTGTTTTGGTCACTTTTAAAACCGGCCACGTGCCCACCGAGCCACGTGCCGCGGCAGCTGGCGCCAGCTGCCATGTCACATAGCTTCCGGTGGGGGTTAGAGGGTATATATGAGATGCTGTAGTTATATTTTATGCCATATAGGTTGGGGTGGAGATGGCGATAGTGTTGGCGTTAGGGTGAAGTGAATTTGCGCATAAAATTAAAATTAAAAGTTAGTTCAAAATTGAAATTCGTCGGTGTTAACGAAACTCTAACAGTTGAAGAAAAATTAAGAGTTAGTTCAAAATTGAAATTCAAACTTATAACTGAGATGTGGAAAATATGTCAAGGTCATCCAGAGTAAGTTTTAAAAAATTCTATCCAACTATCACCAGAAATAGTTTTAAGTTGAAGTAGTTGGTGATAGCGGGATAATTGATTCGTGCCATGGGAGAGGTGTTTATCGTTTGAAAGTTGGCGATCGAATGAGAAGAGCCGCCTAGGGAGAGGGGTTATAAAACGGCAACCTTCCCCCACCACCCCTTCCCCCACTCCTTTAGATCAATAACCGGTCGCCGACTCTATGTGGTGAAACTGAATTAAACATGGCGGCCGCCATGGATAATTCTAACCTCAAACCTTAGCTTAGCTGAAGAGAATAGAGGAGCATGAAGTAGGAATTGTGGTGACAGCGCTTATATGAGGAATAGTAGGGGTAAAATAAAAAAACTTGTCGAACACAGTTGATAGGTGTAACAAGTTTAAAGTTGTTGAATTGTAACATAGAATGCAAAATGTTGTAAATAACACTATCATCAACATTAACCTGCGAAGTCTTTGAAGAGTATAATGGGTTAAAACTGTACTTCTTCCTAACTCTATTTAAATTAGTTCTACACTTTGAAATTGAAGGTTTAGAAGTACTTCGTAATATGTGTTGTGTTCGCAAAAGCTTTAATTTTAAACATTGTGCAGTCATCATAACCGATGTGTTAAGTTCAGAAGTTAAAAGAAGACTGAGATATAAAATGAAGTGTAAAAGAAATTGAAACAGAAAGCCAGAGTAGTAATTTTATAGGTCAGAATTTACGAAGGCTATTCCATGGATAATTCTAACCTCAAACCTAGTAAGTGAAGTAGTCATAACATAAAACTAACGAGAGATGATGACCGAGCGGATGCGAGGCAATGAATGTTTGTAGCGCGATAAACTACCCACCTTTATAGAGGCAATAACTCCAGCCAGATGGCGGCAGATGGCAAGCAAATGACTGGTTGACCGACTTTCACCTGAGTAGTAAGAGAAGTAGGGTTCTGTGTCTATCCCTACTCCTTGGGGTCAATGACCGACCGGAAAGGTCAATGACCTCCCCCCCCCTCCCCCCCGTCCCCCCCTCCCCCCCCGAAAAAATGGAGCCCCCCCCCTTCCCCCACTCCTTCCCCCACTCCTCCAGGTCAATGGCCGGTCACCACCGGTTGTTGACTTTATGTGGTGAAACCAGACTAAATATGGCAGCTGCCATGGATAATTCTAACCTCAAACCTGCTGCGCATGCAACAAGTTCTCCGGATCGGAATGAGTCTATGCTATGCGCATGCGCCTAGTCCTGTATTACTCACTTTAGCGCTACTGCACATGGATAATTCTAACCTCAAACCTTGGTTTTGTGTTGTTGCGCATGCGCCGCTCCCCACTCCTTTGCCTTTCTTTTACACTGCTGCGAATTGGACTGGATTGAACACTGTACTGTAGTGAAACAACTTCCCCCACTACTCGAGAATCCGAGGAGCGATACGAGCCTGATCTTAGCGTCAGTCGTCAACAAACTTTCATAGCGAAAGGTTGTTGGCGACTCAGCAAGAGGTTTCAAATATATAGTAGGCCTATATATATTTGAACTTCTTCTACTACGTTGCGTTTTTTAATGCAATGTAGTATGTGTGTGTGTGTGTGTTTAGTTTTAAGTTGTATTAAATTTAAGAAATAATTTGCGCATTGCGATGTTAGTTATAAGTTGGGTTTAGCATTAAGGTGTATTAATTTTAAGAGGTATTTAGCATTAAGGTGTATTAATTTTAAGAATAATGATGGTATTTGGTTGTGTTGAATTATTTGTTTTTTTAATAATGATGTGTTGTTAGTTTTAAGTGTTGCTAATACTAATTAATGTTGTTTTACCTTACAGCTAGATGTTAGGGGGTAGATTAAATGTAAATTTAGAAGTTCGGTTGAACTTCACTTAGAAGGGGTGGGACATCCGCAAAATGCGGACTAGGTTTTTGCATTTTGTTTAGGAATATAATGGGTGGGATTAGTTTGGGTGGGGTTAGAGTTGCGTTTCTGCATTAACTGTTCCAGTTTCCCTGAAATTAATGGTTACGCTTTGATGCGGACGGGAAGTTACGCTTTGATGCGGACGGCCCAGGGACCTCCCTTGCAGAACGTAACTAGTGGGTTGGGAGTGGGAACCGTTAGGCAAACAGGGTGGTGGGAACAGTATTACTGTTCCCATCACCTTGGATCATTATAAATCTTGAATGACCTTGACCCACTTTTAGAAGGGTCAATGACCCCCCCCCCCTCCCCCCCTCCCCCCCTCCCCCCCTCCCCCCCCCCGAAAAAATGGAGTCGATTCCCCCCCCTTCTCCCACTCCTACCCCCATTCCTTCCCCCACTACTCCGGGTGAACGACCGGTCATGACCTGAAAAATTAAAATGGCTATAACTTGATAACGGATTGACGGATTTGGACAAGCGATACATCATTGAAAAAGTCTATGTAAGACAAACATTTTGGTAAAAGAAGAATTTGGTTATTTTATTTTAGTCAAAAGTTATGCGAATTATTTTAAATAAATACCTTCTCTTTCCCCTTTTCCCCCACCTCCCAGGTCAATAATCAGTCTCGGCCAGCTGCTACCCCTCTCATTTGCATATTGTTATAAAAGACGCACCGACTGCGGCTAACATTTCATTCTGATTCCAGACGTTACGCTGCGAACTTGGAGCCACAACCATGTCATCTCTGCCAACTACAACTTCTACTTTAACTTCTACTTCTACTTCAACTTCTACTACGGCTGTTACTGCACCTAAGAAAACTCTTCGTCTGAAAAATCCTCCTGACTGGTACAAGAAGCAACTTGGATCCCAACCTTCAACTTCTGGAGCTATTCTTCCGCCAACCAACACTTCTAGACTTCGCAGTATTTTTTCACCACCTTCACCTTCGCCTTCAAACGACTCCGCACCACAATCAACTATGATGCCGCCACCGCAGAAGCCAGTTCCCCGTCTTAATACCCCTTCAATTGAAACTATTGTTCATCGCCTTAGTACACCCATCATCCCACTATCACCATTGCCTCCTACCCCACCACTTACTATGCCTGAAGACCACACATATCATAAAACTAAATCCACTAAGCCTACTCCCAAACCTGCTCCTAAGCCTGCTCCTTCAGAGCAATTTCAATTATTACAAGAAGAGCGTCGTAGGGCATTTAGCCGTCCCACTACTTGCCCTGAAGTGCTCACTAGGGGAATTAAGAAAGGATCAGCTTGTGGTAGGAAATGTGTTAAAAACGAAAGTTTTTGCCATGTACATGTCGTAAAACACCTTTCTGAACCACAACTGACAGAAACCCCCACTATTGAATACCAATCCAAAATTATTGGTGTGAAAGGAAATAGGCTTAAGAGAGGTTGTGTTTATTTTTTTGAAAGTGTTATTGACAACGAACACATTTTGGCAAGTTGTAATGGCGAAAAATATAATATTAAAGTAATTGAATCCTTGCGCAAAGAGAAATCTGTTTATGAGTTAGACTCTAAAGACTATCTCCTCAGACACAAAGTGGATGGTATTACAAGGTGGGGGCGTAGAAAGTAAATTCACATAGTTTTTTTCCAAATTGTTGCTTAAAAAATAATGGGGGAGAAACACAATGCGTTATAGCGTTGTGTTTCTCCCCCATTATTTTTTAATACTCTAAGTCTTGTGACCTACTAACCTACTTCCATCCGAGTAGTAAGAAAAGTACATCCCCCCACTCCTTTGGGTGGATGTCTGGTCACGGTCAGCTCTTACCCCTCATTTGCATACTATTATAAAAGCGGAGCGAGCGTTGGTCACTCCTTCATTTTGCTTCTACACGTTGCTCTTGTCGTTTCGTCTCTGCTGTTTACAATATTTCTTGCTTCAAAATGCCTCCTCATCTGAATGAAAATTTTAATTCTTCTGAAATTTCTGATGTTTTTGAACAATCTGAAGACACTTTAAGTAACAACAGTGAAAGTGAAGATGATGAGGACGATGATGATTATACTGTTGAACTTAGTGAAGAACGTAAAGTTATAGCAATTGATCCACAATTTCCATTTGATACAATAGAAAAGTTTATGGCTGAAGCTAATAAATGGTTGGACTCAGGATGTTATGTACGAATTGACTCTTTTATATTGTATGGTGATAGTCATTCTTTCCTTGTCACACCAAATGATAGAGACCGCATGTTGCAGTGGGCACAATCTATGATGGAGTGCTATGAACAAGGTGTGGACACTGGCGGCTATTTTCTTGCACAACTAGTGTAATAACAAAATTACCCTTCCCCCACCCTACACCCTATCCCTTTCAAATCCTATAAAGAAGGGGGAAAGGAGTGGGGATTATAAAATGGTGGGGGAATGTGTATAAATGCAGGTTGTTTGAAGAGACTTTTATTATTGTGGCTTTAGCAGAAACAACATGGAGTTTAAATCTTCAGCAAAAATAAGGAACAACATAATAAAGAGAGAAATTCGCAAGAAAGAAAAGATTGAACTTATAAAATTACAACTTATAATTCCTTCCATTGAAATTGGATGTAGCAAAATAAAGACTTTGGTGAAAACTAACGAATATTTGTTACAATTGCTAAAAACAATCGAAGAGTTGAAGAGCAAGAATGGACATTCTACATAGTAAAATTTGAACATTTTAATATAAATAAGTAAACCCAAAAAAGTAGATGTAGAATAGAGAGCGAGGAATAGATCACTTTGTGGTAATGGACTTACATGCCACTTAGTGCTCTATTCCTTGTTCTCGCGTTAAATTGGATTACCTTGACCTATTTGTTCGACTGTTAGAATTTGGTTAACACTGTTGAATTTCAGTTTTGAACTAACGTTTATTTTTGTTCAACTGTTAGAGTTTTTTTAATACTGTCGAATTTTAGTTTTGAACTAATTTTTAATTTATGCGAATTTTTAGTTCAACTTTAGTTAATTTATGCACAAATTTAGTTTAACCAAGTGTCTGTGCTGTAGCCATTTCCACCTAAAAGTAACTACAATTAGTTGGGTGGGGGAAAGTTTGTTAAAGCTTGAATATAAAGTAGTATAGGCCTATACTAAAACTCCAATGGGAATAAAGAACACGAATGAACAATTAGTTTGTAGAAGGTTAATATTTTTGTTCAAAATGTTTGATTTCCTTGGATAGTGAAGAAGATGAAATAGTGGTGGGGGAACCGTTATAAAAGGAGGAACATGAGAGCCCATTTCATTTATTGGTGAAATTTCGAAGAGTAAACATCTCAACATGTATTGTTGCGATAAATGTTCGGAATCGTTTCACGATGAAATTCTATTAGACTGTCATAAAGAACTAATTCACAACAACCCAGAAGAAAAACAAGAACAAGAACAAGAACAAGAACAAGAACAAGAACAAGAACAACAAGAACAACAAGAAGAACAAGAAGAACAAGATGAAATAACTGCAACATCTTCAATTACTTTACCGAATCTACAAGTATTTGCATTACCCGGTAAAGTAGTAATGCATCATAAGATTCAAAATGAAAACTTAAAGCTAGAAGAATTTATTAGAGAAGCAAAACCAATTGTAAGTAAAACTTTAAAAGAAGAATTGAAAAGATTGAACTTTCTTAAATTTGGTTTACTACTAGAAGCTATGTTTATAAATGTACAAGAAGAATTATCACCAAGAGGATTCATAACAAAAAACCGAACCATTATGGAAAGTTCAAACATTGATTCAACAGTAGAAAACTGTATAGAAGAAATATTAACAAAAATTCAGGAACACGAAGGAAGAGGATCCGGATGGAGTCTTACAAGTATTGAAGTATTAGATATAAGAGTTCATAAACATGGATATGGACTAATGGGATCTAGTTACATTCCTTTGACCAAAAGAATTAAGGATACAAGATCATGTATTAATGTGAAAAATCAAGATAATGAATGTTTTAGATATGCGATGACATCTAAGTTTGTACCAAATCATTTTGATAAACCTAACCAACACTATGAAAATCAAAGACATAGGTACAATTTTCAAGGAATTACTTACCCTGTATCACTGAAAGATATATCAAAATTTGAGAAGAAAAATCCTGGTACATCTATCAATGTTTTTGCATTAGATAGTTCAAACAAAGTGTATCCTTTACGTGTTGTAAAAGAAGAGCTACCAGATCATACGGATTTACTACTACTAACGTGAGGAGATGTGTCTCACTATGTGTACATAAAGAAATTCGACTCTCTTGTTAACAAGCAGCTTTCTAAAGCTCGACACAGAAAGATAATTTGCAAGAGATGTTTTAATTTTCAACGAGAAGGAAGACAAGGAAGAGAATGGTTACAAGAGCACAAAAGGCTATGTAACAATAATTATGAAGCAAAGATTAATTTACCTTCGGAAAACAGAGCATTTGTTACATTTCAAAAGGTTCATCATCAATACCGTATCCCTATAGTTGTATATGCGGACTTTGAATCAACACTAATTCCTATAGAAGATGAAAATTGTGAAGCTAGAAAAAGTGTCAAATATCAAATGCAAAAACCAAATAGTTTTTGTTTAATGGTTAAATCAACATTATCAGAAGAACATTTAAACAGATATGGATTAACTTCAGAACCTCTAGTATATCGTGGTGAAAATGTAGAAAAAATATTTCTTGATCACTTATATTCAATAGCTGGAAATGCACAAAGATTATATACAAATATTGTACCAATGAAACCGATGGAGGAAGAAGAAGAAATTCAACATGAAAATGCAACTCGATGTTTCTTATGCAAAAATGATTTTACTATTGAGAATTATAAAGTTAAAGATCACGATCACCTCACAGGTTATTACAGGGGTGCTGCTTGTAATAAATGCAACTTGAGCTATCGTTTACCACTATTTATTCCTGTGGTTCTGCATAACCTCAGTGGGTACGATGCTCATTTTATAATACCTGAACTAGGAAGTGACGACGGTAAAATCGATGTGTTAGCTGAAACTTCAGAGAAGTTCATAAGTTTTTCCAAAGAAGTTGGAAACATGAAACTAAGATTCTTGGACTCCTACAGATTTATGCCGTCAAGTTTGTCCAAACTTTCAGAAAATTTAAGGAAACAAGATTTCATCGAAACAAAGAAGATTGTAAATAACGACAAACTGGATTTGGTACTTCGGAAAGGTGTGTTTCCATATGATTACATAGACAGTTTAGAAAGATTTAATGAAACATCACTTCCGGCTAAAGAAGAATGCAAAAGTAAACTTTATGACATGGACATATCTCAAGAGGACTATGATCATGCATGTAAAGTATGGAACGATTTAGGATTTAGAACATTGGGAGAATATTCAGATTTTTATGTTAAATTGGATGTAACTTTACTATGTGATATAATGGAAGAATTTAGAAATACATGTTTTGCAGCATATGGATTGGACCCTCTTCATTCGTACACTTCACCTGGATTAGCATGGCAAGCTATGTTTAAAGAAACAAATTGTAAAATACAACTTCTTACTGATATAGATATGGTTATGATGTTAGAGTCAGGAGTTCGAGGGGGATTGACGCAAAGCGTTACACGACATTTCAAGGCGAACAACAAGTATCTGCCCGATTATGATGCATCAAAACCAACAACATTCCTGGGTTATTTTGATGCAAATAACTTATACGGATGGGCAATGTCGAATCCCCTTCCATATGATAATTTTAAATGGATAGATCCAGAATCGATTGGAAACATAATGGATATACCGAAGCATGGTGAAACTGGTTACATTTTTGATGTTAATTTTGAATATCCTGAACATCTTCATGATCAACATTATGATTTACCACTTCTTCCGAAGACTGAAATTTCCCCTACTGGAAGATGGCCAAAATTAATGATGACTTTGACCGACAAGTCTCGATATGTTGGACACTACTGGATGATACAACAAGCTTTAGACTTAGGATTGAGAATTACAAAAATTAATCGAGTACTACAATTTTCTCAATCTTGTTGGTTAAAACCTTACATCGACAACAACACAAGAAGAAGAGCCACCGCTACATCAAGTTTTCAAAAAGATTTTTTCAAATTAATGAATAACGCAATATTTGGCAAGACTTTGGAAAACAAAAGGAAACATAAGGATATCAAATTGGTAACTGATCCAGTAAAATTACAGAAATTGGTGCAACAACCAAACTTTGGTTCATCTATAATTATTAATGAAAATCTAGTTGTTATTTCCATGAACAAGAAGTCAGTTACAATGGATCGTCCTTTGTATCTTGGAATGTCAATCTTGGATATTTCAAAAACACATATGTACGAGTTTCATTATAAGAAGATGGTTAACTATTATGGAAGAGAGAACATTGGTATTGCATATATGGACACGGATGCACTAATTTACTGGATTAAAACAAATGACATGTATGAAGATCTACGCACCTTTATATATAAAGATGATTTCGACTTTTCCGATTATCCTAAGGATCATCCAAATTACGACTATGACAGAAATAAGAAAGTATTGGGAAAATTTAAAGATGAAACAAATGGTGTGCCGATGATGGAAATTGTAGCATTAATGTCCAAACTGTATTCATTTCAACTGTACATAAACGAGAGGAACGAACATCAAGTCACGAAGAAGGCCAAAGGAATAAAAACTTCTTTCCTGAAGAAGAACGTACAGTTTGAACATTATAAAAGATGTTTGTTTGAAAATGTTGAAACAACTGCAACGTTCAACACTATTAGAAGTTATAATCATCAACTATTTAGTGTCAAACAAACAAAGTGGGCATTAAGCTACAAAGATGACAAGCGCCATATTTTAGAAGATAAAATTAATACTTTACCATTCGGCCACTACTCTCTAAACCCTATCGACCAGTAAACCTATTCTTCGTCCTCTACCTTCTTCCTTTTTCCTTTCCGTAAAGAAGAGGGGACATGGCAAGCCCAATGCCATGTTCCCTCTTTTTTACACTAATATGAAATGGCCTTGACCTATATTCAAACTATATAAATGAGAATAAACTATTCTATGGATCAGTATTTTTACATGCGGTGTACAAGCAACATCTGAAGATTGAAAGTGTGAAGGACAAGATTGTAAATGAACTACATAAACCAGCAAGAAGAAGATTTCCAAGAAGAAGTACAATCATTAAAGGGATGAATGATCTTTATCAAGCTGATCTCATTGAAATGATACCGCACAGTAAATTAAACAAAGGATTTAAATATATTTTAACAATTATAGACTGTTTTACTAAAATAGCTGACGCTTTACCATTGAAGGATAAGACTGGTAAAAGTGTTACAAAAGCTATGGAAACCACAATACAAAGAAATAAATTTAAAATTAAACATCTACAGACCGATGATGGAAAAGAATATTTTAATAAAGACTTTAGAGCTTTGATGAAGAAATATCAAATAAATCATTATTCTACAAATTCTGAAGTTAAAGCTTCAATAATTGAAAGATTCAATAGAACATTGAAAGGTGCGATGTATAAACAATTTTCAAAACGAGGATCATATGTGTGGTATGACATATTACCACAACTTATAAAACAGTATAACAACAAATATCATCGTACCATTGGAATGAAACCTATCCAGGTAAACAGTGCTAATGCGAAAATTGTATTACAACGCATTAAAAATAATACAACACCGAAATTGGAAAAATTGCAACCAAAGAAGTTCAAGGTCAACGATAAAAATCGAAAAGCAAATACAAAGGTGTATTTAGTAAAAGATATCTACCAAATTGGACTAATGAAGTATTTACAATTTATAAAGTGCAACCAACTATACCTGAAACCTATTTATTAAAGGATAACAAGGGTGAATTACTTCAAGGTGGATTCTACGGACACGAATTGTTGAAATCAACAGTTGGTGATGTATATCTTGTCGAGAAGATTTTACAAAGGAAAAAGGATATGGTTAAAGTCCGGTGGTTAGGGTTTGATAAAAGTGAAGACTCTTGGATTCCTTCAAAAGACTTAGTATAGTTGTTTAATAGCTCATTGTGTGTTTAACCTTTATACAAGATGGAGATTGTACAACAAAAAGATCGATTTAATATCAATAACATTGATGAATTGACAGTTGACAATGATAAGTTAAATCATGGAAAACATGGTGAATTACTACCAAATACGATAAGATGTCTAATAACTGGTCCTTCAAATTGTGGAAAAACTAATGTTGTTTTTAACCTTATAACTAATCCTAAAGGATTGCGTTTTAACAATATATACATTTTTTCAAAATCATTGCAACAACCAAAATATCAATTATTGGATAAAGTACTTGCAAGTGTACCTGAAGTAAATTTTTACAAGTTTAATGCCAGTGAAACAATTATGCAACCAAATGAAGCAAAACCATTTTCTATTTTTATATTTGACGATGTTTCTTGTGAAAATCATGACACAATAAGGAATTATTTTGCTATGGGAAGACATCATAATATTGATAGCATTTACATTGGTCAAACATACAGTAAAATTCCAAAACAACTTATAAGAGACAATGCAAATATGTTGATCATCTTCAAGCAAGATGAAACAAATTTAAAGCATATATATAATGATCATGTAAATGCGGATATGCCATTTGAAAAATTTAAAGAGATGTGTGGCAAAGCATGGAATGAGAAATATAGCTTTCTCGTTATTATGAAGGAAGAAGATATTAAAAATGGTAGATATCGTATAGGGTTGGATAAATTTGTATTTATGCGTTGAACTACCGATGCTACATCTAGTTACACGTTGAACTTCACAGTGTAAACATGGTGAATCAAGAAAAACTATTGAAAGAAATAAAATCACTCAGTGATTCTATTAGGATGAAGAATCGTGCATTGAGGATGGGTTTAAGTGAAAGAGAAGAATTTCTAGAGACTACATTTAAACCTATTACGGAACCTTTAAAACAGATATCAGAAACTATTGGTAAACCTCGTTATGAAGGAGATGTTTTACTACCAGTTTCTAAACAAGAAGTACAAGCATTAAAAAAAGAAGAAGATGATGATTCATACACAAGTGCTAGTGAGCAAGAAGAAGCAAAAGAAGAAGAAGAACCAATTGTTGAAAAGGGAGAAGAACAGCCAATACCTGAAGCTGAACAATCTATTCCAAATTTAACTCAATTGAGTAGCGATATATTACAACATGGACCTCTTGGAAGAAAATATATAATGAAAATGCTACATGACATGAAATCAAACCCGAATTTGAGTAGATCACACATATACGGAGCAAGAATTGATGGGAATGAATTAAAGATTGGTGATTCAAAGCTTGAAATAACTCAAGACGATTACATCATTATTGGTGAGCATAGATATAAAGGAACAAAAGGATTATATGAATTAATTTTTAAAAATATACCACTAAGATATTCATCCAAAGATTTAAGTGTTTTTAAAGAGATTTTACAAAATACTAACGCTCATAAGAGAAACTACTTAAAGGATGCAATGATTAATCGTTCACGTGCAACAAAATATAACATTGTTATAAAAAAGTTGTTTCCTCCACGAAAATTGCCCACATTACGTACTGCTCCAGCGGTGAGACAACCACTGAAAAGAAAATCTTTATCACTTATGGATTTATCACTTCTTGAACAACATGGTAAAAAGAGTAAAGGAGATACTTCAACCTCTGGTAAAGGATTGATGAAAAATCTATACAATACAAATGTGATTTACTACAACGACATCAATAAATTGGTTGACCGAATGAGACTATTGCATGAAGCCATGGAAGCCGGTCATACGGGTTTGAATAATGAATGGGTGGCTCTAGTTGATGAACTTAGGAATCGTGGTATAGTTGTATAATTGTCCGCGGATATAAAAGAGTTGCAAGCGTAAGACGTATCAGTTTTAACATGAGCGTCGACAAGTTCGGACGGTACTCCGCGTTAGGAGTGCAAGTTGGAGAAGACAGAAAAAGAAGTGGATTACCGCAAACACCTGAAGGTGACTATAGCATAAGTAATAAACGTTTAAAACTAGTTAAAGATCCAGAAGAAGATACTGATGGAGCAAATTTAAAGACAGTAAAAGAAGCTACTTCAACATCATTGAAATTACATAAGAATACTTACGATGTTAAATCACATAGAATAATTAATGTTGGTAAACCAACTGAAGGTTCTGATGCAATTACTAAAGAGTACTTATCATCTGAACTTTCAAATACTTTAAAATTGCAATGGGGTAATAACTTAAAAGATGGACAAACGTATGATGCTGGAAATTATAGAATAACCAACGTGGGAAATCCCAAAAATGATAAAGATTCAGTTAATAAAGAATATTTACATTCTATAATACCGGAAAAAACTGAACATGGATTTTCTTTTTATAAATTTATTATAAATGACATTGGATACCCAAAGGAAGACGGTGATGCTGTAAACCTAAAATACATCAAGGACAACTGTATTTTACAAGATGTTAATGGAATTGATTGTCATGGTAAAACATTGACAAATGTAAAGTTTGGTTCTCAACCAAAAGATGCTGTTACTATGGAACAATTATCTAAAGAATTAAAAAAGGAAACATCAAATTTTGTAAAACATGAAGATGCCGTGTTAAAGCGGGGAGATAAATTTATACATGGAAATAAAAAGTTTGATTTAATGCAAGGAAAAAATGATGAATGGGATGCAGGATATAAAACAATAACAAATGGAAGATTTGGTATAAAAGATTCAGATGTTCCTCTTATGGTACAAACATTAATTGCAAGTGGTGGTAGATTAGGTACATACGATGGTCGTAATAGAAGAATAAAAAATATTTATCCTGGTTATGAAGAAGATGATTGTGTTACATTGAAACAAACAATAACTTGGGATAAACACTTTGGGACCAAATATGATGCAAAGATGAAGAAAATAATTAATATTTTACCAGGTGAAGATTCAAATGATGCTGCTACTATTGGACAAGTCATAACAACATCAAAAAGTGATTCAACCGCATATACTTGTAATGATAAACGTATTATGCAGTTACAAGATCCTCAACATCCGAAAGATGCTGTAACTTTAGATTGTTTAATAAGAATAGTGGGTAATTTACTTATTGATACCCACAATCATATAGCTAGTACAACGAGTCATGTGATGATTCAACCCGATGAACGAGAAGCTTGGATTAAAAATAGAATTATAAATCAGTATATAATTAATTTGAATAACTAAGTCTTTAAATATAAAAGATTTTGCACAAGTTATTCATTTGTGTAAAGTATCTCGTGGAGTAAACACGCCAGTTATATAAGACAACATAATGAAGACCGTATCGCTCAGTCATCGTCAAGACAGCGGCAAGAGAGGACGTGGTATAACATCAGCTGCATTATCCTTGCTTAGACGGATTCCAGTTGGTGCTGTTGTAAATCGAACGATAGACGCTTTACCATACGAATTACATCTGCCCGGAGGTTATCAATATTGTGGACCTGGAACTAAGTTGGCAAAGCGTTTAGCAAGAGGAGATCCTGGAATTAATAAATTAGATCAAGCTTGCAAGGAACACGATATAGCATATTCAAAGTATAAAGATTCAACAAATAGATCAATAGCAGATAAAATTCTAGCGGAAAAAGCTTGGCAAAGAGTAAAATCAAGTGACGCAAGTATTGCAGAAAAAGCATCGGCTTGGGCAGTAACTACAGCCATGAAGACGAAAGCAAAGTTAGGTGGTGGAAAACGTCGCAGAGGAAGACCTGCAAAGAAAGGCGCTCCCAAAAGAGGTGGAAACATTAAAAAAGGACGTCGTAGAACTCATAAGGCAAATGTAAAGAAGACTTCTGTTTGGCAAATGGTAAAAAACGGAGCAGGTTTATACCTAAGACCATACCGTGTGTATTAAATAAGAAGAGTCAATTGATAATTCCAAATAAAGCCTTAACAAATCATCAGTTAAATGATTATGTGAAATGTTTGAAAATACCATTCTTTCGAGGAGTTTTTATGAAAGATGCATTACCAACTAAAATATGGAAAAATGAAACTGGAATAGTAAATTTGGATTCCACCTATGGTCCAGGTACTCATTGGGTATGCTATAAAAAGCTTGGACAAACCGTTTACTACTTTGACAGTTTTGGCAATCTACCACCGCCAAAAGAACTTCAACATTATTTTCGAAACTCAAAAAACATTTTTTACAATTACAAAAAAGAACAACCTAACAATACTGAAATATGTGGGCATTTATGTTTGGAGTTTCTAGCGAAAAGTGTCAGTCAGCTTTAAGATGTCATCGTATACAGTGTCATTGAGTGGAAATTCATCCACATTGAAAAGTACGCTGTTCCCAGCATTGCGTCTATCCAAGGAACGATTATGGGAAGCGGCATTACTTGATTTGACTACCTACAACTCAATTCCCAATGTTACGGAAGGGAAGAACAATTTACTACATTATTATGAAACTAAGGATGCTGCAGGAAAATACTCAGAATTGAAAATAATTACATTTCCTACTGGAGCTTATGAAATTGATGATATAAACCAGTTATTACAGAAACAACTCGGAGAAGACAATATTACCGTTAAAGGAAACAATAATACTTTAAAAGCAGAAATAACTTCAAAATATTATATTGATGTCAGCTTGGAACAGTCGATTGGCAGTTTACTTGGATTTACAGATACAAAAAAGAAAATCTTAACTCCTGGAACTACTCATTCAGGTGATTCAACTGTAACAATATTGAAAGTAAATAGTATCGATGTCACGTGCAACATTATACACGGATCGTATAGAGATGGAGTTAATCAACATATTTTACATACATTTTATCCAACAGTGGCTCCCGGTTTTAAAATTGTTGAGAAGCCACAAAACTTGATATACCTACCGTTAAACACCAGTTTCATTTCAGACATCGTACTGAACATATTGGATCAAGACGGTCATAGTGATGACTTTAGAGGAGAAACAATTACTATACGGATACACATC
The DNA here is from genome assembly GCA_030545055.2 of Neoaliturus tenellus. NCBI lineage: Eukaryota > Metazoa > Arthropoda > Insecta > Hemiptera > Cicadellidae > Neoaliturus > Neoaliturus tenellus. The sequence continues at coordinate 32,742,194 of CM061535.1, forward strand.
AGAGCAGCAACATAAAAGTCAACATGGGATTATCATTTAAACCGCAACGGAAGAGTCGGGAGCTCAGTAGCTCCTCAACATTGGAAGAGTTAACATCGGACAACATTCGTTTTCTACAGAAGATTGGATTGAAACTTAACAGCGATGGATATCCTGGATATATCTCAAGGACCAACGTTCGACGAAACACTATGGGAGAAGGAATATCACACGCACAACCCTTACACTTCATCAAAATTAAACAATAACGATGAAATAAGGATCCCCATTCAAAAACAAGATATTTACACTTTACCGTGTGAAAGTTACTTGTACATCGAAGGACGGGTATTAAAATTGGATGGAAAAACTGCTTCAACAGTTCCTTTTATAAATAACCCGATGGCATATCTTTTTGATGAAATAAGATATGAAATATCAGGGGTGACGGTTGATTCAACAAAAAAGGTTGGTTTAACAACGACATTGAAAGGATTAACATCATTAACACCGCATGAGAAGAATTCAATAGTCACCGCCGGATGGGTTGCCCCCGATAAAGACACTATAACACCAGCTTCCAACGGTCACTTTGATTTTCATGTACCTTTACGATTGCTTTTGGGATTCGCTGAAGATTACAAACGGGTAATAATAAATGTCAAACAAGAATTAGTATTACTCAGATCTTCAACTAATAAGGACTTGATACTTGCAGACCCTGCAACTACGGAAGATAAACTGGAATGGCAACTACAGTTGGATAAAGTTGTTTGGAGAGTACCTCATGTAAGATTGGCTGATGAACATAGAATCCTATTATTGAGAAAGTTGAAATCTGACCGTGATATTGTGATGCCATTCCGAAGTTGGGAATTTCATGAATACCCTACACTACCTCAGACAGAACGACAAACATGGACCGTCAAGACATCAACTTACTTGGAACGAGCAAGGTACATAATACTCGGTTTTCAAACTAAGCGAAAAGTTGTTATCACTGCAAATGCTGGTCAATTTGATCACTGTAAAATAAAGAATTGTAAAGTTTTCCTAAACTCTCAATTCTTTCCCTATGACAATTTGAATGTCATGTTCAGCAAAAAACGTTTTTCTATTTTATACGATATGTATGCAAGATTTCAATCGTCATATTATGGAAAGACTAATACACCACTATTATCACCTGACCAGTATTATTCCAAGGCTCCAATAATTGTAATCGATTGTTCAAAACAAAATGAATCGGTAAAATCATCAAGTGTGGATATAAAAATTGAAATGGAATTTGAAGAACCAGTAGCGGATGGAACTTCGGCATACTGTCTAATTCTACATGATAAAATAGTTACTTACACACCGCTGACCGGAATTGTGAAGAATGTACTTTAAGAAGAATTGTACAACAACTGCAAATTTTTGAGGTTAGAATTATCTGCTTTCATTTTTGAGGTTAGAATTTCATTTGTGAAAGACAAGTTGAAAACAAACAATTATGTAATTGTATAAATTTCAAGGATTTTACGAAAAATATAAAAGCGAGAAAATAATTAGTAGAAACTTCATTCTATCTTCAACCGTCGTATGGGAAACATCATTCGCAAGATGAATTCTACTAACGGAGAAGAAAATACACCTCTAATGGATGATAATAGTTCAGATATAGAAAAACAAGTTGAACGAGAAATGGACGAGTTCCTAAAATTCAACAAACATAAGAAGAGAGAAGAAGAAAAAGCTGAAAAAGAAGTAAAAAGGAAGAAGGTTGAAGTTAACATTACAACCAATATTTTAACAGAAGTATTTCTTCGGATTATCTACCCAATTTCTTCATGCATGACAAAAAGTATATCAGTTGGAATTTTAAAATCAATGGATTATTCACCAATTGTTATTTTAAATCATGGAAACAAAATGGTTACTTTTAATGAAACTACTTGGGAATCTCTCATGAAACATTTACATCTTTTGGAGTGCTATTTGAGTAACAACACATTTGGAAGAAGAACAAGATTAAGTTTATTGGAATCAAATATTGAAGTTGATATAGTAAAACATCGTGGAGGACAAATTGTTCGCTTCAGAGATTTAACTACACATAATGTTAAATTATATTTCACTAAAGAAGAATTTTACACTTTAAGTTGTACTACCGGTCCCGTCACCAGATATTTGAAACAACTAATATTTTCAAGTGCAATAATTAAAGACTATCTAATTGATACATTGGACAAAAAACCTTTTGTTCCAATTTTATACGGTCCCGTGGATAATTCAATCTTTAATAGAATACCTCAAGAAGTTGAAATGTGGAGACAATTAAACAACTATCACACCAATTTCAATATTGATGAAGTGGCACAAGAAGTGAAAGAAGAAGAACAATCCTGTCTGTTATAAACATCGGCTCATTCAATTTTTAAGTCAGTTGTTAGTAAGACTTCATCATGAATAAACGGGTTTCGTTTTCTAATGCGCCACATATAATGGAAGTTAAAAGAGGTATAATTGAATTTCAAGCTTTCCGAGGAAATGATGGTAATTTTATTATTAAAGAATTAGTAATCTTGGACATGAACACATCAGTAGTTTATCATTATTTGTTCAAACCTCCAGTACCATTTAATAGACTAACAACTAAAGCGAAAGTTACAAACAAATGGTTGAACAAACATTTTCACAACTTAAGATGGGATGAAGGTTTCATTAATTATAACATGATGCCGCACATTATGAATCATTATTGCAAAGAGTTTAAAATTATCTACACAAGGGGATTGGAAAAAGCAAATTGGATACAATCATTTACAAGCAACGAAGTGATTAATGCAATAATTGATAAAGATTTCCAATGCTACTTCAACGAACTTTGTATTTCATCAAAAAGTTTTAAACATCGAAGGTCGCAGTGCGCTTTAAAGAATGCCTACCGCTTGAACAATTTCCTTCAACAAAGTGGTGGGTGTAGTGTCAGTAGTGGGGGTAGTGTCGATTATAAAAGCGAGAGCGCTACCATGACGCAGCATGAGTATTACTCTAACCTCCGAAGAGACAACATCTCCGACGGACATTCTTATTAACAAGAAGATTAACAACAACATCAAGATGGCATCACAGAACTTACTTCAAAGTTTAGTTGATCAGTTCAACGCTCATTCTAAATCATCAATTCTACCTACAAAGAAATGTTCTGAACTAAAAGAAGAAAAACACTACATCATTCATACGATTAAGAAAATGGAAACTTCAGTAGGTGATGCTATTAATTGCACATTGAGCGAGGCTCCATATACAGTTGGTGATGAACCAAAATTTCAGATCTTCCTACCAAGACGCTTTGTACAACTTCTTCAAAATGAAGATCTTCGTGTAGTTCAACCCGGCGCACTCTATTTGGTTTCGCACGGACCAAGTGGAAACAACTCAACTGAACTAACTATTCATGTAACACCTACTACTGATTAGTTTGTACATAACATTGTAACTATTTGTTTGTAATTGTTTTTCAATAAATATGATATAAAGAAAAAACAAAAAAAATTAAAAGAAGCAACATATTGTGATGTCTTTGTACATTACAATATGTTGCTTTTTTTTTTTAAATTCCACGGGATGACCTTGACCCACTTTTGTGTGATTATAAAAGCGAAAATCAACTTGTAAAATTCATCAGTCTACGACTACCTTTCGTACCTTACACATCTCGCTCACTCTATCGCTTAATATAAAAACTAAAAGATGTCTCTCAAAGTCAAGTATGCATCTTATGATACCAACACCATTACAACTTTTGAACAACTCGAAGATTTAACCAACGAAATGCGAGTTTTACTTACCGGTGGTTATCACTTAACTGTTGATGTTAGTGCTACTAATACAAGGATGTTCGATAAAACAAAATATTGCGATGATGAAATATTTATTTCTACACAACCTACAACTTCTTCATCGCCAACTGGTCAACATAACATCAAGTTCCAAAAGTATTACCAATGTTGAATAACTTTTGACAGACAAAACTACAACTAAAGAATCACATGATCAATGTGAGTTAATAAAAAGGATGTGATACTTGTATAAATAATCATTTGCTTCTCAGCTCTCACCACGACAAGACCTATTTAAGAAAATGTTGTACAGAATGATGATTCAACTTGATGGAAAAATCTATGGAAAAGACTACAACACCGTTGAACAAATGACCCAAGATTTAGATGTATTAACTAAAGAAGGATATCAAGCTAAATTAATTTTAAAATTTCCTGAAGTACATCCATTATCAACAGAAGAACTTGTTGCTATGGCTAAGGCGGAGAGAGAGAAAAAGTCTGAAGAAAACAAAGAGAAACAAACTTCCTAAATTTTAATAATCCTTACACTTGTAAGGTATAATTTTTTAAAACTCCATTTGGATGACCTTGAAATTACCTCCACCACTTTTCACAGTACATAAAACTCACTATTCAACACTATACACTCTTATTCTTTCACTGGACTCCGCAGCGTCAACATGGAAGAGCAAAAATACAAGTACAAACCTCGTTACTGTTGTGAACAACAGTGTACAGATTTAGGACCAATGATGGTGGATGGGTTAGCTTGTACTAAATGTGAATTCTTCGGATCTTGTTATTGCAAATGCAAAACAAAACAACTACCACCACCGGAATTGCGAACTTTCAAATTTTACAAATCAAGATATTTTCATACATGTTGTCCTCAAAGATGTTTCAAATTTCACCCTCTAGATCTTGCTCATTGTCAACGCACCAATTCTCATCAAGATGATTTTTGTACACATATGATAAAAAGATGTAAATACAGATCAGATTGGTATTCCGATCCTGTAGAACCATCAAATGTGTAATTTCAGTTTTACACTCTTTTTTAAAACTTCATTTGGATGACCTTGAGATTTCCCCCACCACTAGTTCTAATTTTTATATAATATTAAATCATTCCACTTCCAACACTCTAACTAACAACATGGAAAACAAATTTATCAAGTTTGAACATATAATAACTGACAGGGAGGAGATGGAAGAATTGTTTCAAAACTTACTTTCTATCATTGACGAATATCCTATAAGATGGTTCAGAATTGTAGTTCAATATTTAAATCCTGGTGAATTGTTTTCTTCATCGAGTGAAGAGGATGAAACAACTACTTCGGTTCAAATAATTGAATTAAAAGACGAAGAAGAAGAACTAAACATTTTATTCAATCATAAGCTCAAGGTTCCCCATATAAAAGCCCCCTCCCTAGACAGCCCCCCTCCCTAGACGCCTGCTCAAGGTCGCCATTATATAAGCCCCCTCCCTATGTGCCGATCCTCATTCCATCCCCGACTCTTCAACGATGAACAACTCTCCTTTGGCCCGAATGAATTCTAGTTTTGAAATAAACTCTAAAGAAGAGTTACAAGACATTTTTAATATTTTACAAGAACTTGTAGATAATTTTACAACCATCAAAATGAATTTGGAAATAACATACGATTGTCCTATTTGTGATAAGGTTGAAAGTTTAGACGAAGACAGTTTACTAAATCTAACTCCTGCACCATCTGACACTACTGATGGTAATAATGAAGAGCAACGTCTTTCCCCCACCACTTCTTTGTAATTCATCCTTCCCCCCACCACTTCTTTATTTAACTAACATTTCTCCCTTTCACTTCTTATTCCGTCTTCGACTTCTGAACTATCAACATCACTAAAATTTCAAACACTAACACAATCATGATGGATATGATGGATGAAGTTCCCTTCGTAACTAGAATGGAAGAGGATAAATTGAAATTGGAAATTAAACGATTGGAAATGGAACGGGAAAACCAACTTGAAATGTTACATTTGTTCAAGCTTTTCAAATACATCATCTGGGGACTCTGCATTTACCTTCTCATCGTCGTCGGTGTTTGCATTTACAACTCTGTAATTCATCACAAAAGTTCAACTTGTTTAAACTCTGCTGTTGCACATTAATTGTATGTTCACTAATAAAATTCAAAAGTTACTTCAACCTATCCTACTATCACCAACTAGTTCAACTTAGAACTATTTCTGGTGGTAGTTGGGTAGGCTTTTTTAAAACTTACTCTGGATGACCTTGACATACTTTCCAGATCCTATTTATAAATTTGAATTTCAGTTTTAAACTAACTTTTAGTTTTGTTCAACTATTAAGAGTTTTGTTAACACCGTCAAATTTCAGTTTTCAACTAACTTTTAATTTATGTATACTTTTAGTTCAACCCTAGTTACTTTATTCGCAAATTCAGTTCAACCGACCGCCAACGCTATTGCCATCTCCACCCCAATATTTTAACATTTCTGCCCCCAACACCTGCCCGAACATCTGTTCGGTTTTAAAAATATAAAAGAAAGGTAAAGGAGTGGGGGTGGCTCATGCTCACCAATGCAAAACTAAGGTTTGAGGTTAGAATTATATCCATGGCAGCCGCCATGTCTGGTTCAGTTTTACCACATAGAGTCGGCGACCGGTTATTGATCTAAAGGAGTGGGGGAAGGGGTGGTGGGGGAAGGTTGCCGTTTTATAACCCCTCTCCCTAGGCGGCTCTTCTCATTCGATCGCCAACTTTCAAACGATAAACACCTCTCCCATGGCACGAATCAATTATCCCGCTATCACCAACTACTTCAACTTAAAACTATTTCTGGTGATAGTTGGATAGAATTTTTTAAAACTTACTCTGGATGACCTTGACATATTTTCCACATCTCAGTTATAAGTTTGAATTTCAATTTTGAACTAACTCTTAATTTTTCTTCAACTGTTAGAGTTTCGTTAACACCGACGAATTTCAATTTTGAACTAACTTTTAATTTTAATTTTATGCGCAAATTCACTTCACCCTAACGCCAACACTATCGCCATCTCCACCCCAACCTATATGGCATAAAATATAACTACAGCATCTCATATATACCCTCTAACCCCCACCGGAAGCTATGTGACATGGCAGCTGGCGCCAGCTGCCGCGGCACGTGGCTCGGTGGGCACGTGGCCGGTTTTAAAAGTGACCAAAACACACTACTAACAGATGGCTAATTAGATATGCAAAGAAAAAAAAAACTTGAGCAATATTTAACGTAAGGTAGCTTAAAATATACAGAACACAATGTACTCACAAGCAACTTTGGCGGTGGGCCACGGGAACGAGAAGGACACGCACTACTATGCCTAATCTCTCACACGAGACGTAACTAACAGAACGGCGAATTGTCGCGTGGTCAAGTTTTTTATCTCCCGAGCGCTTCCGGGAAAAGCCGAGGGTAGCCGAACCCTTTCAAAGGTTGTTATCAGCTCTGATAACGGATGTCCATCCTCACACAGTGTATTAATATTACTGCACAAAATTCAAACAAAGAGCATAAACTTAATATACATGACATTAGTATAATATAATCAACAATAATACAATATAATATAATCATACATCAATATAATATAATCAATAATATTGCTAGATCATCCAGTGTTTTTTACAAGTAGACAGGTATTTTTATAAAGACGTGTATATAATATAATACGCATTACAAATTTTATACATTTAAGCACAATAATTTCTTACGGGTTTAAAGTAGGAAGGCCTGATGTATACATTTAAAAACAAAGGCAACAATCTTATGTAAAAATATAAATGAAAATATAACTGAAATCAATATAGTCTATAACAATACAATGTTATACATTGAAACAAAATGATTTCTTGTGTTTATTTTTAAGTGTTGCATACTAAAAAATAAAAGACAACAATTCAATGTAAAATTATGACAAAAATCAATCTAACTATTGATTTAACACAATAAATAAATAAATTCTTTATTGCAGTCGACAATTTACATTGCATTGCAAAGGTCAATAATTAAACAAAGAAATATAAAAGTTCAAAGAAGTATAAAATTTTCATTGGTCTTGATGCTAAGTACACCAGTGCCAAATTTTTTTCGCGTAAACTCCTAGAATTTAAGTATCCCAGCGGCTCATCATGAACTCATCAACAGAGTACAGAACTTTAGACACCAAGAGGCGTTTCAGTCGAGTTTTAAATTGATTTTGATTTTGAGATTGCTTGATACCCTCAGGGAGCTTATTTAGAAATCTGACTCCAGCCTGTGACGGTAAATGCTCAAACGCCACAGTTCTGTGGTGGCTGAGTCGATAATTGTCCCTGTCCCAAGTATTGTACTGGTGCAACTGACTGCCCTGTACAAGTGAGCATTTATACCTGCAGTACAGTGTTACCTCCAGGACATAGAGGCTGGGCAATGTGAGCAGTCCAAGCTCCCTGAAGGCGTTCCTGCAAGATTCTCTTGGTTGCAATTTGCATATGATTCTAATTGCCTTTTTTTGCAATCTGAAAACTCTATCTAGCCTCAATTTAGCACAACTACCCCAGAGCCTTATTCCATAGGAAAAGTGGGGGTAGATTAGGCCAAAATAGGCCATTAATAGCACGTCCTTGGAACAAAATTTTGCAAGGTTACGTAAGGCATAAATACCTGTAGTAATCCTGGCACAAATATGGTTGACGTGCTGTTCCCACGTCAGCCCTCTATCGAGGTGCATTCCTAGGAACTTAGCGGAATCAGTTTCCTCTAGGAGGTCATCATCCACCATGACAGCAGGCGGCAGGTCTTGTTCCTGCTGTCGGAGGCTAAATGAAATGACGTTGGATTTAGAATTGTTTGCTTTCAGATTGATTTCCAAAAAATTTTGAATGCATGAATTGACATCAATGAATGATTTTACTTCCAGTTATTGTTTTGTTGGGGCTTTTACGCAGATGGTCGTGTCATCTGCGTACTGTATCACGTCTCCATTCTGGATCGATGAACCAACGTTATTAACATAAAGCAAAAACAGAACTGGTCCCAAAATAGATCCTTGCGGAACTCCGTGGGCCATCTTTACTTTTTGAGACGTTTTATTTTCAACTTGGACACATTGGACTCTGTTATCCAAGTAAGAAGTGATCCACTTGAGTGGCACTCCCCGAATGCCGTACTTCTCCAACTGGTGCAACAGTGTCTCATGGTGCACGCAGTCAAAAGCTTTCGAAAGGTCGAGAAATATGCTGAGCACATGTTCTCTCCTTTCGAGGCCATCGACAATCTTTTCAATGAGATTTGTGATTGCATCAATCGTGGAGTAGTTTTTCCTAAATCAAAATTGATGTGATGAGAGAATTTGAAAACGATCGAGGTATTTCATAAGCCTTTCGAGGAAAAGCTTTTCAAACACCTTACTGAAAACTGGCAAAATTGAAATCGGGCGATAGTTGTTTCAGAGATGAGGGTTGTCCTTTTTGAAAAGTGGAATCACCTTCGCCAATTTGAGTTGGCAAGGAAAAACTCCAGTTTGAAATGACAAGTTTACTAATCTTGTGAGTGGTGCCAAAATGTGCCTGTAGCAACGTTTGATCAACCACACAGACCTGCCGTCGATGTCACATGATTTTTTTGGTTTGAGTTCCTCAATAACACGAGCCACGTCAGCCTCGCACACAGGAGATAAGGCCATTGATGAAACGGGGCCTCCAATCATTTTGGAATCAACACGAGTTTCTTTAAATGAATTATTTGGTGATGCGACTGATGCAAAATATTTATTCAATTCGTCGGCAACTTCTTGAGGGTTATCGACGATTCTACTATTGATTTCGAGTTGAATTGGTTTGGAGGCCTTTGTTGACTTTGAAGAGTTATTAATTATTTTCCAGGCTGATTTTGAAATCAGCATAATTAACAGTAGAATTAGGAAAGACAATAACATATAATTTTAGTTAGTTTACTGAGAAACAACTGAAATGAAATGTTGTTTTTCTTAATTCTACAACTTAATAGATTATAAATCAATTAAGCTATATATCTTTACAATATGACTATTAATTGATCTCAGATTATAACTTATAGATATGAACAATATTAAATTAAATACAGTTACAACCTTTTCATACATTTACGTCTACTTGACGGTTAGTCTAACCTAATAGTTTTCCCGACTCTGTTTCCACCGTTGTATTCGACGCACAACTTCCTGAGTTTTTCATGGTGTTGAAGAAGACTCTTCTTTTTCCTTGTGCCGTCTGGTCGATTCCCAAGTTGGATGGCCCGTTCCGATGACTCGTCCTTCTGGGTCGCTTCAATGACAGTCCACACTGACGGATTAGCATGACCAAAAAAGGTGTTGAACTTGTTGTTCCAGGACTCACACAAGTTGTTTGTCCTATGTGAGCATTTTAGTGTAGCCCGGTTGACTTTCCACACTTTTGGAGGAAAGACTGGAGGCTGAGGTGGGGGCCCGGCTTTGCCACTGGGAGGAGGTCGGCGAGATCATAGGGAGCTGCAGTCCACAAGAAGTTCACGCCATCCTTGACGTCCGAGAGAGGCAGAAATGCAAGGGCGCCAATCATGCCACAATACATCTTGATTTCCTCGTCATCTTTGTATTTTTTGAGAGACCAAGTTGTTGAAGATGGCGCCTAGTGCTCTGGCATAAGTGGAAAAACAACCCTTCAAGTCAACTGATTCTCCGAGCACATTGGAGATTGCGTTCATAGCAGCTTGATCGAAATCTACAATTACTCGATTGGGTCTATGGAGTCGTCCTTGGTCTACAATTTTCCTCAGAGCAACTCTTAATAGATCTGTATACATTGTGCAGGTCTTGTTGGTCATTAGGGAGTAGACGCATGTCCTCACGCCATTCTCTTTCGCTCCACGAATGACATATACTTGTTGAAAAAGTTTAGACGACATTTTGAAGGTTCCATCCATAAACCAAGTCTTCGATTAAGCCAAAACATTTAACTGTTCTTCCGTAATCGTGATGGAGAGCCAATCCCAGAATCGTGGATCAGGAAGGGATTCGGTGATGCTCCCCCTGTTGTTTTCCAGCTGTCTTTTCCCCCTGAATTTCCCAGTCTCCAACGCTTTTAGGTACGGCGGGAAACTTTTTCGCTCTGGTCCGGCGGATGTCTCTTTTTAAAGATGAAACTCGACCAGCCGACGCCTTCGCCTCGTCCTTCGCGTTGTGGAGCGCAGTGGTGAGGACGTTTACCGGCAACGCTCTGCTCTCGGTGGGTTCCGAGATCAGAGCGTTCTCTTCTGAGGAATTAGTTCAATTCCAACGATGGTGCGCGTCTTTATTGACTCCTTCCTGGGCCATAACAAAGTGGTTGAAGTGCAATATAATGTATATATTATGTTTCTGTATTAAATTCCGAATCCAGCGATACTAAAATTGCCGCTACCACGATGGTTGCTGGAAGGGGGGGGGGGGGTGAAGTGCAATTGGAACAGCCAGCTGTTCGCGGTGTTCGCTGGTTGGAACAGCCACCGCTCAAAGCTAGCGATGGTGAGTTGCCCAATTAAGAAAAACGGCAGAATTCATTGCTTTCGGCCTAAACCCATCAGCTTGTTTAGCTTTTTATTTTTATTAATGAAATTGTTACACATTGTTTACAAATAATTTACAATGCCAAGCATATTAATGATTGCAAACAAAATAATACTTGGGATTTTCAATAATAAAGGCCTATAAAGGCTTTACTAAAAAATAAAAAAAAAAACAATCAAGGTTAAAAATATAAAAAAAGATACAAAATTAAAACTGGGCACACTATGATCGTTAAAATGATAAGGCCAGTATTACACTATCACAGGTTTATGACACATATCTATTATCATATATTTGATCATATAACTGTAATAGAAACAAAATATTGCTATAACTGTAGTCAATTACACTTTATGAAAAAAATTAATGAATAAACAAACTTTTTGATTGTTTTTATTATTTCATAGTTAGATGAATCAATAGATTGTTTGTAAAATTGATAAAAACTGTTTTCTGTAGCAGTATATATAATAATAGACATATATGATTATTATTAAATAGTTGAACTATTATAATATTTCACCCTATTTAATATTTGAGTGTAATACCGAATAAACCCGTATGTTAAGTTGTTTACAGTATTCTTAAACAATTTATTCAATTCTCAAAATGAAAGACATAACCCTAAAAAATTTAGGACTGCCATCTTTGTAATTCTTCCGTTCATATAGCGATACTTCTTCCTTCTCTTCGCCCCTTCCAAATTCAATTCCATCCTCGACATCTTGAAGTCGGCTGCTTCGGCCTGTTGTTTTAAACCCTCAACCAGTGTCCTCAACACAGAGTTAATGTGGTGGTGCCATCCTTTAACAGCGTTCGTCGTTCTGTGTCAATAAAAGAACGAAAAATATAAACAACATTTATTTATAGTATGTGATTTTCAAAGATAGGCTAAAGATACTATGGGAATATCTAAGTGTGTCAATATCTGCTACGTTAATACCTAAGTTATCTTTTATTTGCTTTAATAAATATAAGTATATTATAAACTGAATTTTGTAAAGCATTGTCTCGAGTAAACGTTTATTTTATTTCTATTTTTTATTCTAGATAATAGGCCTATTGATATACATAATATTAGCTCACGCTTTTTGTCAAAAGAAAGCCGCAAACCACAGTTTATATCTTCAGAGGCTTTTCTTTTCAAAGAAGCAAAGAAAAAACAGCAGAAAAATTATTTGGATGACTGCCATGTGTACATTATTATTTCTCATTTTTAGACAATAATTTTGGTCAATTCCATTCCTAAACTAAACTATAAATTATTATATCCTTTTTTATTGATGGTACTAAAATATTATTCACGTTAATATGCATTTTATTGTATATTGTGTAAACATTCTTCTTTTCCTTAAAAAATTACAGCAAACTCGGTAAAAATTTTAACTATTGACAATTTAAAACACTTTAAAATAAACAAAAAATAATAAACAAAGATTACCTCTGACGGTAGCAGTTCCACATTTCTGTGTTAACTGTGGGATATTCGAGCCACTGCGTTACGAAGTAGTAAAAAAATTCAGAGATTTTCTCGCTCTCCGGCACGTTGCCATGGATGTACAGCCAACCGTCTTCCAAGTATGTCAATGCGGCACACATGCGGATTGACATGCGAATCCCTTCATTTTATTTGTACTGGGTGATCAATCCCACTTCCTGAACTTTCCGCCAAAGTCTTTGGGTGAAGTGAAAGAAGCAGCCTTGGGTTTGTGTGAGAGGAAATTTAGTTCAATGCCGAAATAACAGCTACTTCAAAATCGGCTGTTATTGATTCATGATACCAAGCTGAAATTTCATCACCAATCATTCTGAATAGTTCTAATTATAGGTTTCCTTCTTTTTGTTTGGTAGAAGTGCAAACAACACTGGCGCAACGTTAGTTTCATCATCAGTGCTACTTAAATCTGCATGGATTGAATAAAGCTGAGAAAACTGGTGCTGCAGCTTTTAAAAGTGCCGTCCATGAAGAATGACTTTCCCTTTATCAATATTTGTCTTCCTTTTGATGATGTAAAAACCATAATTCTGTCCCTCGTTCCATTATCCGCCAAAAGAAAACTTTCACCAGTATGCATAGTCACTGTCCCTTCGTCTAACCTGGAATAAAGGAATACCTACTGTAATCATGTATTCATTAGACATGTGTTACAAAAAATTAAAAAATTAAAATTTTAGGAATAAATTCTAACTTTTACATGTAAGTGTGAATAGTGGTTTCATACAAAATAGAAAACAAAGTAATACAAAAATTAATTTGAGTATAGTCACAGTGAATGTTTCAACCAGGGCCGGCTCTACCATATAGGCGAATTAGGCGGCCGCCTAGGGCGCCGAGGCCCAAGGGGCGCCATTGCGGCGGAGACGAACTGCAGTAAAGTGTCCTTAATCAGCGGTAAGAGGGCCCTTGATCGGCAGCAAAGTGCGCCCCTGATTCCTGGTGAAGAGCGCCGTCAAAAGATAGTTTATAGCCTCTTGATCGGCTGTAAAAAAACGCCCCAATGGTCATAATTAAACCGGCGTGAGACAGCACCTCTGATAGGCAAAATAAACCTGATCAGAGTTGAATTGCGCCCCCAAAAGACGGATAAAAGCGCCTCTAATCAACGGTAAATAGCGTCCTTAATCGGAGTTAAATTACGCCCCCAACCGCTGGTAAAAAGTGTCCTCGAACAATGGTAAATAGCACCCCTGTTCAGCTGTCAAGAGCGCCCTGACTGGAGGTAAATGTAAATATAACCCCTGGTCAGTAAAAAGCACACCTGATCAACAGTTAAGTGCGTGTCTGACCAGTGGTAAACATTTGCCTTCTAAACAACGGAATGTAGCGCTCCTAATTGGGGTTAAGTTGACCCCTCAACCACTTGAAAAAACGCCCCCAATCGGTGGTATGTAGCGCCCACGTTCATCGGCCAAGAGCGCCCCGACTGGAGGTAAATATGCTCCTGACCATCGCCAAACATTTGCCTTTGCCTTCTAATCAACAGTAAATAGCGCCCCTGATCAGAGTTGTGCTCCCAATTGGCGTTAAACAGTGTCCCCCACCTTCAGTATAAAGCGCCCATGATCGACAGCAAAGAGCGCCCCAAATAAGCGTAAATTGCGCCTTTGATCAGCAGTATAGGGTGCCCCCGACCGGCGGTAAACATCCCCCCCCCCCCCCAATCGACGCTGATAAGAGCCCTCGACCGGCCGCAGTAAAGAGCGGCCCTATAGGGGTAAAAGGGGCGGATAATTATTGTGTATATTTGGTTTACAGTAAATTATAATTAGTTTTTAATCCAAGTGCTTTGTTTGATAATAAACTGTTGATGAAAAAATATTTGTTTTTATAGTTAGTTGTATTTTTTATAATAACAGCTCGAGTATTCTGGAGGGGGGGGGGTAGCGTCACTTTCGCCTAGGGCGCCAGAAAACCTAGGGCCGGCCCTGGTTTCAACATAAGACTCACAGCGCCTTAAATTCATCCAAACGTTAACCAAAATACTTTACTTAACACTCATCTATCTACATATTTGAAACATCAGTAAGGTGAAAAACACCTTTGGACAGTTCGTCTGAGACTTATACTGAAGCGATTTACATGCAGATTGGATCAAATAAAATCCAAACTCTTCTATATGTCCCTGACCCAGTTATCGATCAAAATGGTATCAAACGATAGTATGCAATTATTGTAAATTAGTATATTAGTCTACATTCCAGATTAGTATACCATAATTTTCTCCTTGAAATATTATCACACAAAAAATATACCGTTAGAAAATATGTTTGGTATATTAGTTTACTAAGTTTAAACCTAAAATAACGAAGGTGAAATGTCGTACTTATCAACACGTACTGGGCTGGTTGTTATTATATTGAAACAAAGGAGAACTCCCAGTAGGAATAAACTACGACATTTAATAACACAAAAAGCACAAATCGGTTTAATATGAATTGCTCGTTGTTAAAATTATTTAATAATACATTCATTACTTCTCATGGGTTAAACGTATCACGACTTCATAATCATTCAGAGAATCATTAGTTTACTATAAATTACTCTGTATAACCTTTGGACTATAGACTTGGCAAATCTTTGATTTTGATATACTGCATCTTTTTGTTTCGAATTTCAACGTAATGTTCCTATAAGCCGATGACTGCCTCACGTTACTAGCCTCCAATACTAAACAACATGCATATTCCGGAGTTGTAGTGATGGCCGAAACAAATAGTATTTGCTTCAATTGACTATTTATTAAACTGACTAAAATGTAATCACCGTACCTCTGGTATATGACTGACTCTTCCCGCGCCCGCTTCCTCGCCGTTGTCACTGCTTCTGGACTTACAGCCCCGCTTCGTCTGGTACACAGTTGTGTTGGCCCATTGTTTCTACAAAACACTATTTTGTGTTCTTAAGAGTCTGCAGTACCTGCGCCATCTTGAATTTTTAGTCCCATAAAAACAATGTTAAATTCTAAACATTGCTGTAGTATTTTAAACACTATGTCTTGATAATCTTGCATCGGATTTGCATGAAACTTGAATAGGCCTACCATAAGGGATTGGTGGAGTGCATGACGCGGATGCATTTTCCATGGACCTACTAAAAATGGTGTTAAATATATTTATATTTTATTCGTTATTCGGGTGGATATTTGTTCTAATTAATTTTCTATCACGTCAAGCACTAAATACTATGGTAACATTTAAAATGACATCAAGTTTGAAATTTTCTGACGAAAAACAAACTCACAGTAATGTTTCAAATTTAACATTGCTCTTATGGGACAAACTACCTAGATGGCGCAGGTACTGCAGACTTTTAACTTGGCAGTGCACTTGCTCTTCTTGTCCTTTACACAATACCAGGACACACGACACCGCATTTGTTTTCACTTTTTTTCTATACGCATACCCTTTGTGCATCATGCAAGGATTACCTTTGTGCATGTCTGCAGATTCCATTTAAAACAAAATAATAAAATAATAGTTATATTTAAACACAAAACTACCCGGGCGTGCATCATTTGCGCATCATGCGGAGAGCCAGGTAGAAGGGATGCTTGTTTTGCGCATCGAGCTCCAGGGGGCTCTTAGTTATATGCATCGTTTGCGCACTGCAGAGTGGTGGAAGCGGCATTAATTTTATTTACAAAGTTATTGAAAAATCATGTCCGCGTTTAAATGGTCTTTTGAATGATTAAACGTGTTTTGGCATAAGACATATAAGTTAAAAAATTAGCAAAACAATATTCAACAGAACAGAAATAATGACAAATAATCAGACACAATATCACGGGGTTGACCAGTACATTAACACTTGGATTTCATGTTTACCATTTGTAGTTTGTTTTATTGCAACAGTGAATGTTATGAGTGGTTTTATTCTGAGGAGTTAGTATAGGAGAGGCTGTTATCTACAGTTAGAATAGAGGCAAACTTGCCATAGAAACAATTCGTACAAAAAAATTCAGCCTGAGCAATTACAGTAATACGATCCTCACCAACCATTGAAAGTAAAATAAGTAAACACTCGATGTATTACAAAAAAGGTACATTACAAACTTTAATTATTCACGAATGTGCGTTACACATGTGTTGCCGTCCAGTGGTATGTGTGGGGGACGACTGTTTGCGAATTGTTGTAGACAGGCTGAGGGTACCTGGACGGGAGAGTGCGCAAATGATGCAAGGGGATTAGGCGACCCTTTGAAATATTTTACAGAAGGATTAAAAAGTGCGCAAATGATGAACGACCAACTACCCTACTTATTTACACATTTATTAACTATAACTAAACCAAACCAATTGAAATAAAACACTCAAAACGCGCGACACCTTGTTCTCACCACCGCAAAAGATGAACCCGAACTGACCTACTTTACCTTAAGTCCGATAGGGCAATTTGTGGAAAGTGATGGGGAAAGTGGAAAAATAACGTGCTTTACATTCCAAAAAGTGCGGCAACCCTGTGGAAATCCCAACCCTTGCCGCGCCGCCACGGTCTGGATGCCGATGACCTCACAGAAGGGGTGAAGACTTTTTTAATAGATATATTCTATATAGCTATATGCAAATTATCAAACATACCTAGACCTAGGCCTATTTATTAGGTACTCTCAGCACCTTAAAAATCTATCTATCTATACTTATTTAATACGCTAAGGGTTTTATGTAGAGAACTCCTCCTACATTTCTCAACCGATTTTCAATTTTTTGGTGTCGTTGGATAGGGCTTGGTCTGTAGTTGTTTCCGCCAAAAACTGATTAGAATCGGACTTAAAATCAGGGTGCTATCCACAAATTAAATTTGAAAAATTCCCATTAAAATAACATTGAGATTGGTTTGACCATTTTAAACATCTGTTAAAGTACATCTGTAGTTTTTTGTGATCCCTGATATTCACAAAATTGGATAAGTCGTCGGACGTCGGACGTCAGTGATTTAGAACTAAATAAATTGCTCGATGGCAAGTAACAAGAGTACTAGTTATGATTAAATTGCTAAGCGTTTCGTTTACGTCTGTCTTGTATTGTACAAGATGATCCAGAAGTATAAAGTTGTAAAACAATTTAAAATATAGACTTATCAAAATATAATAAAATATAAATATACATGTATAAGTATACATATCTTTTATACTCATATCTAATAACATTATTTTTTAACAAATTTTGGACTATGAAAATATTTTTCTAAGTGCACTCTGGATTGTATCATAAATGTTTTTTTTTAAAGCGGTACTACAATTTTTTTTTTTTTTTTTTTTTTTTGAGGGAGAGGCGGAAAAATGCATTACGCACACAGGTGGCCAGCCTGTAGTGTGGGGCTCCCCTAAAAACGGGTTTACCCACTAAAAAACCTCCTCTACTCTTTAGGAATCTAACCTGGAATTGTTTGTCACATTACGTCAGGCTAGGCCTAAATTTGGCTTACGCCCGTGGGGCTCGCTCCTTATCCAGCCGCTCGATCAAGGGATCTGGGCCACTTCGCGGTCCAGATCGGTTTTCTTTTCCAGGAGGATGCCCCGGACGAACTGTGACAATCAATCCCAGTTGCCCTCATCCTCCAAAATCTTTTGGCAGACCGAGTCCACCGAAAATGCACCAAAGATTTGTGTGGCCTCCAGGCGGGGCCCTTCCCAACAGGGACAGCGGAAGAATGTGTGTTCCGCATCGTCGGGAACACCCGGGCAATAAGCGGTACTACAATGCTTGGATCAGTATGCTTAATTTTACAATTGGTACATCGCTATTCTTATTCAGTAACATTATATTCTACCTTACACGTATGCTAGGGCCTACTTACAATATTCATAAGTGCTCTGCAACAATTAGGCCTAAGACATGGTTAATAACAAAATAATTAATACCTGTAATTGTTGCTTGGGAAGAAATATATAATTGATCAGACAAATAAGGCGAGAGTTCTCATACACAAGTTCCACTTATTTAACTGTATACTACTTAATAAACTTATTATAATAAGTATACGAATTTACCGCGCTTAATTTTACAATTAATTGACACATCACTATCCATAAACATTAAAACTATATTCTACAGTATCTTGTATTTACTGTATTAGTGAACTAATGTAAAGACACTGAAAATGCGAGTGTATTGATAGGTCAGAGTCACCTGAGAGGTCTTGCACTTGCACTCAGAGCCTTTCTGGAGGTTCTCCCTGCCAAAGGAAGGAATTCCCCGCAAATTCCATTTGACCCTTTTCTACCTGAGGTTCACCGCTTGGAGGACGACACAGTCCAGATAGTTATGAAAAAAATTGTCTCATGTATACTCATATTTATACCTAAAATAAGTAGTACATGCTTAGCATGCATTTTTTGTAGACATCCAATGAAGAAAAAAAAATTGTCCACGAATGAGGACAAAATGATTAAGTCCTCGGATTAAATAAAAAAATTCATAACCCATTGTATTTTCTTTTTGTAATTTGTTCAAAAATACATAAACAATTAGAAAATACAATATAGTGTATTACATTACAATTACCCTCTTTTGCTTATCGGAGATGGTATGTTCGGAAAAAAGCTCTGTTCTTTTCTAAGGAAAAGTGATATATCTGACATTTTTCACACCGTATTCATGATTTACCCGCGCATTTCGGCACTTTGCACCTTCCAGCTGACATACTTATACCTAAATTAAGTAACGGTAGTATAGCCTATGCTTGGTTTTTTCCTAGAAGTCCAATTAAGAAAAAAACTGTCCTAAATCGATGACAAACCGATTCAAAGGACTAGGAGTAAAAAATATGTCATGAGATACTGTTTATTTTTTTATGTGTAGAAGAAAACCTAGTTACAGTTTTTTCAGTAAGTTTGTATGCACACTAAATATTTATTTTTACACCCTTCCTTTAATTTGTCCACAACTGTAAACTTAGAAGTTTGAGGTCTGGTACACCGTTCAGTTTATTCGTCTTTAAATGTTGACAACAGAACATTGAGGTTATGTTAGTAATTTTTTCCCTTTTAATCCAATTGTCCTCATTTGATGACACGTATTCCTCTTCCAAATATTACAACATATAAATCTGTATAAGACAAGATATTTGTATATTCAGAAACTGTGACTTCTATATAAATAATATACAAACTGTTAAAGCTAAATTTTAAACCAATCTGTTTCAAATATACAAGTAAAAATGGTCTTGCCATGTCAAGCGCAGCGCAGCTGTGGTCCGACATGCTTCTTTTTAAATGTTGAATATATCAGGTTTGCCACTCTAAAACCACTGAGAAACTAAATTTCTCTAGAAAATCTGTCAACAAATGGGGACAACTGCATTGAAAGGTAGAAAAATTAAAACATCAAGCTTAAAATAATTGTTGAAATGTGCGTCCTCAATTGAGGACACCGGGACTGAAAGGGATATAATCACTCATTATACAACAGCTATAACGACTCAATCAATCACCATTTTTCCATAAGATTAACACTGAATCATTGGAAACCAGCAGGGCATAGCATTGAGGCCGATGTGATTTATAATCGAACTCTGATCACCCATAGGAGTCATATAGGAGCATACCTTTCTAATTGTATGCTCCTGTATGTACATGTATGTTTTTTTTCCTACAATGCATACGAGATAACGAAAATGGAGGCAAAGAAACATGCTTCCCTATAGATATAATTAATGGTCTGAGATTGCTAGCTTTAGGAAGACAAACTCCGTCACAGGATCACGTTTAAAGGTATTTATTTTTCTTATGCATAAAAATCACTTTATCTGCAGTGCCGGTATAATAGGTAGGAATAGTGTTTTAATTTATATTTACTTTTTGAAATGGACTGCGAATCTACTTCAAAAACCCGAGCGCTGGACTCACATCACATGTCACAGCCAATATTCCTCATGACGGTGAATCTCCCACACTTCTGGTGTAATTCTATTTGGAAACCCCTGCGCTTTTATGATGGTGGCAACCAGAGGCGGGCAGACACAAAGCGTGGTTACAAAACAAACGCCGAATAAGACAAGACTATAGGACCTAGGATGTCCATGTGTCATCATCGGTGAAAAAGCTTTGTCGTTCGGTGCCATAAACATATCATAACGGGTGTCAACCGTCAAACCTTTGTTGGTTCATCGTCGCCGTAGCAATACTGGGGCTTCTCTGGGGAAACACCGGAATTGCCGCCTTGCCGTGCCGATGCCGATAGCGTGTTGCAACCTCGGACTAAGTATAACTGGACCGAGCCCTGCAATGCAAAACTGAACTAAAATACGTGGAAGTCTGGAGCCCGACGGGTGGCAAAAAGATTCGATGTCGCCGGACCCGAGCGAAGAACATCAAAATAGCGCTTCATGTAACCTGACATTTAAGCCATTCGGAATCAAAATAAAAAGGTTAAATTTATATAAAAATTTTCATCATAAAATTGTGAATCTAATGGTATGTATTTAAACTTTAAATGGTCTGCTATTAATTTTTATTATTAGTTAAACTAAAACCCTTTTTAGTTCATCTTAATTATAGTGACATGACAAAAGTAGTATGCGAGAAAGTTTTTTTATTTTTGGTAAAAAGTGTCCGCGAAGAAGTTGTAGACGACATTCTAAATAATTATTTTTATCTCAAGTAATCTTTTCTAACATTAGCCATTTCCGCTACAGATAATATTTTATTTCAGTGGATTCGGCGCGAGCCCTGATTCTTGGATACCCGCGAGGGCCGCGAGTTCGACCCATGAGCACGAACCACAACAGACACGATTGTAGGACGGAAGGTCCGAGGGTAATCCCTTCAATCGTCGATTGTACAAAAAAATGACAGGGGCGGACGGAAGGTCAAACCCCGGACCCTAATTAGCAAGCGGACCTAACGTCCGCCCTGTGAAAAGCAGGTGGGCGGATTTAACACTGGTCACCGTGGCGTACGCAACTTCTCTCCATGGTTCACATCATAAAGTGTTCCGTGTTTTAGATTTCCATCGTCACAAAGTTATAGTCTTTTTATTTCTGACTAGTATTACAATACTGTGAAACTGAAAGAGTAATAATATTGTATAGAGAGTGAAAATTTGCTTTGAAAGTTAATTTTAAAGTAAAATAGTAAAAATAATATAAATAAATAGTAAAAATAAACAATGCCTCGGAAAGCATTGTTTGTTTCTATATTTTGCTTGATTTGACAATACATTTTTAAATTAAGATCAACTTGAACCCAAATCAATCCTTAAACAACATGGTTTTGTTAGGACCTGGTTTATGGGCAGTTTTTAACTGGTTTACCAGCACAGCCTTATTGATAAGCATGTTTGAACTTGCTAATTTAGTTTATATATTTATATTATTTTGTTGAACAAACCATCATAATCATAAAAAATATTTATGTAAATTGTTATTTTTTAATATGCCGCTAAAGTACAGTATGTTTTTTTTACTTGATTTTCCTCCTGAATATTAGGGTGAGGGAGAGACGATTGGCATATTGAAATGTATTTAAAAAATAAGCTCGTGAAACCATTTTACAGTACCAGATATTCTTTAACAACGTCCCATATACTTTTATCACGTTTTAATTACTATAATTTCTTACAGCAGTAACTCCAAACCAGCTGTATGTTTGTAACCCAAACCTATGCCTTGTTGAAAATGTAGCCATATCATTTCTAAACTACAGTTGAATTTCTTTAAGTAGAAGCGGTCCATATTAGGTGGAATATCTTTGACAATGTTTATTTATGTATATGTTAAAAACGGGCTATAGTTTATTTCACAACACAAATATATTTTCTGCTGTCTATTTTATGGTCATCTTGAACTAGGACAAAGAAATCAAAAACATCTAAGAACATATGTTTTGTATTACTTAAAAATCTAAATACTTCCTCAGGAAGGCCTGATGTATAAATTTAAAAACAAATTCAACAATCTTATGCAAAAATATAAATGAAAATATAACGTGAATCAATATAGTCTATAACAATACAATATTATAGCCTACATTGAAACAAAATGCTTCCTTGTATTAAGCGCTGCATACCAAAATATAAAAGACAACAATTCAATGTAAAATTATGACAAAAATCAATCTAACTATTAATTTAACACAATATAAATATATAAAAGGAATCATTAAATTAGGATCATGGATACGGATTGAGTGTTTTAAGTCAAATTTGATGTTGGATCTATATTGACTGTGTAAGGTCAAGCACAGTAAACAATACTGTCAATATTTATCACGATCCAGAATAACATTAGGCCTATCCGTATTGAGCGTGTATTGTTAATCACGTGTTATTTTCCTACCCTCTGGATTTTGAACATGGTGATAATCAGAAATCATTCATATTTTACGATTTAATACTCTGTTCAGGAGATGTAATGAGTATAACAAGTTTGTATTGCATTTCCACTTCAAAATTAATGTACAGTCTTTCATAGTATACCTACAATATTTAACAAAATTTCAATTAATGAAGACACCTATGTCCCTGTCAACCCTCGTCGAACAGTCTCAAACGGCGAACGCAGGGGCGGACGTTAGGTCCGGGCACGATCTGCCATTAGAGGTTTGACCTTGTGTCCGCCCCGTCAAAACAGGTAACAAATTACCAGGTCATTTCTGAAGCCCGGACCTTCCGTCCGGCTACCAACAGACACAATACCGTGCTATAAATAAATCCTATCGTCTGATAAAAATACATAAAAAATCAGTCAGTGTTTAGGATACCGTAAAGAGAGGATATAGTTGCTGTTTGTGATCATTTTTTAGTTATGGCTATATAGTTTTCAGGTATAGTTTTTTTAGCTATGGTAAAATCTTGTTCAGTTAATTGCACTAACCGAGCTAACGGACAGAACAAAGACCCGTCATTTTTCAGGTGAGCTGTTATATAATTTTAGTTCTAAACAACATAGTTATATTTTTAATATATTTTATGGAACATGTTTTATATTACATATGTAGATTTATTGCCAGGAAATCGCAATCGAGATTGTCATGTCAACATTGTTTAAATGTAATTTTGTTAAGAGATTATAGTAAAAATGAAAGGTACGTTGACTTTGTAAATGTGGTTACTCTTAAAGTCATCTTCACCCCTGGGCCAGTAACCCATTGTTGCGCAATCGGCTTAATCATACGGCTTTTATGCTAAAACATGGTTTTGTATTCCCCTGTTTCGGACGTCGTTTTTCAACCGATTTTCTTTAAACTTGGTAAGTGTTTAGTTGAATAGTTATATTAGGTCTCTCATACCTCGAAATTTAGAAAATTTTACTAAATTTTGAAATATTATTAAGGAAAGTCGAGTTACTTTGTGACGTCACAGAGGGTAATATTTGTTAATTTTTCAAAATTTCGAGGTATGCGAGACCTAATATAACTATTCAACTAAACACTTACCAAGTTTAAAGAAAATCGGTTGAAAAACGGCGTCCGAAACAGGGGAATCAAATACCATGTTTTGCATTAAAAGCCGTATGGTTAACATTGCCGACTGCGCAACAATGGGCTACTGGCTCAGGGGTAGAGATGACTCTTAAAAGTAAGTAAAGATGTATTGCTATTCGTCAAAGCTTTAAACTCAATTGTTAACAATTGTAACCAAACGCAAATATTTATGAATTTTGTAAACAATATAGCATTGCTTGCTTGCAATTCGTCTCCATGATTTGGCTAAGAAAGTAACTGCCACAGAAAATGTATCTCCAGGAACTAGACAAAAACTAAACAAGTTAATTTTTATTTAGTCATGTTTAACAGGGATTTTAAATAAACAGTGTATAGTGTTTAAATTCTTTTATTCTACCACCCATTAATCTCTTCAAACACCAATAGCATTATGAAATATGTTACTTCCTGTTGTATAAAAACTGCACCGTAATATCAGCTCATATCATGACAAAGAGATGCGAGATACGGTACTCGCGAGCGCTTCCACGAAATCCTCAAACGCTCTAGAAAAAAATTTGTAAAACGATATCTGCTGGTCTCACGAAGAAATGCTTGATATAAAAAATAAAATTCAGAATAATAGCTACAATACTCCCGCTGACAGTTTTTATTTGGCCAAAAAATAAAAAAAAACTTTCCTGCATCTTACTTTTTTCATGTCACTACTGAATTGAATTAAAAGTAAGTTTTATGAAACTATATATTATTATTATTATTATTATTATTATTATTATTATTTACAAAAGCTGGAGGAGACTTCGTGACGACGTTGATTCCGACCCGTGGGGCCTGGGTTACAAACTTGTAACACAGAAACTCGGCGCCCGCTCTCCACCTTCCATCATGGAGGGCGCCACCATGGGGAGGATCGTCGCTGCGTTGTTTCCTGAACATCCACAGCGACCGCCGGTTGACTTCGGACGGGTAGAGGACGTTCCACTTTTCACTTTCGAGGAGCTGGAAACCTCCGTTCTCTCCCTGAAGAGCAACAAGGCTCCTGGCCCGGATGGGATTCCCAGTGAGGCTTTAAAGAAAGTATTTTTAATCAACGCTGACTTGTTGTTGAGAATGTACAATGCCTGTTTGGTAGAAGGGGTGTTTCCGGCTCCCTGGAAAACAGCCAGGCTTGTACTGATCAGCAAGGGCAAAGGTGATCCCGAGCTGCCGTCGTCCCACAGGCCTCTCTGCATGTTGGACACGGCTGGGAAGCTGTTCGAGAAGCTGATCCGTTCCCGCCTGACTTCTGCCGTGGAAGCTGCCGGGGACTTATGCCCCCGTCAGTACGGCTTCAGAAAGGGACGGTCAACGATCGACGCTGTCACCGAAGTTCAGAGAGCTGTGGAGAGAGCCGAGAGCCACAACCATTTCTCCCGCCGAGTAGTGCTTCTTGTTACGCTTGATGTCAAGAATGCCTTCAACTCGGCGAGGTGGGTCGATATGTTGGATGCGCTTCGCAACACCTTTCGTATTCCTGCATATCTGTTGCGGCTCGTCGAGGATTATCTACGCTCTCGAAGCCTGATTTATGACACGAGGGACGGAACGCGGACGATGGAAGTCACTTCTGGTGCCGCACAAGGTTCAATACTCGGCCCGGATCTCTGGAACGTTGCCTATGACAGCCTCCTGAGGTCCGAGATGCCTGATGAAACCACTTTGGTTGGGTACGCCGATGACGTCGCAGCTCTCATTGCTGCACGCAACGTTGAGCTGGCCCAACTGAAGTTGAACCGAGTTATGCGGGTGGTCAACAACTGGATGTCCGATCACGGTCTCTCACTTGCTCTCAGTAAGACGGAGATCGTGATTCTTACGAAGAAGAGGATCGACACCGTCGTCCCGTTTCGAGTGGGAAGGGAGGTGGTCACATCAACTCGTGCCGCCAAATACCTCGGGGTTATGGTGGACACCAAGTTAAGCTGGAGGGATCAGATCTTCCGTACAGCGGACAAGGCCGCTAAGGTAGTGACTTACCTTAGTAGGCTGATGGCCAATGTCGGGGGTCCCCGATCCAGCAGAAGACGTCTGTTGATGTCCGCGGTCCAGTCCGTGCTTCTTTACGGGGCAGAGGTGTGGGCAGGCGTTATAGATAAGGAGTGCTACAGGTCGCGATTCGCCCGGGTTCAGCGTCAAGCTGCGCTCCGGGTGTGTTCCGCCTACCGGACAGTGTCCGAGCCTGCCGTCCTGGTGGTCGCCGGAGTCATCCCTGTCAAGCTCTTGGCAGGGGAGAGGAAAGCGATTTATCAGAGACAAGGCGAGATCGGCAAGGACACGGCAAGAACAGAAGAGCGCTCCCGAACCTACCAGCAGTGGCAACACAGCTGGGAGCACGACACCCGAGGACGATGGACTGCGCGACTTATCAAGCAGGTCCAACCATGGGTGGAACGGCGGCATGGGGAGGTGGACTACTACCTGACCCAATTTTTGACAGGTCACGGCTATTTTCGGTCGTACCTGAACCGTATGGGAAAGACCGGTTCACCGGACTGCATTTATTGCCCGGGTGTTCCCGACGATGCGGAACACACATTCTTCCGCTGTCCCCGTTGGGAAGGGCCCCGCCTGGAGGCCACACAAATCTTTGGTGCATTTTCGGTGGACTCGGTCTGCCAAAAGATTTTGGAGGATGAGGGCAACTGGGATTGTTTGTCACAGTTCGTCCGGGGCATCCTCCTGGAAAAGAAAACCGATCTGGACCGTGAAGTGGCCCAGATCCCTTGATCGAGCGGCTGGATAAGGAGCGAGCCCCACGGGCGTAAGCCAAATTTAGGCCTAGCCTGACGTAATGTGACAAACAATTCCAGGTTAGATTCCTAAAGAGTAGAGGAGGTTTTTTAGTGGGTAAACTCGTTTTTAGGGGAGCCCCACACTACAGGCTGGCCACCTGTGTGCGTAATGCATTTTTCCGCCTCTCCCTCAAAAAAAAAAAAAAAAAAAAAAAAAAAAAAAAATTATTTACAAAATGTTTTCATAATATATCAATACTGTAAGAATCACCATTTCAAGCAGAACATTTTAATATAAAGTTAACGTATTTATGTAATGGTTTAGTAGGTAATAATACAGGTTTATTGAAGCGCTGTTTTGGTTTCCGTCGCTCGGTTCCGCTGCTTTTTGCCACCCCATGGTCCTGAGACGTCCACGATTTTCGCCCATTGAATGGGCGTCCAGTTAGACCGTCCGAGGTTGCAACACGTCGCATTTCATCATCGTTTGGATATGGCCGTCTGGATTAAAAAACTGTTATGTTATGCATCAGTGCATAAAATAACATGCTAACTGGGTAACACAAGTGTAGCCCAATACCAATACGATTTTTCGCACAGTGGAGGAATAAACCTTGAAATCACATTCCACGAATTATTTTTTTTCGTTAGTTAGGCACTTGAATTTTTATTGAAGTAAGCCTAATCAATTATGTATTCATAACACCCTTCTCCCCCTGCTAACTGTCCTCAGTTTTCACTCCTCTTATGTAGCCTAGTGAAATTCAATTCCTACATCAACCCATAGGCTCTATAAGCCGTTTTATATTAAATATGTTATATATTGAAAAAGAGATATACACATATCAAAAAACTAAAACCTTATTGAAGAACTACAAACCGAGACGATTCTTATGACATCTCAAACATTGAATTTTGCCTAGCAATAAAGGAGTAGTGCGTTTACAAAAACGCCTTCACGTATTATATATATAGATAGATAGTTGTAACAGGTATATTTATATATACTATTATCAGCTGATTTTCTGTTCAATTTGGTAGCCAAAAACTCTCCATAAGGATAATATGGGAACTTTGACGAAAATCAGCCACGGGACTAGATCCGATTGAATGCTCGAGGGAAAAACCCCCATATTCAACCATAAAATAAAAAATCCTTGGAGAGGAAAAATTTTTTACCTGTACGAACATTGCTTGTTTGAGAGTATAAGTACCAGGGGGACCGAGCTTAAGCTCGGTAAAATTACTTTCGTTCTCACACAAAGCTCGTTCGCTCCGCTCACTCGCCCTCTTCCTTTTTAGGACGAGCTCGTTCGCTTCGCTCACTCGCCAGGCCGAAGGGTGCTGTACTTGGGTATAAATTTCCTAAACTACAGGTTAAAGATAAACATAGGCCTATTGGTTTATATCTACAGTTATCAGCTGATTTTTTATTTTTTTTTTTATTGAAAAATCTCCATAAGGATAACATGGAAACTTTGAAGGGCTCTAGGACGAAAACCGAATTTTTCCCAGCTCTAATCAATTCCTGGTGGCCAAAACCTCCATAATGAACCAAAAAGTAAAAAAATCCTTGGAGAGAAAATTTTTTGCCCGTACAAACATATTAATTGTTGTAACCGCTACATCAAATGATTCAATCACTTGCCCTTCTTCGATAATAAACTTGTTAAAATATAATGTTACTATGAATAAAATGATCTGACAACATAATTTTAAGCATTTTTATTCTTTTATTTTAATTTCAAAAAATACAATAGGCCTACGGCTGCATTGCAGCTTAACCTCACAAACACGACTCGATGTGAAATTACGCCTACAGTTTGGTGAAAGTATTAGTAATACGGAATTTACTGTAATATACTATACGGACTGGTCACCACGCATTCCTGTCTATTGTAGATTATTTAAGCAGAGCCGTCCTTAGGAAATGCGAGGCCTGGAGCAAAATGTTTTTGGGAAGCCTTATTTAACGGTGATTGTTGTGAGGGGGGGGGGGGGGTATGGAACATACGACAGCATGTGTCCCCAGTTATGTCTAGATGTTTTCCGACTGTCTATATAATATGTAATCAATCCATTAGACCCCTATATCTTTGAAATTATTTGAGTTACAGAAATGAAACTTGGCACAACTATTAATTACAGGGTCTCCATGAACTCTACCATCTAGCCCTCTACCCTCTCTACCCTCTTTATCAGGTAGGTATTCCTGGACCAAAGTAGTGCAAAATTGAGGATGCTGGCCCAGTTCAAGGTCACCTGAGGGATGACGTCATCGATGACGCAATCGATGACGTCATCACTAATGACGTCATTTCGATGACGTCACACCCATGACGTCACAGAAATGACGTGCTGATGACGTCATCACCCCTTACGTCACCAAAACGACGTCACCGACGCCACTAAGGTCAAGGTCACGCAGAAACTTAAAATTTTTTGGCACTTTTGCCGTTTCTCGCACTACGCTCCGAGTTTCAGTCCGAGTCCCCGTGACCTTGATCACTTGGAGCGAATAGTACATGAGAAACGGCAAAAGTGCCAAGTTAAACCTGAGTTTCTGACATGACTCTGCCTAAATGGGCAATCGGTAATCCCTCAGGTGACCTTGAACTAGCACAACACCCCCAATTTCATATTACTGTGACCTTGAAAACTTAACAACGGAGCGCCGACACCGATGCGCACCCCACGACAGCCACCGAGTGACTGACTGTCAGGCTCTGTGTACTCTAGGTATATGGGGAAGTGGAGGGGGAAATTTCAAGGTCATCCAAATGGAGTTTTAAAAAAGTTGAAGAGTAGAAAGACTACTCTTGTGCTTCCTGGGTGACCTCATCAATTTCCAACGGATCTGTAAACCAATCCGATCTGTAGCGGCAGGAGTCCAGAAAACAGGTGCACCACCCATCAGGTTGTCCGTAGCACTTCCGACAATTGGTAAGATTGGAGAAGTGAAATTTAATACACCGCTGCGGACAACAAGTATAAAAGTATTTGGATTTGTAGATTTTGAAAGTTTGTAGTACCGGTGGTGGCAGCTGTTGGTTCTTGCATCTACACCTGCAACATCCGAAGCATTCACATTGCCGGCAGGCCAGCCCATCCACTTGCCATTTTGGTAAGAGGAAACACTTATCCTCACAGCAATAGGTTGTCCTCGTCTCTTCCTCCCAACGCTTCTTTGCACAATATGTGACGCCTTGTATCTCCAAACACCTATGCTCGCAACATGAGATGCGCTTACTTTCCATAGCTGATGTTGCTTTGACGAGGGAGCACGATGAAGTGATGCTGTGGTCAGTGGGAATGGGGTTTATATAAACTAAGGTGGGTGGAGGGGGAAAGGTCAAGGTCATCCAAATGGAGTTTTAAAAAAAGAAAAGAGTAGAAAGACTACTCTTGTGTATCTATAGCGATTTCATTGATAGTGAGTGCTTCTGTATGCCAAGTTGATCTGTACTGACAGGCTCCTAAATAATGTTTGCAAAAACCTGCAAAATGATTGTTGCACAATTTGCAGCCAGTTAGCTGTTTTAATGTGAATTCAATGCAACGTTCAGGGCAACAAGTGTACTTATGCCCTCTCATCTGGTACACATGGAATGTCTTCAACTCCGGTTTCGGCTTCTTCCAAGACTTGCACTTACACATGCATTGACCAAAAGCTTCACATTTTCTACACGCCAGGCCATCCGCAACATCAATGTCATTCGGCCATGAAAAACATTTCCGTTCGCAACAGTAGTTGAGTTGACTCTCCATGTTGCTGTGGTGAAGGTGCGCGATGAAATGATGCTGCAGTCATTGAGAGTGCACCTTAAATAAACTCAGTGGAGGGGGAAAGGTCAAGGCCATCCAAACGGAGTTTTAAAAAAGATAACTAGTCGTCCTCCTCCTCCTCCTCATCCGTTGTACTTAGAGAGCTGTCAGACGAAGAGCCCCGTGCAGGTGCTCCCCAGATGAAAAACAAATCAATTTTAAAACGAAGACCAGGATCTTGCATCATCAATTCCTTTAATTTGTCACATACTAAGTCGACCTTGTGTAAGGTGTCAACAACAAGCTTCCAATTCGTTGGTTCAATATAACTTGTAGTAGAGTCTGCCTCGCTGATAACCACATCCTCCGGCCGTATTGGAGTGTAAAGATGTGTAAAGTTCTTCGGCTGTAGCTGAGGTTCAGGCTGGCTGGAAGTAGAAGGTTGAGTGTGGACCCCTGTCGCATCGAAATCCATAGTCATTCTACATTCAATGTTGGGGTTTTCGTTTAATACATACACCAATTTCTCATGCAACATATCCACTTCTGCCGAGTCTTGCAGATGAACATTCCAGGAAAATGGCCATTCTTCATCCGTAGTGGAGTCAACTCGAGAAAGAGTGCTGTCCGCCATGATAGCTAAGCAAGGAATGATGTGAGCTACAGACTGTGGTAACAGTATTGAAAAGTAGAGGGGGTAAACCAAAAGTATGTGGAGGGGGTATTTCCAAGGTCATTTAATTTGGGTTTTAAAAAAAAGGAAATAGTGGAGGGGGAATTCTCAAGGTCATCCAATTTGGGTTTTTAAAAAAAGGAATGAAGGTTACTCCTCTTCAGCCTCGTTGTCCCCCACATCCTCATCTTCATCGACGTCAGACTCGCCGTAAGGGTAGATCGGGGACATGGGCGAATATTGTGGAGATTGTTGACCGTTGTTATCGTCCCCTTGCATTCTGACTTGGGACCAATCATAATTTAAATTCATTTGTATTATGATTCCAGGGTTGTCCCGCAGTATTTCCTTCATCCGTTCGCAAATTGTTTCCAAATAGTGTACACTATCGATCGACAGTGTCCAACCCGTACTTGTACCGACATCAGTAGTGGAGTCAGCTTGGCTGATGGTGTTGTTGTCTGCCATGGTTGCTTGTCGGACAAGGAATGACGGTTGATGTGATGCTCATGCAGGAACATGGTGAAGTGGTGGGGGGTGTGGTGGAGTAGTGGGGGTATTTTCAAGGTCATCCAAACGAAGTTTTAAAAAAAAGGAAAACCTACAAAGTAACATTGAAACTTTCCAATTGATGGTGGCGAGCGTTTTCTTCTGCAACCTTGCCGACACATGTGACTATGCCATACAGTATGAAAAGTACAACCATAATAAGGCCGAACAATAAAAGATAGCCGTTGACTATCATGATATTTTCTGAGTGGATCTGCTTTCTTCTTATCGCCCTCTCCTGCATCCTCTTCTCCAACTCGTGGACGAAGTCACAACATGCGTGAGGACATCTTTCATCTGTTGGTAGGTTTGCCATTGTTGATGTTGTCGATGTGGCTGTTGAAGATGGAATGAGGTTTCCAATTGCGATGTGCCATGTACACCAATAGTCAAGTGGTGGGGGTAACAAAGCAGTGGAGGGGGAAGTTTCAAGGTCATCCAAATTGTGTTTTAAAAAAACCTATCTTGTTACTGAGCTTATATGTCAGTAACAAGATAGGTGTTTTTGCTCTTTTACTTCTTTAATATAATGAAAAAATATACATATTCTACAATGGTTAGGACAAGAAATACAACTGCTAGTCAGCTGAAGTAGTCCAAGTTGTCTGGCTCGGTCTTCATGGATGCTGGTGAGGAAGCCGTTGAGGAGTGTCCAGGCTCTTCCTTTGACTGCCGGGTGTTCCGTATATTGCAAGCGTAAACTTGCACATTTATACGGTAGCCTCGTGCCACCATCAGCTGCAACTCCTTGTATAAGTCGTTTAGCTCCTGCTGAGTCTTGATGCTCACCTCCTCGTAACTTGCGCAACTGACGTTGAGAGACATCCTGATGTTGCTAGGTTGGCTGCTGGAGTAGAAATGAAGCCGAGGCACAGCGTTTGGAGGTACATGGAAAAGTGGTGGGGGTAATGGTGGTGGGGGTATGGAAGATGCAATTAAACACTTCTAAACTTTTTCCATTGATACAAAGGGATGGAACAAATAGCACAGGTGTCCTTGTAGTTTTCAAATCTAAACATTGGTGCTAGAAATCCAAACTGTTTTCTACCACCTTCCTGTACGAACCGTCGAAGGTCTCTGACGGCAGCATTGCCACAAGGCCTACAAAACTTTTCCCCGTCTTGGAACCTATACCAGGAGTATCCCGAATACCCTCTATTATCTTTCTTGTACTCTTCGATATCCTGTTTTACTGTTATAGGGATATTATCTCGTAAAGCCGTCTGGAATAAAGATGCGTCAGTTATAACTCGTTGTAAGCAAAGCTCGTACAAGGTGCTCATCGTTTGCTAGTTGGCAACAGAATGACCGTTTTTCGCATCCAAGCAGGTTTGAATCCTAGTGCGGTAGTGGGGGTAATTACGGTAGTGGGGGTAGTTGTGAAATGCAAAGGTCAAAGGTCAAGGTCACCCGCGAAGTTTAAAAAAAAAAAATGCAACATATCAATACGTGAAGTTTGTCACATATTGATATGTTGCATCTTTTGTTTTTTTATTTTTTTTTTGTCTTTTATGATTCGTTTATTTATAAAACATTACAACAACAACATATGTACAACATTAAAACTTAAATCTAACACTGCTGCTTGTCAGCGATGTGGATGGTCAACTCTGTAGAATTGCTACCCGTGCAGCCGTGCGACACCAGGTATAGACACCCGGGTTGAATAGAGCGAAGATCCTCGTTTTGTAGAAGATGGACGAATCTCTTGGGCAGGTACACCTGGAACTTTGGTTCATCCCCCGGAGTAAACGGCGCCTCGCTGAGACTGCAGCAGATGGCCTCCCCAACTGTAGTCTCCATCTTCTTCATAGCATGGATTATGTAGTGCTTCTCGTCTTTTAGTTCCGAGCACTTCTTTACAGGTAATATTGTTGACTTGGAGTGAGCATTGAACTGCTCGACCAAAGTCTGAAGGAACTGGTGAGATGCCATGGTCAGGTTACAGATCGTCTTCTTGCTCGGAGATGTTGTCGTCTCGGAATCTCGAGTAATACTCATGCCAGGTCTCTGTCTGCTCCCCACTTATATACTCTCCGTTACCCCCACCACTCCCCACTTCCCCATTTTGAAGGTAAGAGGCGAGTTTATAGGCATTTTTCAAAGCGCAATGTCTATCTTTATCATGTTCTGGGCTTTTTGTACAAATACATATGGTTTCCAGCATGTATTGATAATTCTTATCCAATTCCACATCATTAACCGGAAGATGAGTAAATCCTTCGATCCATCTTTTCTTTTCCAGCCCCTTTGTGTATATATTGGTAAACTTGTCTGAAAAGTGATGCATAATGTGATACAAGTCCGTGTAACTTGTAAAACCATCATACCAATCGATATGATGGAAGTGTTTTGAAATCCATCTGTTGGTAGTAGCGGCTTTACTAGTTAAAGACGAATAAGAACATGGTGGTTTAAATAAAAACGAATAAGGAACACTTGTATTCATGTCCAAAAACACAAGTTCTTTTATAATGAATCTATCATCATTACCACGAAACGCTTGAAACTCAATAATACCAGGCTTGGACTTTACTTGTTGTTCTTCTCCCTTGTCCATTTTGAAGGTCACACGTCTGCTCATTACGAAGTCAGGAGGTCAACTGATTTCCACACCACGGTAGGTACTACTTTTATACCCGGCCGTACAGTTGTTGGCGCGTTGGTGTATATTTAACGTGGGCACCGTCCCCAATAGGCCTAACCCCACAAGATTTTGGTTATTGTTTTAAAAACTAACCATTGTTATTTAAGTTTCCATCTTTATATTTTCCTTGTTTTCATTTTCATCACTAACACTTAATTCTTCTCCTCCATCTTCCTCTTCTTCCTGTTTTACTGATTTCTTATGTAGTTGAGCGTACTTTTCCAATTGTCTCCACATCTGTACTTCATGAGGAACTCCATTAAATATAGAAGTATCTACAGGTCCGTATAATATAGGTGCGTCCGGTTGTTTGTCCAAAGTGTCTTCCAGATAATCTTTAATAATCGAACTTGAAAACACCAGTTGTCTCAAGTATCTTGTTATAGGTTCAGTAGCACAAGTTAAAATGAAAAACTCCTCTCGATTAAGTTGAATTTTGTTATCATGTCTTGTTGTGTCTCTAAACCGTAGCTGATGATCACCACGTTGTTTAATAATATCAATTTCCACATTTGAATCCAAAAGTCCTACTCTTGTCTTTCTTCCAAACATGTTACTACTTAAATAGCATTCTAGCAGATGCAAATGTTTCATAAACGATTCCCAAGCACTGTCCGTAAACAAAATCATTATGGGTCCATGAGTTAAAATTACAGTAGGGGAATAATCTGTAGATTTCATAACACCGATTAAAACACTTTTATCCAAACTGGAAGAGATTGGGTAAAATATTCGCAAAAATACCTCACTCAATATGTTTGGAGAAATATTATCTTCAATATCCCTTTTTCTCTTTTGTATAGTCTTTCTTCTTTTACCTTTTTCTTCAACATTATTACTGGCGTGAAGTTGTCCGCAAACGTTTTGTTCACCTCCTTCCTGGTGACCTTGAGGATCTAAAAACTCAGATATCTCCTTCTCAATATCTACCACATTTTCAGGTGTACCACTAGGAGAAGCCATATTGAATACGATGCTACCCATACAACAGTAGGCAACAAACTGATGAGGAGCGGTCTGTACGCTCTGCTTTTATACTCGCGGAATGAAACAAAACCGGTTCTTACAATACATTTTTAACAATTCCAGTTAAAGGTGTGTATGTTACGATTTTATCATGTAGAATTAAACAGTATGCAGTTGTATTAGCCGGTATAGCATCGTTGAATTCCATTTCTATTTTTATATCCACACTTGATGACTTTACTGATTCATTTTGTTTAGAACAATCGATTACAACTATTGGGTAGGCATCGAAATATTTGTCAGGTGATAATAAAGGTGTATTTGTTTTACCGTAATATGAACTTTGGAATCTCGCGTACATATCGTACAATATACTGTATTTCTTCTTAGTGAATGACACATTTAAATTGTCGTATGGAAAGAATTGTGAATTTAAATAAACCTTAATATTTTTCAAGTCACAATGATCAAATTGTCCTGCATGTTTAGTAATGACGTCTCTTCTACCTGTTTGTAAACCAAATATAATATACCTGGCTCGTTCTACATAATTCGATGTTTTAACAGTCCAAGTGTGTCGATCCGTAGTAGGTAAACTGGGATGCTCATGAAATTCCCAACTTCTAAATGGAATAACAATATCACGATCGGCTTTTAATTTTCTTAAAAGTAGCATTCTATGCTCGTCAGCCAATTTAACATGTGGAACTCTCCATACAATTTTGTCTAATTTTAATTTCCATTCTAAAGTCGCATCTGTAGTAGCATCTGCAGCTTTAATAATGTCTTCATCGTTAGAAGATCTCAACAAAACTAATTCTTGTTTAACGTTTAATATTATTTTCCTATAATCTTCAGCAAAACCAAACAACAAACGTAATGGAATATGAAAATCAAAATATCCATTTGGATTTGGAGTGATCGTGTCAATCGTAGGTAATACCCATCCGGCAGGTTTAAGTAAATTGGTTTCATTGGGTGTTATAGATGTTAATCCTTTTAAAGTTGTCGTAATACCTACTTTTTTAGTGGAATCAACTGTTACACCTGATATTTCATATCTAATTTCATCAAATAGGAAAGCCATAGGATTATTTATAAATGGAACTGTTGTACCAACAGTAGTACCGTCCTTTTTAGTAACTTGTCCTTCAATATACAAGTAACTTTCACATGGTAGTGTGTAAATGTCTTGATTTTGTATGGGAATACGAATTTCATCGTTATTGTTTAATTTCGATGAAGTGTAAGGGTTGTGGGTGTGATATTCTTTTTCCCATAGGGTTTCGTCGAATGTTGGACCCTGCGCTATATCCAGTATATCCATAATCGGTTAATTTTAATCCAATTCTCTCTAAGAAACGAATGTTCTCGCGTGTTAACTCCTCCACAGCTGAAGAGCTACTAATGCGGTTTCCCGTAGGTTGTTCGCTTTTAAATGTTAAACCCATGGTTTTGTATTAAAGTGTCGATTTTAAATGTAATCTAATCGTAATAGGCTCTTCTCTGAAGTCTACCAAGTTACCGTCTTGATCCAATACGCTCAACACGATGTCTGAAATGAAAGTGGTGTTCAACGGTAGATATACCAGGTTTTGTGGCTTTTCAACAATTTTAAATCCAGGTGGTACACTTGGGTAAAAAGTATGTATGATGTGGGTGTTAGCCCCATCCCTGTAAGCACCTTGTATAATGTTACAAGTTATGTCTATACTATTGACTTTTAATATTGTTACTGTTTTCTTACCGGAATGTGTTACATCTGGTTCTAATACAGGCCCATCGTTGGAAAATCCTAATAAATCACCAATTGAGTTTGGTTGAGTGAAATCTATATAATATTTGGAAGTAATTTCAGCTTTCATCGTATTATTATTACCTTTTAATGTTATATTGTCTTTTCCCATTTTAGTTTGCAAAAATTCATTTATATGATCAATTTCATAAGAACCTGTGGGTAACCTGCACTCTTGTAAGTCTGTAAATTTTCCACTGGCATCCTTTCCCTTATAATAATGCAATATGTTATTTTTATCTTCCGTAACATTGGGAATAGAGTTGTACGTTGTAAAATCCAATAGTGCCGCCTCCCAAAACCTTCCTTTTTGCAAGCGTAACGCTGGAAAAAGGATACTTCGTAAAGTGGACGATTTTCCTGTTAATGATACCGTATAGGAAGACATCTCAATAGTGACTGATACTTTTAGCTAGAAATTCCAAACATAAATGGCCGCATATTGAAGTATTATCAGGTTGTTCTCTTTTATAGTTATAATATATGTTTTTAGCAGATTTAAAGTAATTTTGAAGTTCTTTTGGTGGTGGCAAATTACCGAAACTATCAAAATAATATACATTGTTATTTAGTTTCTTATAACAAACCCAATGGGTGCCAGGCCCTTCAGTATTATCCAAATTTACAATTCCAGTCTCATTTTGCCACATTTTCTTTGGTAAACTGTCTTTCATAAACACACCGCGAAAAAATGGTATTTTTAAACAGGAAATATATTTAAATAATTCAATATTGGTTAATGCTTTATGTGGTATGACCAATTGATTTCTTTCATTTAATATGCACGATAAGGTCTTAGGTAAAGACCTGCCCCGTTTTTTACCATTGACCACACGGTGGGCTTCTTCCTGCCTTTTCTTGTAGATCGTCGTCTTCTTTTTATATTTCCTCCATGTTTTCTTGTGGTTGACCTCCTTTTTACTCTCCTTCTCCTCCTTCTTCCACCTCCTACTGCTGTTTTAGCCTTCATACCTGCTGTTACTGCTAAAGCTGCTGCTTTTTCTGCTATGCTAGCGTCACTTGATTTTACTCGTTGCCAAGCTATGTCCGCAAGCTTTCTGTCAGCTATTGATCTATTTTTTGAATCGGCAAACGTGGAATATGCGATATCGTGTTCTTTACAAGCCTGATCTAACTTGTTTATGCCAGGATCGCCTCTTTCCAGTCGTTTTTTCAATTTAGTTCCTGGTCCGCAATACTGATAACCTCCTTGTATATGAAATTCGTATGGTAATGCGTCTATTGCTCTATTTACTATGGATCCTACTGGAATTTGTTTTAAAGCTTTACTTAACAGAGAAACCGCTGTGGACGTGATCCCACCTCCTTTTCTTGCAGTGTCTCGATATGGACTGATGTACTTGAACGTCATTATTGTCCTTTTATAATGGCAATGTGCAACTCATGTGTTAACTCTATGACAGGTTGCACATAAATGAAGTCATTTATTGAGTTATTTACTTAAATATCAATATCACCCCAATCTGATGATCTAAACTGTTTCGTTTTAGGGTTAATAAAGTATTTATTATAAATTTCTTGTTTAATATACTCACCTCTCATGGATTCAGCATAAGTATTATGACCTGATTTTCCTTGAAGAATATCTGGTGTAAAATGATTGTGTAAATCAAATATCGCATTACCTAAAACTTTTACAAGAAAATTAACAGTGACAGCATTATCTACATGTTCAGGGTCTTTAAGGTTTGTTATACGTTTATTATTACAATCATACACTTTACTATCCTTTAATGATGTTGTAATGGTCTGTCCTACAGTTGCAGCATCATTTGCTTCTCTTCCTTGTGCCAAGTCTCTTATCACTCTATTATTACATGTAAACCATCTAAAATATTTATCTGGATCTAGATGTACGGTTTGTGATAAAGCAGCTGCATCATGTTTTTCATAACCCCATCCCATATTTGATAACTTTTTATCCATGCAATCCCAAGCATCATTTTTGTATGTTAATAAATTAAATTTTTCATTACCTTGAACAAATTCATCCCCTTGCTTCGATACTACTTGATCTTGTTTTACAAAAGAGGTTGTTTCTTGTTTTAAGGTTTCCATCATTTGACCCACTGTTGCACCATCTGATGGCGCCGAACCATCTTTAACATTTGCTAAACAATTATTAAAACAATCTATAACCCCTACATCACGTATGATGCAATGATCTTTAATATATTTTAGATTTACAGCATCGTTTTCAGTTTTTGGATAGCCTATATCATTAATAACAAATTTATAAAAAGAAAATCCATCTTTTGTCTTTTCAGGTATCAAAGAATGTAAATAGCGTCTATTTACGCTGTCTTTTGCATCTTTAGGGTCATCTACGTTGGATATACGTTTATTGTTAGCACTATACGTTTTCCCATTGAATTTTAACGTATTTTTTAATTCAGATGACAAATAACCTTTGTTTATTGCATCACCGTTTTGATTTGGTTTACCAACGTTGATGATTCTATGATCTTCTGCGTCATATGTGTTATTTTGTAGTCTTAATGTTGGCGATATCTTTTCCTTTAATATTTTTAAATTTATTGCATCGTTTTCATCCGTAGGATCTTTTATGTTTTTTAACCTTTTATTACTCATATCATAATCTCCATCAGGTGTTTGTGGTAAACCAGCACTTCTTTTTAAACTATTGGCATAATATAACCCATCCGAGGAGTAACGTCCGAACTTGTCAACACTCATGGTGCAACTGAATAGCATTTTAGGGGGTAACGCATTTTTATGAGATTACCCCACGGTTTCGGAGTTCATCCACTAAAGCCACCCATTCGTTTTCCAATCCAGTATGACCCGCTTCTTTAGCTTCATGTATTAGTTTCATTCTATCCACCAA
The DNA here is from genome assembly GCA_030545055.2 of Neoaliturus tenellus. Lineage (NCBI taxonomy): Eukaryota > Metazoa > Arthropoda > Insecta > Hemiptera > Cicadellidae > Neoaliturus > Neoaliturus tenellus. The sequence goes on from CM061535.1 coordinate 32,782,520, forward strand.
TTTATTGATATTATTGTAATAAATCACATTTGTGTTATATAGTTTCTTCATTAAACCTGTACCTGTAACAGACTTGTTTCTTTTTCTTGGTTCTGGAGCACTTATATCCAAAGTGGATGACACAAACCTTCGTTTCACAGGTTTTCTTGGTATTATTGGCATTGGTTGTCTTCTCGTTGTTGGTATTAACCTGGATACAAATTCTCTATATTTTAAAGACTTTGATCTAAAAACAGGTTGGTCAGCTGAATACTTCCTCCTGTATGCATTAGTTTGTTCCAAAATATTTTTATATGCTTCCATGTCTTTTTCTTTAACTAACAATTCTAAAGGCTTATTTTCAAATAATAATTCAAATAATCCCCTTGTGCCCTTATATCTTTGATTACCAACAATAATATTATCATGTTCATCAATGTTTACCGGGCTATTACCAACCATTAAACCGTCTTCTGTTAGTCTTACCCCATAACTATGATAGTTTTTATTAGGATTTGTTCCAGCTAACATTTTTATCATGTATTTCCTTCCTAAAGGTCCTTTGTTATGAATGTTTTCACCCAACAAGCTTATGTTTGACGGACCTTCCCTTGTCTCTTCTTCTTTTTCCTCTTCACTAGCAGTTGATACAACTTCATGTCCTCTTTTGGCTTTTACTTCATATAATTCTCTTATTCCACTATAGTCCGGTGATTCTAGCTCTCTTTCAGGTTCTCCACCGGTAAAACCACTATACGTAGAGGATTCCGGGTCTTCATCACTAAACTCTTCTGATTTTACATTTTCTCTTTCAAACTTCGTAATAGGTGCAATCGCATCTCCTTCCAATACAGGTTTAGCAAATTTTTGTTTAATTGTTTCAAGGGTTCAGTAATAGGTTTAAAAGTAGATTCAAGGAATTTCTCCCTCTCGCTAATACCTAGTTTCAATGCTCTGTTTTTAGCCCGAATAGAATCACTAAGTGATTTTATTTCTTTTACTAATTTTTCTTGGTTAACCATGTTTGTAGCAAGACGTGTTGTACAACAATGAATGTGTTATATCGCGTTTAATGTATTAATATAAATTTATCAAATCCTATCCTGTATCGACCATTGTTTAGCGGTTGTTCCTTCATAATTGTTAGGAACCCATACTTTTCAGCCCAAGCCTTTCCACACAACTCTTTAAATCGTTCAAATGTCATATCCGCATTTACATGATCAAAATATATATGTTTTAGGTTGACATATATATAGGTTAACATGTTTGCATTGTCTCTAATGAGTTGTTTAGGTATTTTGCTGTAAGTTTGGCCAATATAAATGCTATCTATGTTGTTATGTCGACCCATAGCGAAGTAATTCCTTATTGTGTTTTGGTTTTCACAAGATACATCGTCGAATATAAACACGGAGAATGGTTTAGCTTCTTGTGGCTGCATGACACTCTCGCTTGCATTAAACTTTAAATATTTAACTTCAGGCACATTAGTCAGTATCTTTTCCAATAATTGATACTTTGGTTGTTGTAGTGATTTTGAAAATACATATAGATTGTTAAATCGTAATCCTTTAGGGTTTGTAATCAAATTGAATACTACATTAGTTTTTCCACAGTTGGAAGGTCCGGTAACCAGACAACGAACGGTGTTTGGTAACAAATTGCCATGTTTCCCACTATTGAATTCTGAATTATCCACTGTGAGTTCATCTATATTATTAATAGTAAAACTCTCTTTTTGTGGTACTATCTCCATCCTTTGTAATGGTTCAACCTAAAATGATTCTCTATCGTTATATCAAATCCTTTTTAGGTATCCAAGAATCTTCCGTCTTATTAAATCCTAACCATCGTACTTTGACCTTATCTTTTTTCCGTTGCAACACCTTTTCAACTAAATATACATCGCCTACTGTTGATTTTAACATTTCATGTCCATAAAACCCTCCTTCAAGCAATTGTCCTTTATTATCTTTTAAAATATATGTCTCAGGTACTGTAGGTTGTACTTTGAATACAGTAAAAACCTCATTGGTCCAATTTGGCAGGTATCTTTTACTGAATACACCTTTATATTTACTTATTCGCACTTTATCACCCACATTAAATTTTTTAGGCTTTAGTTTTTCAACTTTTGGTTTAGTATTCGTTTTTATACGTTTTAATACAAGGTTTTCATTTTTACCAGTTACTTGGTTTGGTTTCATCCCGATAGTCCTATGAAATTTGTTATTGTAATCGTTTATAAGTTTTGGTAACATATCAATCCATATGTGCGATCCTCTGTTGGAAAACATTTTATACATTGCACTTTTTAAAGTTCTGTTGAATCTTTCGATTATTGAGGCTTTTACTTCTGAATTGGTTGAATAATGGTTTATATTGTGTTTTTTCATTAAATTTGCAAATTCCTTATTAAAATATTCTTTTCCATCATCTGTTTGTAAATGTTTAATAGTATGTTTGTCTCTTTGTATAGCTGTTTCCATTGCTTTTGTAACACTTTTGCCACTTTTATCTTTTAGTGGTAAAGCATCTGCCATTTTTGAAAAACAGTTAATAACAGTCAATATGTATTTATATCCTTTATTTTGTTTGCTATAAGGAATCATTTCGATTAAATCCGCTTGATATAAATCATTAATTCCTTTTATCACCGTATTTCTTCGTGGAAACTTTCTTCTTGCAGGTTTATGAAGTTCGTTGACAATTTGTTGCTTCAAGTCCTTCATATTGCAGGTTTCAATGTTTGTTGTATCACATGTATAATCACAATGAATGTTGTTTTAAATATTCACATCATTTATATGGGTCAAGGTCATCCAAACTTGTGTAAAAAAATGGGGAACACGGCATTGGACTTGCCATGTTCCCCATTTTTTTACGGAAGGAGAAAGGAATAAGGTCGAAGTTGTAGAAGGACGAAGAATAGGTTACTAGTTGATAGGGTTTAAGGAGTAATGGCCGAAAGGAAGAGTGTGGATTTTGTCGGGCAAAATATGTCTTTTATCATCCCGAGCTGACCGTGCTTTTTTAATTTCGGTGACACTGTAGACTTGATGCTTGAAGCTTCGGATATTGTTGAATGTTGCTGATATCGTAGTATCTTCAAACAAACAAGTCTTGTAGTGGTCAAATGTTACGTGTTTTTTTCAAATAAGATGTCTTCACTCCTTTTGCTTTCTTGACTGTCGGTGTGTTGTTCTCGTGGTACATCTTAAATGAATACAATTTCGCCACCAGCGCCACTGTTTCTTCTAAAGGCATTCCATTTGCTTCATCTTTGAATTTTCCAATTACTTTTTTATATTTTTCATTAAAATTTGGATGGTTCTTCGGATAGTCAGAAAAGTCGAAATCTTCTTTGTATGGAAAAGTCCTTAGGTCTTCATACATGTCCAAAGTCTTTATCCAGTAGATAAACGCGTCCGTATCCATGTATGCGACTCCAATGTTTTCCCTTCCGTAGTGTTTAACCATTTTGTTATAATGGAAATCATACATCAGGGTTTTACTTATGTCCAAAATCGACATACCTATGTATAACGGACGGTCCATGACTATTGTTGTTTTCTTCATACTGACAGCGACTAGATTTTCGTTTATAATCATGGATGTTCCGAAATTTGGTTTTTGCACTAATTTTTCCAATTTCCTAGGATCACTCACTAATTTTACATTTTTGTGTTTTCTTTTGTTCTCCAAGGTCTTCCCAAAGATGGCATTGTTCATTAATTTATAGAAGTCCTTTTCAAATGCTGTTGTCGCTGCAGCTCTTCTTGTAGTGTTGGAATCAATATATGGTTTCAACCAACAATACTGGGTGAATTCAATTGCTCTATGAATTCTTACTATACGTAGACCCAATTCAAGAGCCTGTTGAACTACCCAGTAGTGAGCCACATAACGATCTTTATTCTCCAAGGTCATCATCAATTTTGGCCATCTTCCTGTCGGTGAAACTTCAGTCTTGGCTAGGAGAGGCAAGTCGTAGTGATGGTCATGAAGGTGCTCCGGGTATTCAAAATCACAGTCCAAAATATAGCCTTTTGGACCATCCTTTGGAATCTGTGAGATGTCTCCGATGGTGGCCGGGTCGATCCATTTGAAGTCAGCGTAGGGAAGCGGATTTGACATTGCCCAACCATAAAGGTTGTTTGCGTCAAAGTAGCCAAGGTAGACCGATGGTTGTTGCTCGTCGAAGCCGGGGATGTACTTGTTGTTGGCTTTGACATGACGTGTTACAGCTTGTGTCAAACCGCCCCGTACACCAGATTCCATCATGAGCACCATATCAATATCCGTTAGAAGTTCCAGTCGACAGTTGGTTGACTTTAGCATAGCTTGCCATGCTAATCCTGGAGATGTGTACGAGTGTAGAGGGTCCAGTCCATAGGCGGAGAAGCAGGTGTTTCTGAATTCTTCCATCACATCGCACAGCAGAGTTACGTCCAATTTTATATAAAAGTCAGAATATTCCCCCAAGGTTTGAATGTTTAGTTGATTCCACACATTACATGCATGATTGTAGTCTTCAACGGAGATTTCACTTTCGTTTAATTTGCTATTGAAGGCTTCAATCGGTGGAAGACTAGTTTCTTCAAACTTTTCTGTAGAAGTTATATAATCATAGGGGAAAACTCCTTTCCTTAATACTAGGTCCAATTTATCTTCAGGTACAATTTTGCTTGTTTCTTTTAAGTCTTCTCTTCTTAGGTTCTCTGACAATTTGGCTAAACTTGATGGCATAAATCTGTAAGAGTCTACAAAGCGAAGTTTAATTTTACCTACTGTTTTTGAAAAACTGATGTACTTTTCCAATGTTGTAGCAAGAACATCAATTTTACCGTCATCTCTTCCTAACTCTGGTATAATAAAGTGGGAATCGTAGCCGCTAAGATTGTGTAAAACAACAGGAATAAAGTTTGGCAGTTTGTAATTTATATTGCATGAATTACAAGCAGCTCCTCTGTATAACCCTGTCAGATGATCGTGGTCTCTTACTTTTTGGTTTTCTTCACTAAAGGTCTTCTTGCATAGATAACATCTTGTCGCTACGTTGTATTCTTCTTGTTGCTTTTGGTTTAAAGGTTCCATAGGTACAACATTGCCGTATAAGCGTTGCACCTTTTCAGCAATGTCATACAACAGGTCTACAAAATACTTAGCGGCTTCTTCCCCACGGTAGAGTATTGGAGTGGATGTTAAACCATAGTCTTGCAATTGGTTCTCAGACAAGATTGACTTCACCAATAGGCAAAAACTATTGGGCTGGTGCAGCTGGTATTTTGTTCTTCTAGTCACCTCACCGTCCGGCAGCTCCTGTGATATTAACGTAGATTCAAAATCTGCGTAGATGACCAGTGGAATACGATATTGGTGGATTGTTTTGTTGAATTGGATAAACGCTCGAGATGGTGGTGGCAGACTAACCTTCACTTCATAATTCTCGTTACAGAGTCTTTTATGTTCCGTCATCCATTCAGATCCTCCACGTCTTAGTTCTTTATATGTGAAACAGAAACATCTTTTACACACTGTTAACCTACGTTTATGTTTTGATAATTGATTCCATACCAAGGCTACAAAGTCCTTTATCCATACATAATGGGAAATTTCACCCTTAGTTATCAATAGCAAATCCGTGTGGTTTCTCTGTTCAACTTTTACTACCCGCAAAGGATAAACGTTGTTCGAATCATCCAGACCAAAAACATTGACTGAAACGCCAGGATTTTTCTTTTCAAATTTGCCAATGTCTTTCAAAGTAACTGGATAGGTGAGACCTTGAAAGTTGTAGCGGTGTTCATTTTCGTAATATTCTCTACCAACTCTTTCAGGATGATCTTTAACATACTTGGTTAACATTGCATACTTGAAACATTCATTACCTTCATTTTGCACATTCCTACACGATTTAGTGTTTTGGATTTTCTTTGGTAGAGGGATAAAACTACTACCCCTTAAACCATATCCATGCTTGTGAACCCTTACATCCATACCTTCAATTGATGACAAAGTCCATCCAGATCCTCTTCCTTCATGTTCTTCAAGTTTTGTTATAAGTTCTTCCAAGCATTCTTCAATAATATCATCGATGTTGGAGGTGAAGGTAAGGGTTCGGTTTTTGGTAATGAACGCTCTCAATGCTGTTTCACCATCAGTATTGTTAAACATAGCCTCTAACACCATTCCAAATTTAATAAAATTTAATCTTTGTAGTTCTTCCCTCAAGGTTTGACCAACAAGTTCCTTAGCCTGGGTTATAAATGTTTCCAATTCCAATTGAACATTATTAATTTTGAAATGTGTTACAACTCGTCCTGGCAAGGCCGTGGTGCGCAGTTGTTTCACATCTTCCAGTTCTTCTTCAGTGTCCTCTTCTTCAGTGTCTTCTTCTTCAAAAGGTCTTCTAGCAGTAGATGGTCCAGCACCAGCAAATTGGATCACACTAGGTCTTTTTCTTTGCATTTGCTGTAGATAGCTGTCCCAGTAGTCCGTCTGCTTCTGGTGCTCTTCCAAAAACCGGTCAATTGAGTCTAAGTCTATTTCATCCATGATAATATCTTCTTTTCTATCTTCGTCTTCATGTAATTCTCTGTGTATGGTGAAAAGATCTTCGTCTTGAAAGATTTCCCCACAAATGTCGCAAAGAGCCATTTCAAACAGTTTGGCTTTGAATGCACACTCTGTGAATGTCCACGCAATAATGAGCAGCGCACTCCACAGGGACCCTTTATATCCGAGGCAGATAGGTGGGGAAAGTGACGTCATATGGAAACAGGTTATCACTCATGTGCTAAATTTAGCCTTTACACAACCGTTTGTAATACATTTATCAGTAGGCTTGATAAATTGATGATATTTGGTCTAGATTCAATAATTTGTACAAGTTTTTTCAAAGACGTCTGTTTGAGCAAGTTTATGTAGGTCAAGGTCATTTGGAATTATTATTTTGAGCGGGGGATAGAGCACTAAGCAGCATCATTTACTACAAAGTGCTCTATCCCCCGCTCACATTCTTTTTTTAACTTTTTGTTTAAACTTTTTACAAGGGTGAAACATCACCATCAGAGTCGGAATCATCCTCATCACGGAATAGGCAGCGATGACAATACATAATTCTTCTGGCAACTAACATCCTATCCATTGGACGATGGGGAGTGTCTTGTTCTTCTTCTTCTTCTTCAATTTCCAATTGGAATTCCATTTCCGACTCAGATGACGACTCTAATGTTTCGTAGGCGTGCAAGTCCACTTCATTGTCCGTTGAACCAGCTTCGTCAGAGTCCGTTTCAATATCCATTATCTCTTCCTCCTCCTCTTCTTGATCAACCGCAGGTAGTTGGTCCTCTACTTCTATAATTTCTAGAGGTATTACCTCCAGAATAGAGACAATTCTGTTGCGATGGAACACGGTGTTGTCAAGTGGAGCCATGGTATGGAAGTGTTGTATCCATCCAATTTGCTTACCCTTTTTATACCCCCACCAACTATACAATTTATGTGGGTCAAGGTCACGTAAAGATACCCTTTGAGCGGGGGATAGACCACTAAGCAGCATGCTAGTCCATTACCGCAAAGTGATCTATCCCCCGCTCTGTTCTACAAAACCTCAATCAAGTCCAAGTCCAAGTCCTGTTTAACACATTTTATTCTAATTCCATATCCAATTTAAAAATTTCAATTTCACATGGTTTACATTCCTGATGTATCAAAAACTCCAGCTCCCTAAACATATCGTCCAGTTCGTCCAAATTATGATGTCCTACTTTTAACACATGAAGGTGGTTCATGCTTTGCATTGTAGCATGACCATCAACAAACAAGTTTCTTTTCCACGCTAACATAAATTGGCAGTTTTCTTGAAAGATTTTTCTCACCAAACAATCATACACAGCTGTCAACATGTCTCTACAATCTTCATAGTGTACCATCACAGAATACCTGTCCAAGTTAGCACCAAGCAGCGATCCACTCATTGTTTCTAGCGTTCCACTGGAAGGTCCAAAGCAGAATGAAGTCGAGATGTATAGACCCCCTCTTTTATACCAGTTAACCGGTTGTCCTTGCTGTAAAGTGGGTCAAGGTCATCCAATGCTACCCTTTGAGCGGGGGATAGACCACTAAGCAGCATGCTAGTCCATTGCCGCAAAGTAGTCTATCCCCCGCTCTGTATTCTACACACACACACACACACATGTCCCTGTCCAAGTCTTTCATTACATACCCAATATATATTCAGTTCCTTCATCATCACTATCACTCATCACTGCTTCCACAAACTCCACAGGATTAAAGTTAAATTGTTTCAATTGTTCTTTTAAGTTTTCAATTTGTTGGTCCTTTACTTCTAAAACACTGTGAAGGTGTGATATGTAGTCCGCTGCCTCGTTGATGCTTGCTACTCTCGGATCGCCTAACTTCAAGCTGGGAACTACACCCTGCAGCCTGAAGTACGCCATACGCCTTTCTTGCTCCTGCCGTTGACCAGGACTGAGCAAGCCTTGTCCGTCTTGGCTTACCTCCAGCAAGGTCCGTAGCATCGGAGCTTTGCAGGCGTTTGCCCGAGCAACAGTTATGCTGTGGAATGGTCGAGCAGGTCCACGAGTAGCAGGCAGGACGTTGGCAGCACGCCTTCTTGAAGAAGAAGAGGAAGCCTGAGAAGTTTTGGAGTTGAAAGCCATGTTACAGTGCTGTATTCAGCTAAGCGGTACAAAGCAGAATAACCAAACTGCACGTTAATACCCGTATATATACACTTATCAGTGGTGGGGGTACTAGCTAGCCTTGGTAAAGTGGGTCAAGGCCATCCAAAAACATTACCAGAACGGGGGATAGATCACTAAGTGGCATGTTAGTCCATTGCCACAGAGTGATCTATCCCCCGCTCTGTATTTCACATTCACGCACACATTCATACATACACACAAGTCCCAGTCCAAGTCTTTACCCACACACCTATCCACTCTCATCCACACTATCATCACTGTCCAACAGGCTTTCACACTTCTTAATTAGTTTTTCCCATTTACTCCGGATATAAAGTAGCTCCCTGCGAGTATTCTCTAGCATTCTGTCCCTTTGCTCTATGACTTCGTCGTACCACTCGATGATGTTTGGTGGAGTCTGGGTTGATGCGTCCATCGTGGTTGGTTGAGAAGCTCCGCTGCTCCACAACTCCTTCCTCACAGGACCAAAGCCGGAGAATCGGACACGACTCCTTGACGAAGGCCCCGATCGGATTGGTCCAATGCTCGGGCTGGAGTTGGAGGCAGCCGGGCCAGAGGTAGAGGCTGGGACGTTCATAGCAGACATGGTGGTGTTCAGCTTAACGGTGTAAAGCAGAATGAGAGGACGGTTGATCACCACTCCTATATATACCCATTTTTAGTGGTGGGGATAACATGGGGGGGGGGGGTTAAAAGAAATTTTGCTTAGTCTTCCCGGTCATCAGTTTTACATACCTTTAGCACACCCATTATTTTGGTTTCTTCTATAACTTTACACACCTCAAACACCCAAGCAAACAGCTCATCTATGTTGTTATAATTAATTTTTGTCCAGTGTTCATACTTATGAGTTTGGTTGTTTATAATACATAGATAAAATGTAGACCCGTCTCGTCTTATACAATACTCAACTTCCATTCTATGCTGGTTTAGCACTTCCCAAGCATTGTGTTGATCTATCAAGAAGTCACCACCTTTGTAATTGTACCGTGACATGTTTACCACGGAGCACAGAAACAGACTGAAGCAAATGAACGGCTCATACAAGCTTAGTAAGAGCGTTAGAGTGGGGGTATCACGTGATACACAACATTAGTTGTAAGGTTAGCACTTTACTTTAAACAGTAATTTATATGGGTCAAGGTCATTCAAACTTTGAAAAATTTTTACCTCCAAACACTTGTAGCAAGCTACAAGTGTTTGGAGGTAAGTTTTTATTTGTTAAAGATTTTTGTAACTTAGTCTTCGCCCTCAAGGACACGGTTTGAGATTGTCCCAGTGACTTTACATCACCGCCAGGTTAAAGTATTATACAAGTCAAGTGTTTTTTTTTTTTTTTTTATAACTTGACTTGTATAATACCCCTCTCCCTTACTTTAAGAGGGTTAAGACTAAATTTGGAAACATAATTTGGAAAAAGACTTTTTAAATATTGTCCAACACAGCCTAACAATTTTGTTTTTTTGGTGGGCCCATGTCCTAGTCCATTTCCCACACGGTTTCACATCCTTTCCTTCGTATTAGATAGGCTTTAGGGATGAAAAATTCTCTTTGTACCATCCGAGGTGGTACTTGCATTGTACAAAGGTGGCCTTCACCTTTTACAACGATTTCTACTTTCTTATTACCTGCTCCATATGTCTGACCAATGAAATAATATTTTTCATCAACCTTTAGCCTTCTAATATCCCGCGGTTGCGGACCGTGGGGATGTCTGAACTTGAACGTTTTAGGCTTAATGTACAGAGTATAGGGTTTGAATTGCCGAAATTTGACTGTACTTTTGAGGTGTCGTTGGCAGCGATCCCCTTCTGCACAAGCAAGTTTCTGGCAACACAAAACCCCAAACTTACTAGACATCCAAGCGTAATCGCATTTCTTACCCTTGCCAGCAGGGGCTTTAACGCGTTTACGTTTCTGTGTTGGACTCTTTAGCGGAGTGTCTTGGAGCTTCTCTGAATTAGGCTGGCTAGAAGGGATGGGGCTGGAAGGAGGTAGAAGGGGCAAAGATTGTTCAAGCGGGATGGAGCAAACAATTTTGGGTGGGGTAGGAGAGCGTGTTAGGTCTATGGTGGGAAGATCAGGGGAGAAGATGGATTTACGGGGTGGTTTGGTTGGTGTAGGTGGCATGGGGGATATAGGTGAGGGACATTGGGATGTAGTGTATGAGAGGATTTTCCGGGTTCTGCTGTATGGGGTGATCCTCGACCTAGACGTCTCTTCAAAAGCCGCAGACTCCGATCCTGAGTCCGATAGCAGCGAGAGTGCTGGAGAGGCTACCGGGACTCGACTTGACGACTTGAGGACAGCTTGTCCTGACGATGGTGGTGCATCAGCCTCTTCCACTGTCGGCGGCAATGGCGACAGGCTGGGCATTGAGGCGGGCTGTGGCTGCGGTGGCGGCGGCGGCGGCGGCATCGTCAGGAAGCTCAAGATGTTCGCTGTCATCAAGTAATCCAGGATCGAAGTGGAGGATGATGAGGGTTGAGACGTGTCGGTCGAGGTTGAAGCAGATGGGTAGTTCTTAAGCTTCAGACCCATTTTACCCATTGTAATGAATTGAAATAATGAAAGAATACGAGTGAATAAAGAAGTTAAGTGATGATAAAATTCTCAAGAGCGAGAGGACCAGTCGGCACGGCAGCTCAAACTGCAATGAGAAGTGTGTGCAACCCGGCCGCCTTATATCCCCACCGGGGCTGCCACGCCCAGGATATCAGGGGTGGGAGGGGGGGGGGTTCGCACTTTTTGTCGGGGGGGGGGGGGGGGCTCGCACTTTTTGTCGGGGGGGGGGGTTGTAGTTTAGGTGGGTCAAGGTCACCCACGACACTTGTACTCTAAGTGTTGGCTATACCCTTACCACAACTGGATCCCTAGTGAATGAAAGACAACTCCAGATTTGTGTGTTAGTAATGCCTACCCATTAGTGTTTACAAAGTACTTTAATATATTTAGTGTCTTAAAAGACACATGACCGTTACAAAATTTTACGTTTTCTATTTAGGTCAAGGTCACGGAAAAACTTTAAAAAAATTAAGCCCCACACCCCCAATGGGGGTGTGGGGCACTTGGGTTGTCATCGCTGTAGCCTCCGAAGAGACCAAACTATGACAACAAGGCAACATCCAATGTCGTGTACCCTTCGCCACGCAAGACTTGTAAACATTTACTGCATTGTCTTTTCAGTAGCTAACAAAGATTCATTTACATAATTTTGAGTTTTCAGAAGGAAACAAACTGAGGACACCCTAGTGGCTTACGTCCTCGTCCGAGTGCAGAGGCCGCCGCAACCTTTTGCATGCCAGCGTACAAACGGACATGCTCCCAAATGCCATCCGCAACCTTTTGCATGCCTGGCAGGAGCCTACCGATAATTAAAATAGGCTTTACACGGGGGCCTACTCCCGTAACCTATCTTTAATATTTTTAATTTACAATGCATTGAATTTTTACAAGTCTTTGTGGGTCAAGGCCACACGGACATTAAAAAATTTCGGCCCCCGTACATCCATGGCGAACCACGAATGTTCGGGGGCCTTGGGGACTAAAAACACAAATAGCTAACAAAGGTTCATTTACATAATTTTGAGTTTTCAGAAGGGAAACATACTGAGGACACCCTAATGGCTTACGTCCTCGGTCCGAGTGCAGAGGCCGCCACAACCTTTTGCTTGCCAGCGTACAAACGGACATGCTCCCAAATGCCATCCGCAACCTTTTGCATGCCTGGCAGGAGCCTACCAATTATTAAAAGTGGCTTTACACGGGGGCCTACTCCCGTTCCCTGACTTTACAATTTACTTTGAGCATTGAAAAAGCTCAAGGGGGGATTGCTAAAACAAGCGTATACACTTTAGAAACATATGACACACTTACAACACACAATTGAGCTCAACGTAGTCAATGCTGGAACAAGCACATACACATTAAACACATATAACAAACAAGACACAAAGGATAGAAGACACAGGAGACAGAGGGTACAAGTAAAACACTCTCATATAAAAAAATTCGCAATATCCAAACGCAAGCGCAATATCTTACAACTAATACAAGTCTTAAAGTTAGAGTAGACTTCGCTAAACACTGAAGGCGCCATTCAATGTTTAGTGATGCCTATGGCGGTCCGTCCCGGTCGTTCACGTTCAACGCGCGGGAGCGGACTGCGAGCCGGCTCTGGCTGGGCCCCTTATATCCCCGCCGGGGCTGCCACGCCCAGGATATCAGGGGTGGGGGAGGGGGTGGGGGTGGGGGTGGGGGTGGGGGTGGGGGTGGGGGTGGGGGGGGGGGTTCGCATTTTTTTCGGGGGGGAGGAGAGGGGGGGGGGTTTCGCACTTTTTGTCGGGGGGGGGGTTCGCATTTTTGTCGGGGGGGGGGGGGTCAGGTAAGTTAAGTGGGTCAAGGTCACCCACAACACTTGTACTCTAAGTGTTGGCTATACCCCCACCACAACTGGGTCCCTAGGCTGCACAACACCGCTTCGCCAGTATGTCTCCGGCTTCCATGCGGTGCGTCTCGCTGTTCTCTAGCTCTCTATATGTAAGTAATTTTACAAGTTCTGAATGTAGGTCACTACACTTTAACTTTGGGACGATATCGACTTGTGGTATTTCAGTGTTTTAACTCAAGGTCATCACACTTTAACTCTAGCACATCGGTTATCGTACCAGAGGTGCTCAATAACCTAACTTGTAATGTTTAGGGTGGCGTTTGCACGCCACGTGGTATCGCCATGAGTGTCCAGTCCAAGTTTTAAGTTACATTAATTTTACTGTAATCTTTTCCATTTCCGCTTCGTTTTGCCAAAGTATGAGGTGTCGCTTAATAAAGTTGTATTTCTCTAAAGTTATAGGAGATTGCAGGGATACAATTAGTTTATTTAGGAGACTCTTCATCTTGGAGTTTAACACAATTTCCACTTTGACTTTGCTTCCTCGGCTCTCACAGCCTAAGCTGTACAGAAATGTTTCTTCTAGTGCCAACTCGGGCCAAGAGAACAGTGTGTTGACTGTAGGACAGCTCATGGTGAAGTGATGCGATACTCCAGCGTACCACCTCACCTTCCCCCACCACTGTGACCTTCCCCCACTCCTGCTGTTTCCCCCACCTCTTTTCCCTTGACTCATGCGCTACAAGCAGTCTCTCAGTATTGTGCGGACTTTTGTGAGGGGAAGCCATGTCGCGGGACGCTTTAGGTAAGAAACTTAGCCGTGTTAAGACTTTGTTAGTTGCTCACTGTCCACCACTCAAAGTTAAGAAGGTTTCGACTTTAGCTAAGTGGCGCAAACTGTTGCGTGGACACCCTAGGTTTTATACCAAACAGACTAATGTCAGTTTTACTGATGAAGATTTGTTTAGAATATTAGATGAAATGACTTTTCCTTGCAAAATTCAGTTAGTTACTCCCATTCCTGACAGTTTAGAGTCTTAGTCTCTCAAGCCGATATACCTAGAGTACACAGAGCCTGACAGTCAGTCACTCGGTGGCTGTCGTGGGGTGCGCATCGGTGTCGGCGCTCCGTTGTTAAGTTTTCAAGGTCACAGTAATATGAAATTGGGGGTGTTGTGCTAGTTCAAGGTCACCTGAGGTATTACCGATTGCCCATTTAGGCAGAGTCATGTCAGAAACTCGAGTTTAACTTGGCACTTTTGCCGTTTCTCGTCGAAAATTCGCTCCAAGTGGTCAAGGTCACGGGGACTCTGACTGAAACTCGGAGCGTAGTGCGAGAAACGGCAAAAGTGCCAAAAAATTTTAAGTTTCTGCGTGACCTTGACCTTAGTGGCGTCGGTGACGTCGTTTTGATGACGTAAGGGGTGATGACGTCATCAGCACGTCATTTCTGTGACGTCATGGGTGTGACGTCATCAAAATGACGTCATTAGTGATGACGTCATCGATTGCGTCATCGATGACGTCATCGATGACGTCATCGGTGAGGTCATTGACCTCGATGACGTCATCCCTCAGGTGACCTTGAACTGGGCCAGCATCCTCAATTTTGCACTACTGACCAAAGACAAGAAAAAATATCATATTTAAAATTTAGTGATTTTAATACAATAATAGTCACGCATATGAGCAGGTTACCGCGCAAAAAGCGCGGTTGCGGCGCCAGCTCAACATGGATTTAATAACAAAACTGCTCCCGGGGAAGCGGTCCGACCGTGACTAGCCTCAGTTATATCGCTCTATCTCGCTTATTTATGAACCAATTTTCATGATTTTTTACATAGTTGGATTTTAAATAAAATTTTACAAAAAAAACATAGGAACATAAAATTTGCTACCTTATGTAGGTAGTTTTTCTGTAATTTAAGGTTAAAGATTTTAATAGGCCACCATTTTGAAAACGTGAATTATAAAAAGTTGGTTATTTTTTCTAGCTACGTCTTTACTTCAAAAAGCTGTGTACCTAGGAATTTCAACTTATTACGTCAAGCCGTTCTTAAATTAAAATTTATTCTTAAAAATACAAAATGGCGGCTGTACAAGTAACTATGGTGTTTTGGAATTTTTAAATATGATATTTTGATTTTGGCTTGTCTTTGGTCCAGGAATAATACCTGAAAAGAAAGGTAGAGAGTTCAGAGACACCCTGTATTAAGTCGCAAATGCAAGTGAATTTCTACATTTCTCACATTTACTCTTTCAAGTTTCAAGATGGCGGCAATTAAAAATGTTCAAAGCTAAATTTTTTTAATAGCTGTAAATTTTACAAACTTTTGCAAACTTACAAAAAATTGCATGATTTAATTACCGGAGTAAAAATACTAAGATTGTTACAATAAAACAACGGATAGTGGAGAAATTAAAATCTTATTTTGAGAAAACAACGGGTTCTTTATGATTTAAAAAATGTAAAAACTTATTATTACTTCAGTTTCCAAGTCACTTTAAGCTAAAATAAAAGGTTATATTACCTTGTTGCCGTCTTCGTGACTTTGTAAAATCCTTTTGAATTTTACGCGTTTCAGCACGTTATTGTGCCATCTTCAGAAATCTTACACCAAGACTAAAACATCGCTCGTGAAGAGGTCGTCATATTGGTTTTAAAAAATAAATAAAAGTTCACAAACATTTAAATAAATTAGAGTCGAGGCCTCGCGTCCGTGACTCGTTGCGTGTGTAAATGTTTCGTAGTTTGTGTTTTGTGGAATTAATTTATTTAAATGTTTGTGAACTTTTATTTATTTTTTAAAACCAATATGACGACCTCTTCACGAGCGATGTTTTAGTCTTGGTGTAAGATTTCTGAAGATGGCACAATAACGTGCTGAAACGCGTAAAATTCAAAAGGATTTTACAAAGTCACGAAGACGGCAACAAGGTAATATAACCTTTTATTTTAGTAAAAACTTAGATTAATCTGTTGTTTCTCGTTTGATCATTACAAATCAAACTTAGTTTCAACTTTTTTGTTTGCATTTTTTAAGATATTTAGATTTGAAAATTTTATATGGCTGCCATTTTGCAACCATAAATGTTAGAAATGTCCAAATTCATTTGCATTTGTGCCTTAACGCACTTAACAGTTGTGCCAAGTTTTAGTTCCGTACCTTAAATAATTTCAAAGATATAATGGATCAATAAAAAATCACATACAGACAAACAGTTGAAAAACGGCTAAAGATAGGTAAAGTCGGTCATGCGTGGTTGTGGCATCTACAAGCATGGCTCGGCGGCCCGAGGCTTGGTCCAGTCACCTCGCCCGCCGGCCGCCGCTATCAAACGATGTTTTGCGTTTGCATCCTTTTGGTCGCTACTATTACGTACTAATAAGAATCGCGTTCGTACGTAACACTAATTATGATTTGTAAATTTTCTAGTTTGCCATAGCATTTTTGTGGCGAATGTTTTAATTTGCCATGAAAAATAAAAAAATGCTGGATTTTTTTCTATGTGGGTATTTACAAATATATATATATATATATATATATATATATATATATATATATGAAAATGAACGAATGGTGTTTTTGGAATTTGGGGACCTCAAAATGAAAAAGTAGGCCTAACATGGTACCGGGCTTAGGTTTTACAATGGCTACTACCGTAGCACATTCCCTATAGGTAAATTCGCTTAAATTTACAGTGTGGTATAAATGATTTGTCATTACCTTTATATTCTAATCTAATCCATACAGTAAATATTAAAATTATCAAGAGCCAAAATGTCTAAAAAAGACGTTTTAAGAACATTTGTTCCTAGAAGTTATAATTTATGCATCAGTAGACTCGTTTCCAATATGGCAGACAAACAAAATTTGCTGTTAATATAAAATAAATATTTTAAAAATATCATCTAATAAAAAACATTATTCCTGAGTATTTTTTATTTTAATGAATGGTTTCGAAAATACAGTCCGTGTTAGTTTGCATAATGTTATTCTGATGTGACTAAAATAAACTTCAATTGCCCCTAGCTCCTTAGCTTTAGATGTTAAAATATAATAATGTCTTTAAACTATTCTGAAACCCCAAAAAATGACATAAAATGGGAGGTTACCGTACCATTTAAAAATTCCTGCTTACCCCATTAAAACCCAATTTTGGGAGAGGGGGTTGAAAATTTTGACACATCAAAAGTTTCCTCTTTTAGTCACTAAGACTCTCTTGCAGATAAACTCGTTATCTGCAGCTGTTAAAAAATAGCAGGGGGAAACAAACTTTTTTGGCATGTTGTAAAACTTTTATTACAGTACAATACATTTCTTGCCTCAATATCCTTGTTGTTTTCATCGAAGAATTCAATTACTAAAAATTTTAACCATCAATAATAGCAATGGAGTAGGATAGCGAAGTTCGGCCGTAAAAGTTATAGGCCTACTCCTTATTTGGTAAAAGTTCAAGAAATAAGTGAACAAAGATTACACATAAAAATAAATAATTTATTAGACCCATTATTAGGCTATTTAACAAATACTTTTACAAAAAAGTTTTTAGTTATTAGGTAGCTTAAGTTAAAGTCTTCCAAATGTTATTCATCAAGCATGACCTTCTAAGTCTTCTAGTTTCATAAGACATTATATTTTTATTAGGATTGTCCATCATTGCATCTGTTTACCTCCCTCCAGAATGTTAGCCTCTGAAAAACTCGATTAGAAGTCTCATGTGGTAATTTAAAACGAGAAAGAATATTACTCTTCTTGCCGCATCATGGTACTGTTCAAAGGTTGCCGATAACGGGCTATAATAAAGAATCATAAACATTACGTGAGCGACCAAGCGCTGTCTCCGGCCTACCCTCACATAAATATTTAGAAAGTAGAAGTTGACGGCTGGGAGACTGAGACTTGTTATTACAAACATAGAAAAAAGGAAAAGACAAACATTTACCGTAGGATGCATTTTAGCATAAGATAAAGTAGGCTATTCTTTAGAAAAACAAAACTAGGATTAGCGATCAGAAAATTAAAAGTCGATGAAAAGGAAACGGAACTTGTGTAGTTGATCAGCTGTCAAGCAGTTGAACAATGCATCCACTTGATAAAGTATAATTTAAAATCCATGATGTTTATTTAGTCCCGGAGATGTAGGTATGTAATAATCAAGGTCTGTAAAGGAAGAAGCATAACTTCTTCCCAGGTCAGCCGAATAGCTATTTTTTTGTGTTCCGGATATGAAGCGTCAAAACTAAAACGGAAGTCAAGTTACGTTAAAGTCAAGGAGGTTGGTTAAAGTCAATGCCATTTCACAGCTGATTGAAAAAAGAGAATGAAGCAGTCTTGCCATGGATATGATATTTATCGTAATGACACCATATTACTCTATTTTACATTTGGATTATTAGTTAATAACAAACCATTAGGTAATGAAAAAAAATTAACAATTATCAATCAAGGTAAATATAAAACCATCAATTCTACCCTAGTTTGCTTTAAAATTCCTTATTTTAGTAATAGTTGAGACAAAAATTTCCAACACAAACGAGAACGATTGTTTTTTCCTGCAGTGTTGGCAACACTTGCAGGCAACAAAGAGTAGTATATTGATTTTTCACACTTTTTTTAACCAACAAAACCTCTGTGGCGACATCCACGGATGTCGCAGAAAGTGACACCATTGCTCTTATGGCATGCGGCTCACCTGGCCCTGGCCTACAGTCACCTTGTGTAATAATATTTAGTCGGAAGGCCTATGTCTCTTTTTATAAGGCCACTTAATGAATGGCATTGCTATTTTATTATTAGGTATTTATTAATTAAAAACTAACTTTTGTTTTTTTTGGCATTTGATGTAGGTACTTGAAGAACTTTATTAGCATTATTATTGTGAACCCATATTTCATATTTTTTCTTCAATTGGTGGACTTGGTTTTCCGCCACTATACTTTATTCAGTCAATTTAAATTTTGCCACATACACATACCATATCAGCTTTTTAACGTCTCTACAAAAAATATATAGGTACAGTTTTAAACATTATTAAGAGACAATTATTGGTAGAATATAGTTATATATTTAAAGTTACAATAATTATTAATAAAGAAGGGAAATTAAAATAATTCTAAAAACCACCATCATAAAACTGCAGAACATAAAATTGCTACCCCACCCCTGATTTTAAATATAAAATTCAAAATTTAAAAATCGACATTAAATGCTATGTAATGTTATAATTATGATGGACGTCAAAAAGATTAATTTAATCTGCAAATTAAACAAAAAATAAAGGACTTTATTCATAAATATTAAAATTTAAATTTGAGGAGCCAATAACCAACCAAAACAGGTACTGACAGCCAAAGCATTGACTTTATATACTAAACTTTTAACTTTAGTATTTAAAGTCAATGGCCAAAGTAAAGCATTTATTAAAATAGTAACGCCATCTTTACTCCGTTCAAAGCTGTTATCTTCGATTCGAAGCTCTATCTTATCTACTTCCACCCCACCACCACCATCTTTCTGGTTTCTGCCTGCTGATTCCGAACTTTCCTCCTCCAACTACCACTTTCTTTGGATCGTCACGTTCCCAGAACAGAACCCCAGCCAGAAGAACCCCCAGCAGCGAGGAGCGAAGCCATTTTGGAGTTTGATTATGTCGAAGCCAACGCCAAGGTTTTCGTCTCTTACTTAACGTTTGCGTGGTAAGTTATCAGTATTAAACTTATCTTATCTGTTACAAAACTTTATCTCAGAGTGTTACGAAATAAACTAAGTTTATTTTTTAGATGTGTTAATCTTAGCTGCATTGCATTCCTTAGGAATCGTGTCAGCCTCTACAGGTCCAAACGCCAAGGCCAGTAACGCCAAAGGCCTATCAATAGCTTCCAAGGAGAAGAAATTGGCAGGCTTAAGAGTCTTGTTTATCATCAATGAAATTTACTTATGAATAACTTAATTTGACCATAAAAAGTCCCATTGGGACAAGTAAATAATGCCTTGTGATTCTGTGAACTCAAGTCTCATTCAGTGTTCCAGACGTTTGTAGTGGGGTACCTATGATAGTCCTAAGTTAGGCTACTGCCTTTTCGTATGATAATTTGGACTAAGGACAAAACTAAATTATGTTGACTTTAGGGCTGTCTCTTAAATACCTGAATTTACCAAATTATTTGAGTGCTAGAAAATTAAAAATATTGCAGTAGTCCTAGCCTAAGTCTTTTCTTATTGAAAATTATAGGCCTATTGTGAAGAAACAAATAGGCCTACTAGAGCTAAATTTAAAAAAAAAGATCGAACTGTAGCAATGCTTAACAGTAAATTTTTTCCATCTCGAAAATAAAATCATTTAACCCTCCAAGCGCTAAACATCGCGATCGCGACGCATTTCGGCAATGCGTATAAACTTAGCGCTATCGTCGCGATCGCGATTCATTTACAAGGGTTTACTACGATCGTCACAGATCCGTTGTTTATTGACGGATCGGCATATAGCCTATTTTATATAGTAGGCCTATTGAAGAGAAAATATCATTCTATCTGAATAATTTTGGTTCAATACATATTTCAGTGGAAAATCAAAGTTGGCTAACTTGTTTGTCAACATCAGCTGTTTTTTGGTCGTCTGAAGTACAGCTGCTACATCGCAAATTGTTATGGTTATGTTATCTTTTTTTGCTAAGAACATATAAACATTATATATCACTGGAAAGGTAGGTAATAAAATTTTCAACATTTTGGCTATCTCAGATTTTTTTATTTGACAATGTAATTATGCCCTGAAATGGAAAAACCTGAAGACGAGGGTAACAAAAAAACTACCCCTTGATATCTAGAAATTTTGGAAAAAATAAATGCTTAGGCCTAGTAAGATCTAATGAATCATATTTTCTAATAGTAGACATTTTTCTGAACAAATTGATGTGCAATATGATATACTTTTCATATCATTAATAACTATTATGTACATTTGCTTAAATGCTTGCGCGAAAATTAAAAAATGGTCAGCACTTAAGGACTAATATACGTAGCACTTGGAGGGTTAAAGGTCACAATGTGATTTTTTTCATTAGACACGAAACTAGGCCTTCTAATGGATATATAATTAACTACTGTCAAATTAGGCCGGCCATGAGGTGCGGGCGCGGGTGTTTGCGCCTGTCCACACGAGAACCTGTATGTCCGTGCGTTTCCCTCCAATTCAGTCGAGTTTATTTTGTCATTTGCACTTGGATGTTGCACAAGGAACATGTTTGCAAGTTGGAAACCTAGTAGGCCTATAGGGTTTTCAACCAAAGCAGCAGAATCAAGCTTCACCACTGTCTCAATTATTCTAATCTGCACAGTTTGTAGTTGCATAGTGGCCGTTTAGCCGCCTTTAAAGAAGGCTGCAACGAGGGAAATGAGTCAATGCCGCTTGAGGTGCGTGGTGACGACCCAGCAGTAAGGTATACCTACTCGCGTCGCTCGCTTCGTTCAATATGGTTCTTTTACTATTAAGCCTCCGAGCGTTCAATATAGCACCCCTGGAGCGTTACGCATTTTTTAAAGGTTTTGCATACTTTCAAATAAAAATTAGTAAAAAACATATTTTATGACTCAGCTCTATTAAAAGTAGGATGAAAGTAGATAAAATGGACTACCTAACAATATAAAAATTTTTACAATTACCTATTGTTACCAAAATTCAGCTATAGGTTAAAAATTAAAAAATTACAATAAAAATTTGTATATATCTTTGCTCTCCCTAAAAATAATTTTGGAAACACATAGGCCTAATCAAAATTCCAAGATATACATTTTGTTTAGAATTGTATGCAGTTCAAGAAAATATATAGGCCTAATTAATACTTTCTAGAAGTATTTGAAAAAAAGTGTATTTTGAATAAAACCAAATATGTCCTACTGTACTAACCCTAATCCCATAAGAACCCATGTAAAATCAAGCTAGGAATATTACACTAATTCCTACTCATATTTATGATTATAAACTCGATAAAACTTATTAATTTATTCCAATAATGTAAATTAAATGTATTAGTAACACTTTTAATCATTCATAACCTTAAAACAATTAGTAAGATAAGTATTTTGTTGTTTTACAAAGTTAGCAGATGGTAACAGTTTTTCCCAGATGTTTCGTTGCATATTACAAACAACCAATCACGTACCGCCATTTGAAATGGGTGTTTTTGAATAGCTTAGAATCTCCTGGTAACAACGGTAGCGTTCACGGGTCTGTTTCTGTCATTCTCTATTCAAAGTTATGTCGCGTTTTCGAACCGTCAAAAAATCGACTCAAACGCTCGGAGGTCAAAACGCTGGGCCGAATAATCGACGATTAACGCTCCGAGGGTTCATTGTTAACACCAATCAACAAATTATGTCATGAGGTGATGTCCATATGCCTTGGGTAGTCATGTGTGAGTGCCTGGTTGCAAAGCAAATTATAAATCTACGATTTAACATGAGGGTTATTTACAGCTCAGTGGGAACCCTCTGTTAATTCAGAGTTGTCTATAGTCTAAATATTTCCACCCTGATGGCGTTAGTTTGGCAGAAAAATGCCAAGGCAGTAATGGAAAGAGCCTGAAAAGGCCAAGGGACAGTCAAATTCATAATAGTTAAAAAAAAACGGCTGTTCATAAATTCCCGAAATTTACCAAATTATTCGAGCACTAGAAAATTAAAAATACTGCCGAAGGCCTAAGTCTTTTCTTTCAAGTAAGTCCGGTAAATTTCAAATAAGTGAAACTACATAGCCTAAGTTAATTTTTTTGTAAGAAACTACCGTATCCAAATTTGCTTATTCATTGCCTACTCATGTTACGTCTTACATACAATGTCTTCACCACGATCCGGAGAATCAGGGAATCGTCATCTTTTTTCCTCGGAGAGGGATCTTCGCGGAGTGAGCTCATGTTCTGTGTGTTAATGAGTGTTCACTTACAGAGTCAGTTGTAGAATAGTAGGGCCTCTCTGTAAGCAGGGTGTCTACTGATACTGGAAATACTTGAAATGCTGGAATTATACTGGAATTTCCAAATGGATCCTGAATTTATTTTATTTTATTAAAATTAGTAAAGTTTTTTTTTTGCATAAAATAGATTTGTTAATTTGATTTATACATACCAATGTAAAAAGGTTTTCAAGTCATTCTTGCTGTTTAAGTATGTTTACAAACCAAAATCATAAAACTTGTAGTTCTCAAATTAATAATTAATCAAGAAATGTAAACATTTTTTTTAAATGAGCTTAGAAAATGTTTGATTTTGTTCTCAAAATTTAAATTTCCTTTTAAAATATTAATAATTTTTTTATTTTAAGTATTTATTTACAGGTAGTTAATACATTTTCTTGTAATTAAATGTAACTTACTATTATTATCATTTTTATAATATTTTTATCAAATAAATGCAAAATAACGTAGGACTTAGGGTTAGTTGGGAGGCCCACATAAAATAGGCCTGTAATAAAAAATATGGGAAACAAATGTTATTGTAGGGAATTACTTATATTTATATAGGCCTAAGTTATCCTTCATGTAAGATAAGTGTTATATCTTAATACAAAAATCTCTATTAGGCCTACATTTCTTTATATGAACTAGAGATCGAAATTCGACCACAATTTGAGGTGATCTGGACTCAAGAAGTTTAACAACATTTTATACCTGAAACATCTGTTCTCCTGTTTTTCTAGCAGTTGTTTTTACAACAGCTGTCTAATGATTCAATCAATTCTCCTTCCTCCATAAGATTAACATTGGAACTTTGAAAGCTTGTGGGGTGAAGCCCTGTTGTCAGATGTGAATTAGAATAGGATTCTGCTCATCTATAGGACTGTACCTTTCTAACGGTATTTGCGCGGATTTCTCCTTCGATGCACACAAGCTGAGAAAAAGGAGGAAAAGAAACATGCTTGCCTATGTGGTTGCCTTTTAATATAGGCCTAGTAGATAATTATCATTATTGTTACTCTATTGGATTAATAGTTTGAGAGTGATACTGGAATTTTTTTGGAAAAGGGAACGGGAAATACTGGAAATATATTGGAATTATAAAATCAGATTTCAGTAGACACCCTGGTAAGGTAGGCTACTGTTTGAACGTTTTGTTGAAACTTTGGTAAATCCTGAGTTTAGCTATGACCATCGGAATTTGGAAATTTTTTTCCCCAATATATCGGGAATTGCAGGCTAATTTCGAAAATGATAGTTTTTTCACGCGGAAAAGCTCGTAAAATCGGAAAAACCGAAAGTGGCCTTTTTATTCCGAAATACGTCGAGTAGGTATTCAAATTAATTGGGATGTTAACACTGTATTGATGTAAGAGGATCTTGATAGAGTAGCCTAATGGTGTTGTGGTAGGGTTGGTGCGTAATTTCGGACAAAAAATATTATAATAACTTAATAATAATAAAAACAATAGTTTCAGATGTATAAAGATACGGGGGCTATTTAGAAAGTAAGGAACGTTTCCATCTTGCTGCTAGGCGCGCATATCGCCTTTATTTGGGTTTGAGAGCGCTCGGGGCCTCAGTGGCTATCCAGCCATGACACTAGGAGCATCTTCGCGTTACCCATTTTCTTTATATTTAAATTCAAAATGGCCTCTTCTATACAAAATCCCGCCAGTTGCGAAGTGCGATCGGTGATATGGTTTTTGTTGACAAAAAACTTTAAATCGATAGAGATTTATCGAAAAGTGCGCGACGTGTATGGGGAAGATGTCATGAATGAAAGTTCTGTGCGTAAGTGGTTTATTCAGTTTAGAGATGGCCAAACTAATGTTCATGATGAGCAGAAGACTGGACCCCCGAGAATTGTGACTGACGAACTGGTCACTAAAGTTGACGAGAAGATCCGTGTGAAAACCGCCGCTTCACCATAACGGAGCTTTCATTATCTTTATCTCAAGTTTCACAGACTTGGCTGTTTGAAATTGTGACAGATTTTGAACAGGTTTAAATTTTTAACAGGTTGTTAGGATTTTGAATAGCCTATTGAAAGGCAGCAGATTTCTACGGAGAGGGAATCGCAAAGCATGTTCACTGGTACGACAAATGCCTTAATCTTATGGGGGCTATGTAGAATAGTAGTATTTTAGTTGCTCTTCAAACTGTATCCAATAAAATTTGTTTCTTGTACTTGGTTTTTTTATATTACAAAACGTTTTTTTACTTTCTGAATAGCCCTCGTATGACGGTTCGGATTTTAAGGTCGATGAAAAGAGGTTTGTAGTGTTCAATGAGGGGAGTCCGGAGAATTGTTCTAAGGGTTTTCTACTGCAAAACAAATACTTTGTCCATATTTTGAGATGAAGCTGAGCCCCATGCAACAATGCCACAAGTGTTGTCTCTTCATTCATGATGTTTCTGATTCTCTTTATGGCATAGTGAGGTGATGAGAGTTTTTTCAAAAGATGGTCTACGTGGTCCTGCCAGCTGAGGTTTTGATCAACCCTAACTCTGTGGTGTTTAGTTGAGTTTGATGAGGGTATGTTTAGGCCAAGCCAATTGTCTTTTTTTCCATTCCTATTGTTTGAAGTGAATTTTAAGTGGAGTGATTTGCTCTTATTTATATTTAACATAAGAGTGTTGCAGATGGTTTGAACGGTATGTAATGCTGTATTTACTATTAAGCTATTATTTGTGTTGCGATTTCACAGATTAATAGGTGATGATCGGATATTGGGATGCTATGCGCTTTTAGCTCGATGTCATTTTCCCTTATTTGGTTATTTGGTGTAGCAGCCATCATTACTCTAGATACTGTAGTTGGTGTTACCCTAGTCTCTGAAATGAAGTAGAGGTAGCAACCATGTTCAGTGAGTACAGTTTGAAACTTATTCCCGGCTTCTTTGGTGCCAGGATATTAAAATTTGCATCTCCTAATATAAGTACCTGGCTTTTCCTTGATGGTGTGCAATTGCAGTAGGCCATACAGTTTTTTTTCAATAAACTTGCTTTCAAGCTTTGGATCAGGGGATCTATTAGTTCCAATCAAGAGCAGATTTATATTTTTTGTTTCAGTTTTACAGCTATTGTTTCAAACTTTAATTCTGTGGGTATTAGTGTCAGATGAGAGCTTGATTTCTTCCATGAAAAATTTAGTTTCTTAAATAGGGTAGTGCTGTTCCTCTCTAACCCATTTATTCAACAAACTTAAATTTGTTTCCAAATATAGGCCAAGGGTTTTATTATTTTCTACAATTACCATGACTTTTACAACTCCCTCTAAAGATAACTTTTCATTCAATTTAAGAAAAGTTTTTATTTTCTACAAATATTGTAGTGTATGGGATATTTAGTAAATAGGGTGTGTGGCATCACTGTACAAATGATGACGCCAACAATCAAGGAGGCCGGAAGATCGCCATCTTACTTCTAGTTCCGATACTGGTATTTATGGCCGCTATGCCATTTCTCTAGCCGGTAAATATAGTAGTTCCGATACTAAATTTGGCGCAGTCTACGGAAAAGGTCAAGTATTGGGCATTTAAGTGAAGTTAATCCTTCAGAGGAATCAGTGGATTCTTATTGTTTGAGACTTAAACATTATTTCGAGTGCAATAACGTCAAGGATGAGAATCGCGTGTCGATCCTAATTACCGTAATGGGACCTAAAGTTCTCAAAGATTTGTCAGACATTGTTTCATCTAACGATGTTGATGCTAAAACGTACAATGAGTTGATAGCATTTAAAAAAAAAACATTTTTCTCCTAAAAAGTTGATTGTTCCCAAGAGATACACATTATTTGTATACACATAATTTGTATCGACAAAACCTACATATCATTTTGCAGATTTTGAAAAAAATGTTCCAATTTTCGATGGTAGTAGCTAAACAGAAGAGAGTCGTTATACAAATACTTACTATTTCATGAAAACTTTTATTAACATTATCAGAAAAATATTTTTTATTTCTTTTACTTAGTAACCAAGGGAATAAAACCTGTGCTATTTAACATGCGCAACATAGGTTGGTTTTGCGAATCCAAGTTATAGTTTTGCTTTTATTTATTACTTTATACATAAGTGTTAGACGTTTTCTCATGAATGTTACCATTTTGTTGTTGTTAAAATAAATTATTTTGCACTAATGTATTTTGACAATTGAATGGCTCCGCCGAAAAACGTTCTATGCGACAAAAACCTACTTTTGAGAAAAAGCGGAAAGAAGATTGATTTCTAAAATTTTACGTAATTTTTAGGTTAGAATTATTTTTTGCCAATAATCTCTTAAAACTACTTATATAACCTCGTAAAGTAGTATTATACAACACTCTTACTCACCATAATCAGATTTTTAACTATTTTTATGTATTTTTCGGGGGTAAAACGTTCCAACCGCCTGTCATTTGAAACGTTTTTTCCCGGACTTAGCCTCTGCCGCTAAAATTCATCATGGAATGTAGGTGTACCAGCATGAATTCAATAATGAATTGAATTATAAAACACTTTTATTATAATAATATTATAAAAATATAACATAAAAGTATTAAACAAAACGTTAATACTGCTTAAAACGTTTTCTCAACGTACTATATTATTGTTCAACATGTTATATAATAATAAAAATAGTTGAGCCCTAAAAATATTTTTGTTAGAAAAAAATTAATTTTTAAAATTATTAGAAAACAATATTATAAAGAGATAACATTTTTAAACTTACAGAGTAGGAATCAACAGGTATCAGGCCTTAGCACTTAGAACGTTATTCCACTTACCACTTCTGGTGGCAGTTATCCTGGTACTGGCTTCTTGGTTTTAGATATATATGGCAATTTGGCGTTTCACCTTTCCTTTCTAATCTTATCTTTCCATTTCCTGACATTTAACTTCCTTTTTTCCCAAAATTAAGACGATTTATGTCGCCGGGTGACAGCGGCACAGCCGGCGGAGGATCCGTATCGCGGCTGTTAGAACCTTATTCGCCAACAACCTCGCCAACTCCCGAAATTGGTGCCGGAATGGACAGCTAAAATCAGGGGTGCCAATATAAATATTTCCAACGGAAAATATCCCACGATATTGGGGAGGTCTGTTAGAACCTTTTTCACTAAAAATCTCGAAATTTGTATTTTTTTCGCATAGAACGTTTTTCGGCGGAGCCATTCAATTGTTGCACAGATGGTATAAATACTTAAAGTAGAATGTACTATTGAGTACATACTAATTATGTTTTACTCTTTGTCGGGTTTTTCATATTTAAACTCATGAATGTTACTTTAAGTGAAAATTCCATGTAATTTTTTTCGGTTTTAAAATAGGTAGAGGACTTTCATTATATTTTAATTGCTCCAACTTGTTTCTTATACTTATATCCAATACTCCTCATCAAGTTTTATTATTTATTTTTAATATTACCCATAAGTTATATAAATTTAATTTATACATAGGTAACATTCATCAGAGTGGGTAGGCTAACAGTCATGAGTTGAAATAACATTCATGATTAAGGCCTAGGTTTTATTATGTTAAAATAAAACAAATTATAACCATAAACAGAAAAAATCATTATTAAGTAACATAGAATCATTACTGGTAAGAATACAGCAACTCGGTAAAAAAACTCATAGTCTTTTAACTCGTCTCAAACACTTCAACTGGAAATAAGGTTTTGCAACCTATATTTTTTCATTTGTGTTGACAGTAAAACTGAACTTATGATCCTTTTGTGTTTCAGTGTCTTTTTGGTTTTGTAAGCATTTTTATTGATGAGATGAGAGCATTTTGGAAAATTAAAGTTCTGGCAACTTTTGATTTCATATGTTCCTCTTTTTGTTTTCAATTGATTAAAGGAGGTTTTGTGTTTTAGATTTGGGGGTAAGTTCATTTTCTGGGATGGCAGTTGTTTCAAATGTTTTCTTTTGTTGTGCTCTCTGTAACCTTTTAGTTAACTTCCAAGTTTTCTTTTTTCCCAGAGCGAGTCTCATTCATTTTCATTACTTTGTCTCTAAGCTTCACGTTTTCTCTGTAACATTTTGCTCTGTTTCTCAACATCACTTTTCTTCCTCGTTTCACATCGCCACTTAGATTAGATCCAGAGAGAGAAGATGAGAGCAGTGTCAACACACTGGATAGCATATTAAGTTTTTTTTTTCTTCTTGTTGAATCCCACGCCCTCCATGATTTTTGTTCCTTCCGTTGCTCTCTAGGTGTTATATCAGATATCCTTTTTGTTTTGCATTTCTTAAACAAATTAAAACCACCTTATAATATAAATTGAATTAGGCCTACAATAATTTGTACTGTAATTAAATTTTTTAAGGACCTCATGTCTTTGTCGCAATGGACCAATAGGCCTCTGCAGCAAAGCCAGTACAGTATAAGTCACGTTGCCAATCCAGGGATAGTAATCCTAAAAACTTTTAGCATAGGATTGTTCATAAAATCTACAGTTTTAGGTAATTCAGTAAGAAAGTATTATGTTTATTATAATTTATGTAAAGTATAATTTATGTCTAAAATTTAAAAATAAATTTTTTAAATTGATGAATTAAGTTAACAATATTACAGCTTCATTTATCTTTCCTTTTCTTTTTCTTTGTATACTGCATCACACTCTTTGTCTTGCTTCCACTTCTCTCTTTAACGCCGCTGCTTCTCAGCTGCTGTCAGTCTAGCCTGTGAAATAATATACTGCATCAATAACACAGCATACACAGGATAAGATAATTTGATTCATTAATTTTTCTAATTTGTTAAATACTACATGTAGGTCTAAACAAATAAAATTTGGGTCTTAGCCCCCCTGCTACTAGTAGGCTACAACAACATGCTTCACTGATAAACCTATCTCCAGTAGCAGCAGCTTCATTGCTACAAGGTTAAATAATTTTTTTAATGTATACATATAACATGTAGACTCGGTATTGTTATGAAATTACCATTCCAACAAACATGAGATAGATCCTATAAACTGTTTTGCATTAACCAACATTTGTGTTAAAAACTTATGGACAACCTTTTGATTGGAAAGAGTTCTTCAATAGCAGTTTTTAAAACATTAGCAACAGCAATCAACTTGCAACACTTCAACAAGGTGGCTACCTAGCCCAGGCTGCCACTAACAACTGTACCACATTAAAAGGACAAAATACTGGTAACATTCCTGAGAGACTTTGTGGACAGGCAGAAAGATTTTTATTTTATAAAATAATAAGTAAATAATTTGGAGAAGATAATAATTTTTAAATATATTGTTTTTAAATTATGTGAATAAATAACAACTATAGTGTAAATAATATGAGGTATAATGTATTTATTGAAAAACAAATCTTAATTCAAGCTTTGGACATGAAAATTCCTAAAAATTAAAAAATAAAATATTTTTTTGGCCACACAAATTTAAGCTAATCTGAATAAAAAGTATACAGCTTTATAGAATTTTAACTAAATTACTTGTATGACTCAAAAATTAACATACACATACAGCCAAATACCTATTTTATTTATTTATTTATTTATTTTTAAATTGTTAAATACTTAAGATTGTAAAGTGGCAAATATTTTGATAATAGCTCAAGAACTACAGTACAGCTTAAAGACTAAACATTGAAATTTCTTTATCTCTGGTTAGTCCTCTTACTACAATGATTTTTTATTAAAATTCAACTTTACTGGTAAATACGTGGTGCCTCATGGAGAGAGGATGCTGTATTCAATAATTTGCTCATTTTGTGTTTATTGCCCCTGAACTGGTGTGATAAATAAAGTGGTGTTATGTTACCTTAATCGTATCCAGTTCTTACAGAGTTGTGTGTCTACAACCAGGTTTCAACGCTTGTTTGCGCCATGATCACGTAGATAGTCTGGAGAAGTCAAGCTGCCATTTAAATATTCGGTCCGATGGACGTCGTTAAGAGTTTTAAAAATTTCACAGATACACAAACACACACACGTAGACAAAAATGCATATCGGCACCGGGTTCGCACGGATGGTCAGCGGGCGGTCGTCAACTTGCGCGTACGTTAGGCCTATTCGTGTCGTCGCGGTAGCCGGCTCGAGGACACTGTAGACGACGGCGGCGAAGGTGACTTGACCTCTGTACCCCTAATGGACTCGTCCTGAGGGGGTTATCAGCTGTCATTGATAGACTCGTCCGTCGAACTTGGGATGTTTCAATAATTCTATTAAAAATGATGTGTGAACTATAATTCAATTTTTCGTTCAATACCAAACTGTCATCTTGTTTATGGGCCTTATAAATGTGGAATTCTTCTAAGGTGTCAAGGGTAGGGCCTTTTTTTGCAAACTTCAATTATTTCTGTATTATTTTCTATTTTTCCGACACCATGGCTTTCGTCAATTATGTGTTGAGCGAAGCTTGATTTTTGGGGGTTTATCCGAGGATTTGGTGTATGTTCCGTTATTCTTTTTGAGAAAGAGCGGCCAGTTTGTCCTATGTAATATTTATCGCAGTCATTACATTTAATCTTATAAACACCAGTTTTTTCAAGCGGATTTTTTTGGATTTTTGGTTTTGGTTTCAATAGGCGTTCAATCTTATTTGAGGTTTTTGGAGCAGGTACGATATTAAACTGTTTCATTTCTTTTTGTAGTAAGTTATGGAGTCTATGCCCGTATTCGACTGGAACATATTTTGGCGGCGTTTCATTGGGTGAACAGTTATCTTTGGTAACTTTATTTGAATGTTTTATCACAAGTTTATCTATCGTTTGGGTTTCATATCCGTTGGAACGGGCGATATGTTTTATGGTGTTCAACTCCTTGTTAAAATCCTCTGGTGTTAATGGTATTTTAATTAACCTATTTACCATGCTATTGTAAGCAGCTAATTTATGACTGAATGGATGATATGATGTTATGTGAATAGTTTGGTCCGTAGTTGTTGGTTTCCTGTAAACATTATATTTAAATCTGTTGTTGATTTTTTCAATGGTGATATCAAGGAAATTAATCTTATTGTCAGATTCAGTTTCTAAAGTAAAGTGTAGTTTTGGGGCGATGTTGTTCAAGTACCTATTGAGCAATTGTAATTGGCGGGTATTCCCGTCAAATAGAACCAAGGTGTCATCGACGTCGAAACGTCGTTTTTGGTCTTTCTCAAAAAGAATAAAGGAACATACACCAAATCCTCGGATAAACCCCCAAAAATCAAGCTTCGCTCAACACATAATTGACGAAAGCCATGGTGTCGGAAAAATAGAAAATAATACAGAAATAATTGAAGTTTGCAAAAAAGGCCCTACCCTTGACACCTTAGAAGAATTCCACATTTATAAGGCCCATAAACAAGATGACAGTTTGGTATTGAACGAAAAATTGAATTATAGTTCACACATCATTTTTAATAGAATTATTGAAACATCCCAAGTTCGACGGACGAGTCTATCAATGACAGCTGATAACCCCCTCAGGACGAGTCCATTAGGGGTACAGAGGTCAAGTCACCTTCGCCGCCGTCGTCTACAGTGTCCTCGAGCCGGCTACCGCGACGACACGAATAGGCCTAACGTACGCGCAAGTTGACGACCGCCCGCTGACCATCCGTGCGAACCCGGTGCCGATATGCATTTTTGTCTACGTGTGTGTGTTTGTGTATCTGTGAAATTTTTAAAACTCTTAACGACGTCCATCGGACCGAATATTTTAATGGCAGCTTGACTTCTCCAGACCATCTACGTGATCATGGCGCAAACAAGCGTTGAAACCTGGTTGTAGACACACAACTCTGTAAGAACTGGATACGATTAAGGTAACATAACACCACTTTATTGCTGTATTCAGTCTATCTTGTGTTTCTAGGTACAAAAGAGAAATTTTGCTGAAGAATTAGCCTTGGGAAATTTATTCCTATCCTTTATTGCTCTCTCCTCTACATTTTTAGTATTGTAGACACTATTATTTTCTCAAAATTTAGATTATTTCTAAAATTCAGATTTTGTAGTCTAAATCAGATTGATAATAGAAATGGCTCCTTGATTGAATTTGGTTGTCTCATACGGTAGGTTTCTTATAAATGTTGGGTTTCTTTGTTCATTTTAGGTAGGTAGGTGTTTTAAAGTGTTGTTAGACCTAACTTAGCTGTTTTTAATTTTTTGAGAAGGTTGGTTTTACAAAGTTATTTATTTTTGCGGGTTTTCTATCATTTGTAAATTGTAAAATGCCTAAAACAATTAAATAGTTTTGAAAAATTTTATTATTGATAAAATTACTATACAATGTTTCAGGCATTCCTTTTGAAAGTGATGATACAGTTTCCAGATCCTGAAACATTGGGAGTGAAAGTAAGAGTGATGGCAGAAGACCGAAATAATTTCTCATCACTCAGAAACCTTCAAAGGCCAGAGATGGTAATTACATTAAATTTAATACTTTATAACTACAGTAATTTTACTTATTGTGTACATAGGGACACTAATATTGAAAATATTAGCAAGTAGAATTTAATTATGTGTAGAGGCTACAGAGTTAGAGAAGCTCTCTTTAACCGGCCTTTCTTAAAACATAAATGGACCATTCTCTGCCTTGGATATGACTCGTTTTTACAATAGCTGGTAAAATTTCCTATTATAAAAAAAATTCCTAAATAAAATAAATTTTCAGTTGGTAATAAGTATTTAATATTTTTCTCCCATTAAAATAATATTTTTCATCTAAACCTCAATTTCCCGCCAGCCATCACTATGGGCTAAACTTACCAGTAGTTACATATTTTTTTTACTCTACTAAGTAATCTCAGTATTTCTACAGTATTTCCCAAAATTCACAATACTTAATAGTAAAATCATACGGATAATAGTTGTCATACTATTTTTCTTCTAACCTGTAGACTCCTTAGAGAGCTTTGGCAGTGTTATCCTTCTTGAGGGAAGGGTAGGATCTGACCTGTGGTTTAAGGTTTAAGAGATGGGATTGAGAGAGAAATATTCTTCCAAAGAGCAGTGTTGGAGAATATGTTTGTTTACTCTTGAAT
The DNA here is from genome assembly GCA_030545055.2 of Neoaliturus tenellus. Classification (NCBI taxonomy): domain Eukaryota; kingdom Metazoa; phylum Arthropoda; class Insecta; order Hemiptera; family Cicadellidae; genus Neoaliturus; species Neoaliturus tenellus. The sequence goes on from CM061535.1 coordinate 32,816,567, forward strand.
TTTTTTATATTGTCTATTGATTGATTTTTTTTGGAAGAGATTGAAGGATTTTTCTATCTATGTATTGAGGGTTTTTCATATAATTTGAGATTGTGCTGTTTAGAAAAGGTAATCTTATGTCTAGTGGGCGGAGACGTAGAACAGCTGAAACAGCTGAAAATGTCTCGGGACATAATCTTGCCAACTGTTAAAACCAAATAACCTGTTTATAATTCAATATAATGTTTATTACCGTAATATACTATATACAACATATGTTTTTCTTACTTTTGGACGGATATATCCGTCTTTATCCTGGAAAAGAAAACAGTTAAGACGGATAATAGCCTGGGAAGTGTTAATTTTAAGAAAGCTTAACAATTTGATCTTGTACCCGTAATTCTAACGGTTTAGGGAATATTGGCAGTTGAAATTTAGATTTTTCCCATTAGAATAACATGGAACCAATTTCCAAATATACTCTGAACATTTTTGGTTAAGCAAACATGTTTCGGACTCTTTTAAATATGTCTCCACATAAATTTTCAGTTTTGTCCTTAATTATTTTTTTCATAATATAACGGAGATTAGTGAAAATGTATTTAAAAGTTTAGTAAAACTAATCACTTGATAATTGATGTTTTATGATGGTGTATTATTTAAAATGAGGTTCTTAGACATTTTCATGCTTGGAATGTTCTGTTTTATGTCAAGTGTTCAGATATTTTAAATATAAAACAGTGAGATTTTATATAATATGTAAAGTTTCCCCAATTTTTCTTAAAATAAAAAAATAATTTCAACCTCCTTAATCTTCTAAATTGTTAGGATTAGGGTTAAAAATCTTAATTTTAAAGTTTCCTTAACATTACGTCTGGCCCACCCTTAATGTTGAAATCAGTGTCAATCGATAGAGGGTAACCGGTATACCTACAACGGCACAATTTGTTTTTGTAAAAAATTACACTTTTAAAAGAGTTGCACGGGTGGTATGACACACCCAGTAAGTCAGTATCATATTTGCATGATATAGCGCTCCCAAAAATTTGTTCTTAACTTGTGATGACACTTAATTTCTAAGGAACTCATTAGGAAATACATCATTGACTTAACCTGATAGCATGCTAATTTAAATTTTACATTCAACAAAAACCTTAACTAAAATAGCAGATTGTACAATTTATTTCTCTTTGAGTGCATACTAAGTTAACGTTCAAACAAGGTGGCAGTACACAGTATTTTCATTTAAACTATGGAGCTTTTTTATTTTCTGCCACACTGTAAACTATCTGAATTCGTTCTGAAAATTCTTTCATTCCTACCCTGTTCTTACAAATAAAAGTTGAATTTAATAAGGAGTTACAGCACAATATTTTTCTTTTTACTTATTACCTCTTTTATCTATTGTTTTCCCAGAATTTGAACATGACTAATTAAATTTTCTGCAATTTAAATATAGTTCTCAGCTAAAATACCTACCCTACTTGAGGAGTTTGCGGATTTTTGGTCTAAATTGTTCTTTTCTGCCAATTAGTAGTGTCATCACGTCCTTGAGAGTTAATTATGGATGAAAATAAAATGTGTGTGAGACGTTAGCTTTATAGCCAGATTGTTGTGAAATGATGTTTTAAGCTTGCTCTCTAACGAATAAACTGTTGGCCCTATCAAAAAATGTTACATAGCGTCTACTGTTACAACCAAGATATTATAACTGCCTACAAATTTAGTTACTTTGACACATTGCTGTACGTGTACCAGAACATTCTATTTTTTATTTTGGTTTGTTTGAATTAGCCGGTTCACAGTCTGTTCTATGAATTCAACTAAACAATTAAATTTAAAATTTGAGAACAGTTGTGACATTTGAAAGCATCTATCTATAATATATACAGCCCCATGTGTAACTGACTGACTGACTGACTCACTGATGATCTTAAATTCCTGAAGCGACCGTTTAAGATAGAGACTTGAAATTTGGCATGGACATTCTTTGAGATGTTTCAATTTAGGAAAAATCATAAAACTACAACTTTTTTACTTTTAAACTATAAAAAAGGTAAAAAATATAGATTTGTCGGTAACGTAGTTCAGCCGTATCAGCGTATATCACAGCGTGGTATCGTAGATCACTTTGCAGGTTTAGTTCTCGCTCGTGTTTAAATGATTTCTTTCAACTACACCTGTGTTTGATACAAATATTGTATTCTATATAAACATGAACGTCTTGAGTAGACGACGGTGTTTCGATGCCTTGAGAGCGGGTTATTTCACTAGGGTAATACTCGCTTTGATTTATACAGTATTTATGCCTTAACACTACAAATTTTCAACTTTCAAATTGTAAAAAATTCTAAAAAGACGTGGTGTCGGTTAGGAAGTACGTTATTTCTTAAAGATGTCGCTTGTAGCGCTATTATAGTCGCTTAGTTCTCGCTTGTATTTAAATTATATCTTTTAACTACACCTGTTCCCGATAGTTATTCTCTATAGGGCGCATAGTTGTTTGCGTATGGTTTTCCCTCTGATTGCTGTGTTATTATTGGAAATGAAGTTATGGAGAATATTTACATTCAGGTGATGTCTGCTTTGATTTCTAAATTAATTGCTTAAAATATTTTAGGTCTTATTACATTTCTAGACTTAAGATTTCTCATGCTGGAAATTTTCTTGTAGGTTTTCGAACAAAAAATTACCTGATACAGTAATTATAACTTAATTTTCTACTATTTGAATGCTGTCTCTCTATATGAATCCCCAGATTGAATATAGCTCTATCAGTTGATAGTTCTGATGGAGTTTTACTTTGGAGAGTTGAACGTGTCCTAACACGTTTGACATCCGGTCTTTGACCTATTTGCTGCTGTCCAATCAGGCTTAGATTTTAGTTTAGGAAACAATTGAACATATTAAGTTATAGAACGATTGAATTTTCCATTCTTACCTTCGCTAACGTTTACCTACTTCCGACGTTTTTTTAAGACCATCTACATGTCTGATGACCCATCAGGCTGAGAAATATTATAATAACCAATTGAATTAAACTCAATAGTAATTTTTCTCGCTGCCACTTTGTCCGTCAAACTTCCTCAATGCAGTGCTCTCACCTAAAGTCTCGATTGACCCTATTATTGTTGTAATCGTACATGATTTTTTATCGTACATGATTTTAATTGAAAACTATTCTATGCTTATCAATTATTGTAACTCTTTCAGTATATTTTAATTTAACCAATAATCCTTTTTTGGCTATTATTTCACAATTGGTTTTTTTTTACTACCATTGGTTGAAAATGCATAATGTACGCCGATTTTATGGTTCTGAAGTTGCAACTTTCTTCATTTTAAGACTATATAAAGATTTTAAGACTTCATGATTATAGTACCTAATACCCTGTGATCTATTACATACTACTAGGGCTCTATTTTTAATAATTTTCTGAACTGATATATATATAACATTTAAAATTGTTAAATTAATAACTGCTGATTTTGAATGATAAAATTGTTATCGTTTCTTTATATGGTACATATATGATTCCTGCGTTTCTTGGCCACCCCGTGGCGGAACTGAAGCATCTTAGCCTATACCATATTTTTTTTAAATTTCAAATATCTTAATTTTGTCCCTTTTTTCTTCTATTACATACAACGATCCTCTTTATAAACTTATAATTTTATTCCACTTTTATCTTTTCAGAATACAGCTAGTACCTCAATAATGTGCAATCATAATCGTATCTCCAAATTTTTACACAACAACTTTTGAGCATGACTATTTAAATATTCATTAATATTTCACAACTCCATTATATTTTAACGAATTAAGGGAAACTAGGGAGTGGGATTAAACCATGAGCCGTGGGCAAATTTCAAAGCTTATTATTATTTATTGTGAGTAGTGTGTATTGGCGGCTTCTGTTACTGTCGTCGGAGTTGAGCCCTCAACTAGCCTGTTCATTGTATGAGGTTTTGACAGTAATTTACGGAATTGGGGCAACCAATTATTAGGTTGGACCCTCCATCAAGCATAACTAGACAGTTCATTATTTGAGACTTTGTGAATGATTAACGAAATTAGTAAAATCAACTAGGGGGCATGGGGGCGAGCCCCGTGAAATATTTTCAAAGGATATTATTGTTATTATTATTATTGATTGTGAGTAGTGCGTATTAGCCCGTTTTGTTACTGTCTTCGCTGTCCAGTTAGTTGGTGGAACTAGCCTGTTCAATACTTGACTTTAAATTATTCTACAAATTTAGGGCAACCCCTAAGGGGGCATGGGGGCGGAGCCCCCATCGAGCCGTAGGCGAGTCTATAATATATACAGCCCCATGTGTAACTGACTCACTCACTCACTTATATGGGATACGAACTTCTGACGTAAGCATTAAAGCTAGAGACTTGAAATTTGGCATACGTCTAGCCTGAACGGTCAATGCTAAGTGTAAAATCTTAAACTTGCAAATTTTTAGTTTTAACCTACTAAAAACAAATTCAAAATGGCGGATTTCTGAAATTGTAATTTTACTTTTTTGGCTCTAGCGGCCAAACGCTTGGTCCTATCTAAATTCTGAGAACAATACTACGATAGGGAATTCAATTTTCTACAGTTTCGGTCCTTTGACTTTTTATCGTATCTTGCACCGTTAAGCCTCCAGAGCGTTTTTAATGAAATGCCGTTTTTTGTTTTCGGGCTCTAGTGACTAAACCGATGGTCGTAAAAACTTTTTTAAGGTTTATTTCGATGGATCTTTTTAATACCTACAATTTTTCTCCTTATATATTTTGCCGTATCTCTACTCGTTTACTCACAAAATTCATTTTTCACTTTTTCCGGATTTTTTGAACATAAGTAGGGGGAAAAACCGGTTCTGGGACACTAGAGAAATCGTAATTTTAGTATTTCAGCTTTAGCTGCCAAATGTATCTCTTCTCGTTTACTTAAAAAATACATTTTTCACTTTTTCCGGATTTTGTGAACGTAAGTAGTGGGAAAATACCGGTTCTGGTCCACTAGAGAAATCGTAATTTTAGTATTTCAGCTCTGGTGGCCTAACGGTTAGTCTTATCTGAAATCTGAGAGCATATTACGATAGGGAATTGGATGATCTACAATTTTGGTCCTTTGACTTTTTCTCGTACATCACACCGTTAACCCTCCAAACTGATTTTTGTGAAATTTATATTTAGATTTAGGGGCCTAGCGACTAAATGGTTTGTCCTACAAAAATCTTTAAATGACAACTTTTATAGGTCTTTTTAATATCTACAATTTTGATCTTGACATACTTTGCCGTATCTCTTTCCGTTTACTCTCAAAATACATTTTTCACTTTTTCCCAGTTTTGTGATAAATAAGTAGTGGCTTTTGGCCAACTAGAAAAATCGTAATTCTAGTATATTTCAGCTCTAGCGGCTAAACGGTTAGGCCTTTCATAGATTTGAGACTACTACGGTACTGAATTGGATGAACTACCCCAGGGGCAACCCCTAAGGGGGCATGGGGGCGAAGCCCCCATCGAGCCGTAGGCGAGTCTAAATTATATACTCCCGCATGTGTAACTCACGCACTCACTCACTCACTCATCGGGGTATCAGAAATTCGTCAATTGTCGGTAAAGTAGATTTAAGGGTAATGTAGAACAGCTGTGGTAACGAAGTTCACTTAACCGGTTTAGTTCTCGTACTTATATTATAGAACTAATTTATTGTACACTCTGGTGTCAATCTTCTAATATTAATACTACTTTTACAAATGAGATTAATGGATAGACTCTGTTCTACCTAAGATATTCATCAGCCTAACTTCTCTGAGACCAAACACTTTTACCCTAAAGAAATATGACATTACTTTTTTCTACCTACTCTAGCGGCCAAATTATTTCATCTGCGGCAATCATAGTGAACATCTTTCAAGTTACTACAAGTTTGGTTCTATGAATCTTTGCCCTCTAGTCCGTTTAAATGTTTATTTATTTTTGCGGGGAATTTTACCCCATCTAGACGTACTTTTACAACTACTGTAATATTTTACTTAGAACCTTCACTTTGCGCATAGACATATCTTGCACAGTACCAATAGCAATTAAATTATCAACCATAAAAATTATCATGATGATTTCCAATATCACATATTCTTCTTTTGACTGTTGGATGGAACGAATCGCAAGCAACTGATTGTTTTACTTTGATTGTTATTTACTGACCTGGTCCTACGGAGGCCCTTTGATGTTTAAGGTAATTTTGAAATTTTAACCATTATTTAACATACATTTGTTAGTATCTTCTGTATTATTGTATTTAGAATCTTGAAGTTTTTATCCTTCCCTTGACAGTAATTTTTTAAGGTAATTAGGTAAATTTAAAAGGTTATCACCATTAAAAACCGAAATGAAGGAATTGTAATGAATGCCAATATTACATTATGTATTTATCATTGTAAGTTCTAACGGATTGCTATGTTATTCCCCAGAATTTCAACTCAACTAATAGGATAGTAACTGAATGATAGTATTTTTTGTGAATAAAAGGGGTTTTTGACGGGTTTTATCCACTTTGTTAAAATTTCCAATTATTTTGTTTTAATGGAATTTTTAATTGTTTTCGATGATCTACTGCACATTTTTATTCAATTTATCCATTTAATTGTTTCGTAAATATTTACTATTTCTATATAATTTTTGTTCTAAATACAATAAATTACTAGTATTCTTCCCATTCCAACACATTTATTTTAATCTACTTCAATGATAACTAAAACCTTCAAACCAATCAAATTCCTGCTAAAACTCCTAAGTTACAATTATTACCCTACTATTTAAATCGACACTATTCTTACTCAATAACTTCTCATTATGCGAAACTTGTTTCCATAACATCCACTCTATCATCTGAATTATAAGTTTATCAACTTTAAGTAAACACTTATACAATACCTCCATAATAAATTTATTGTTCTCTGTTAACCTTTATAGAATTCGGGGGAATTAAGAAGGGGGTTAGGGAAAGAGCCGTGAAAACGAGCCGTAGGAGAATATATTTCCATTACTTACTAACTCATTTTTTTGCGTTTTGAATGATCTCCACCCTTTACAATCACAACAATTTTTTTATTTTATTTTAATTGCTTGTAAATAGTGGCTACCAGCCGGTTCTGTCTTTTTATTTTCGTAATTTCCCAGGTATTGTATGTTGCTCTGAATTTTTCAATGATCCACTGTACACGATCTGCCGCTGCTTAAGAACTGATCATTGTGCGTCTTGGGAAACTGGACGGTGTCCATGCTCCAGATGTGACCCGGAGCCCATGTCCCTCTGGATGGACAGCTAAACTCCTTACACCAGACCTTGTTCTGGGGTGTGATTCTTCAGAGAGTGTACTACGAAGGAGCCATTGCGCTTACCTGGTAAAATTCTTTTTCTTTACTTAGGGGTTGAACCTAGACTGATGCCTGCAGTTTGATCCTCTAAGGGCCTTTTCATACCTATAATGGCATGTTTTTTTTTTTCTTAATCCAGAATAGGTCCACCTATACTTGGCCCTCTGGATGTACAGCTAAACTCCTTACACCAGACTTCCTCTGGTGAAATTTCACCGTCGGGTTGTAGTCCATCTTCTCGAGTTTCTCTTTTAGGACACAATTTTTCAGTCTCTGATGGTTCAGAGATCCTTCAGATCTTTTAGAGGTGAGGCTCAAAACATTGTTTTTACTTTCAGCCATTTCCATTGATTGCCAAGATATGTTTGAATTTATATGTAGTCTGTTCATTATATGAGACTTTTACAACAGTTAACGAATTTCTGGGCATTCCCTAAGGGGGGCATGAGGGTGGAGCATCCATTGAGCCGCAGGCGAGTTTTTATTATTGCTTCTTACTTTTAATCTACCTCGACCAAAGAATATTTACATCATTAAGTTTTATGAAAGTGAACTTTTAGCTATGGCATTCAAAGTTATAACTTTACCTATGACTAAGTGACAAAAATAAATTTGGGCTCTTAACGAATTCGGAGCAACCCCTAAGGAGGCATGGGGGGAGCCCCCATCGAGCCGTAGGTGAGTTTCTAAATATAAGACATGAAATAAATGTCTTAAATTATTACTTTTACGGTTAGTCTCTCTATTTTTGATTAAAACAAGTATAATTGTACATTTTAGCGTCTAAAAGTTCATCACCAGCAATGAAATATAATTTTATGTCATTATACCATCACCTGATGAAAAGTGTAAACTTGACTATAAACTGAATAAAGTTTTGACTTAATATTGCAATAAAATATCTAAGAATATTTTTAAATTTTGTAGTAATGGTATGAATTTGTTCCTTATTTTGTCTAAATTAGAAAGACAAGTCTTGTCAAATAACCTATGATCTAATCCCTAAGAGATGGGATACAAGTGAGGGATGTCTTGTTTTCGTAATTTTATCTTATGAAAACTTGTGCTGCAGATCTGCTGCATTTAGTCATGTGACTGTGGTGGTAGGGAATTAATACAGGCGCGTTAGTCATCATAAGCCCGACCTCAGACATCCAACATTCTTTACGTGACATTCAAGGTCATTGCACCCCATTACCCTATCCGCCACCGCACCGGCACAAACCACCTGGAATTTTTTTATTCCTGGACTTATTCGTCATTGTCTAGGCATGCATCCCATCCCCTTCCTCCCAAACTTTAGTTACGCGAACCTGTTATCGCTATATTTTCGTTAAAATACTTACTATCTGTTGTGTATTTTACTTTATCATTATCAGAAGGTTCAGAAGGTCCTACTGCAGTTAGGCCTAAAAATATGAGTTAAGAAACCTATGAATATCATTCTTTGTGACATTAAAATTTTTAACAAAATATTTCTTTTCTTAAGAATTTTTTATTAATACTTTTCCTGGACATACCTGATGAGACCGAGGGCCTTAGATACACTATTGACGCACAAGATTTTTTCAATAAATATTTTTAAAATACCGTTTGAAGAAACAGTGGGTAATGTGGGTGTGGCATGTTATAGTGGTTTACAGTAATGGAAGAAAACACAATTAGACGAATCCAATGAGCCATCTCTTAGTTTTTTACGTCAATTGGTTCAGAAAGTAGCAATTGGTGCTAGGAGCATCCCTCTTGAATAAATTACTGCCGGACGTCGAACAATAGATAAGCTGAAGAATCGATCGTCCTCGGCGTGGCAGGCGTTCACGGAATGTGTGTTTTTGAGCATGTTTTCCTCGTTAGCGAGATTGCCGGCCGCCAGACGTAAAGATCTATTGTTCGGCAGTTCCTGTCCCGATAAATTCCCGAGTAAAAGAAAATCCTGCCCGATCGGGACCATTTTGCTCCCGAAAATTTTTCTGAAATTTCGCCATCCGACCATCCCTAATTCAATTCAACGTTAGCCTATATATACTGTATTGGCTTTCTGAAACCAATCAAAATGAACTGTCCTGGACGAAAGTGTATGCCACCGGAAGTAAAAGCATTTTGACCTGCTATCCAGTAGACAAAATAAGGAAACAAATCATTATTATCACTAATTTCAAATTAAGTTTGTAAGGAAAGGCCTTTGGGCTGATTGGGTAAACAAAACAGGAGAAAGGATTCAGCTACCTTACCTGAGAAGATTGTGTTCAGGCAGCATATAGATACACATAAAAAATACACATTTTCCACAATATTTCGTCCCTATGGAGGACTTCTTCAGAGTAGAGGAGAAAGAAGAGGTACTTAATAATGCAGGTACTCTTCTTTCTCCTCTACTCAGAAGAAGTCCTCCATACAAACGAAATATTAGTGGAAAAATGTGTATTTTTTGTGTATCTATATGCTGCCTGAACACAATCTTCTCAGGTAATCTAGCTGAATCTTTTCTCCTGTTTCGTTTACCTAATTTCAAATTAAAAACTTCAAATAATCCAATAAATTTATTTAATTTTTGATGAGGCCAGGGCCGGCGACAAGGGAGGGCAGAGGGGGCAAATGCATAGGGGCCCGGGCTCACAGGGGGCCCGGGCCGAAGAAAAACGTTTTGTAGATTTATAATAACCGGAAAGTGTACAATGAACATTCATTGTTAAAATAAAAATGACAGATTAAGTTAGAATGTTTTACGGCCGCTCTCTTTATTTACGAGCTTAATGTAAATGAGCAGAGATTGATTGGTTTAGCTTCATTCTAAACAAACCAATAATTGTAAACACTGAGGGTGGTGGCGCTACTGTGAGAAATTCTCTGGAACAAGAACCGTTATGCCTGCCTGCGCTGGTCGCACACGCACTCACGGGCCCGTCGCAGGCGCGGCGTGACTCGGGGCCTACGAAAAATAACGTAGTTTACGTAGGCCCTGTTCCCACCCAGCCTTTCCATACATCAGATCACCTGAGCGCCAAACAACACCAACACGATAGGCCTACTAAGCGTATGTTTCTTTCAACCTCGCATTTCGGTGCTGTAGATGTTTTTATGTTCTCATTGGATTGATTTTGTACAGTTCTGTGTTGTTGTAAAAAGATTAATAAAGACTTAATCTTTATTAAGTCTATTAAGTCTTTAAATTTATAGATTAAGACTCTAAATTTCTAAAACTTAAAAATTGGCCTAAATGAGCTAATATTTTTTGTTTTTTTTTCTTCAGAAAACAGTTTTAAAAAAACATTTGTGCCAACTTGTAAGCCATTTTTTATTATTATTTTTTTATTTTTATTTTATGGTCCGCTGACTGACAACTGCATTTTATCTTTTACATTTTGACATAAAGAATTCTAAGGCCTCATAAAAACAGGCTTTTTAGTTGTGATTCTTGATTTCCAGTTTATTTTAATACCACTCTTTATATTAATAGGTAAGCATGTTTTTCCTCTATGTGTTGGGAGTGATCATAGTCACGTGGTCAGGGAAGTATGAGTGTGAGCGATGGCGTGGCGAAGCAGGTCGGGTTGGGGCGCAATCGCGGAGTAATGAACTTGACTATGGAAACAACTGTAAATTCGCCCGCCGGGATGTGCTAAAACAGAAACAAAAAATGATGACCTTGCAAGGAATAAGGTTATACCAAGACCTCACCACGGCTAGACAAGTTGTATTATGATGATGTATGTTGTTAGAATGAAGATAAGCCTAATAATTCTCTATCAATTTTATACTATTTTCATTAGGTTTTATTTTATATATAAAACCTACACTGCTTTAGTAGTAAGAAAACTAATCGCTAAACTTCCATTTTTTTATTTTTTTACTAATATTTATCCACCAATATAATAAATACACAAAAAAATAAAAATCCCGACTTTGGCATATTTATTTGGGAGGAAAAGTAAATAATTTAGTAACAACTAAGTAAGTCAGGTAACAGAATTGTAAATTTGGGTTTAAAATATTGCTTGCAATGTTAACATATATTCAATAAGTGGTTTTGTTGTGTTGAAGGGAAGTGAATTTTCAAGGTAAGTAGGTTGGTTGCCTGAATCTAGGGGCCCGGACCTCATAATTGCACAGGGGCCCGAGAATCCTGTCGCCGAGCCTGGATGAGGCCTTTCGTTATCAAAGATAACATCATATCAGACCAACTAACAAAGAGGTTATCTTTGATAACGAAAGGCCTCATCAAAAATTAAATCAATTTATTGGATTATTTGAAGGTTTTAATTTGAACTTAGTGATATTGAATTCCAATAAGAAGAGCTTTGTAAAATGAAATCATTATTAGTTTAGTTTAGTCGTGGATTTCATGGTTGTCGGATGTTACCGATAAATTATATGGAGTTACAAAATAGTGGTTTTTTCAAGTCATAATTGCATTTACGCAATATAAATTTTAGGTTGGTGTTTTTGAAGGTATATCGGTTTAACCGGCCAAATTGTTATCCAGCTGAGGCCTGGTCCCGAGGTGGCTGGCTAAGAGGGAGTCTACTGTAGAAGTATATCGCCCACGAGACCTCATGAGCCGTCTGGTGAGGGATCAGCCCCACCTTCCTTCGCGGGAACTATTTGACACCGCCAGTATGAGGTATGCTAAAAATATTTGTTTTCTATTCCTAATAATTATGTTTCAGGTTTTTGACTGAGGCCAACCGACGACGGTGATCATGCCCAGTATAATAAATAAGGGGGGTGATCATGGTGATCAAGCATTCCTCAAAAACTCTTATTATTATAAATTAACAAATAAAAAAAAATTAAAAATAGCCTATTGTTGTTCCAACATATACAATTATGCACTGATAGGTTAAGAAAAGCATTAACTATTAAAAAAAAAAAAAAAAATTAATTCATCATCTGCACATCATTGGTACATTGAATAGTGTCGATACATATATATATATACCGGGTAAGTTTCTTAAAATGGTCTTACAGCTAACTTTTTTATTCTTTATGTGACAGTATACTTCTTATGGGGTACCCTTATGGGGTAAAGTATACCCTTTACTTTTTGATGTTGCTTTCAGGTATGTATTTCACTTTTCAAAATTGTCCCGCCATTTTTCCAATATGGTGGCCAGCTTTAATTTTCTTATGGGACACCCTATAATACTATAAATACTTACTATCTGTTGTGTATTTCATTTTTTCATTATCAGAGGGTTCAGAAGGCTTACTGCAGTTAGGCCTAACAATATTAAGAAACCTATAAATATCATTCTAAGTGACGTTGAAGTTTTTAACAAAAGTTTTATTAACTTAAGAACTTTAGTAATACAATTTATTGTCCTGGACATATCTGGTGGGATGGAGGGCCTTATATCCACTATTGACGCATAAGATTTTCTTCAATAAATATTTTTTAAATACCGTCTGAAGAATCAGTGGGGAATGTGGGTGGCATGTTATAGTGGTTTACAGTGGTGAAGGAAACGGAGAAAATAGTGAAATGTTTCTAATAAAATTTATTTTTGGGTAAAAGACAGCAGGTTTAAATTTGGGTATTTTGCACCAACAAAAAAAGAAAACCGCTAAATGTATTTTAGAAAGAATAATTTTATTATTTAAAGATTCTTGCTTAAAAAATCTTACCATTTTAATTAAAAAAAATTATTATATATATGTAAATACATTGTTACTTTGCTAGTTTTGTCTAGAAATGTCTGGCTTTTGTCATTTATTGTGAATATACTTTTATATGATGTCTTTTATCACTTATTCGTTGGTACAAAAAACACCACGTCAGGTTAGAGTGAGGTGGTTATCAACTACAAAGGCTGCACGCGTTTGGTTGCGTCGCCGTGGAGGTCTGCGCTTTTCTCTCTCACTCTTTCTCCCTCCTTCTCTGGCTCGATCCAACGCTCTATTCTCGCGCTGCTCAGGACTACATTTGACCTCGGACCAAGTATAACTGTACTCGGCACAATCAACGGGCAAAAATCGTGACATTCTAAAACACACCTCTAATGACTGATAGCTCATTTGAAAATGTGTGTAAAAAGTATTGATATGTTCAACACTTTACTTAAGACATAAACATTCTGTTTTTGCTAAACTATTTATTGGGTATGGGCAGTGAGTCTTATATTTTGGTATTGAATTCCTAGAAAAGTGATTGGGAAAAGTCAGGAAAAAGTCTGCAATTTCATTTTTGACATTTGGTAGATATTCTGTGTAATCTTTCAAATTATAATTAAGACCTTATTAAAATATTCAGCTTTGTAAGGTAAGGGTGGGAGTAAAAATTTTGCCCTAAAATTTAGTTATTGAAATTAATTTTTTTGTTGAGTCTTGGATTAAACATACTAAAGTTTTTTTTGTTCTTTCATAAAATTTACAATGTGTGTACCCACAGGCCCTGGATTCGCAGATATGCGGGAACAAAGTACAAGGTTACGAGTGTTTCTTCTGTGGTGAAGAATCGGCGGATGAGCATGCCCTTTTGAGCCACCGCAAAACCAACACCCATTCAACGTATGTGGCAATGAGATGGTGCCCGTCCGACTCAATCCATATGAGGTCGAACCACTCAGGGCACTGTCCATTCAAATAAATGCCTCTAGGGTGAAAAACTCTACAATTGTGTGGTGTGAAACAAAGCGTTCGGCCAGCTTGTGAGTATTACTTATAAGCTTAAGTTAGTTTGAACAGAAATATCTTGCCGATGAGCATTTAAAAATATATTGCGTCAATATAGTACTTATTTTGTAGAGGTTTTGGCCCAAATAATTAAGCTATAGTATAGGCTAATATTTAAGATTACTACTAGGCCTAGTATACAATATACAGGGTGTCCCTGAACTGTCTACCGACCTCTTAAGTTATTGTTTCTGACTTGACGATAAGATAAGAAACATTTTGAGGAAGTAAAGGAAAGAATTAACCACATGTCATTTTTGTTTCCAGTGTTGTAAATAACCGGAAAATTCAAACTGAATGAAATTGTCCCACTTTCCCCTATCTATCATATCAACTATCGATTCAATCTATCCTACCTAAATAACAAAGACAATCACTATAACTAATTACCCCTATTTTTGTTTAGATTTTTATTCCCACATTTAAGTTATACATTCAAAAATAAGTATAGGTAACCTAACATACTTTATATCGACACCACCTAGATACAATTTTTCAGATTATGAAAAAATGTTGCAATTTTCGATGGTCGTAGCTAAACAGAAGAATTACAGTACACTTTAAAGACTAAAAATTGACATTTCTTTATCTCTGGTTAGACCTCTTTCTGCAATGATTTTTTATTAAAATTCATCTTTACTGGTAAATAGGTGGTGCCTCATGGAGTGAGAAAGATGCTGTATTCAGTCTACCTTGTGTTTCTAGGCTCAAAAGAGAAATTTTGCTGAAAAATTAGCCTAAGAAAATTTATGCCCACCCTTTATTGCTCTCTCCAGTTTGTTTTACAAACTGACCGTAGACCTACTCAACTTTGCTTATTCGTAAAGTTTGATATTGCTGGCATCAGCCGCATCCGTAACTCTTACACTAAGAGTAATTTCTTAACGCTCTGTATATCTGATAAATTTAATCAGAATTCTTCCCAATTTGATTTAGAAGCAAATGATCCAAATGATGAATAATTTTGAAATAATAAAACTATAAAATCAGATGATTCCTTTTGAAACACCCTGAATGTTTGAGTTTTCTTTATGTGTGACGATATTTGACATATTTTACCACGCAACCTCCCGTGGTAATGCTTGGGACCATAATTTTCCTTTCAATTTTGCTTGAATAAAAAACACAATTTGTTAAAATTTTTGTTTGTGTCTGTGGATGCAATTGAAAGAAACTTCGGATATTAATAAAACTTGTATAAAAATGTAGGACTAGATTTATTTTTATGACTTTCCAAGGTAGAAATAATCAGTAACAAAGGCTTTATAAGCAACAAAAACAACTAAAAGTGGGTTAACATGATAGGTATAAACTCTCCAAATGAATCCAAAATGACCCAAATCATCATCAATTTTGAAATAATAATGGTCCAACTCATTGCTTTTAATAGTCTACGTATGATTCTGACCACCTTTCTTTCGTTGATTAATATCGAACTTATTTTGAATAGTTACATCTATGCAATTTGATTGATGTTTTAACTTTTGAATAAAGAAAGTGTATATCCATGATTTACATTCATATCTATCATACTCTGATTGCATGTTTTTAAAAAAATCGGAATGGTTTCCAGACCAATACACAGCAGAAAAAGTCATCTATTAAGAAAATAACTCTTACAACCCATGCCCCATCTGCGGGGACAAGATATCCGTATTTCATCACGGAAGAAATGCCCTGCCTGCCCCTTGGAGAAGTACCACAACATGGGCATGCAGCTTGAAGATCAGTCATCATTGACAGTCAGTGCCGGCGCTAGCACTTTTGCCGCCCTAGGTAAAGTTTATATTTGCCACCCCTGCCCCCTCCCCCTTTCCCCACCCCAAACCTCTACCCATACCATCAAAAATCTACAAAAACATCTACAAAAATTTACAATCAATGGTAGATTGTTTTGCTAGAGATATTATTTCCTTATTCTATTTTTAACATTCCCAGTTACTTCTGTGTGTCAATAGTGAAATCTAAAAGACTATGCGATGAGAAAGAGACTTGACAAACTATAGTAGCGCAGCATGTAGTAAGTAGCAAGTAGCGTGTAGCAAGTAGCAATGCAGTGACGCACGTTAACAAAATTGGTTGGTTCTCGTGGGGCAATGCCACTTGCAGTTACAGCTAAAAGCCGAAAATGAAACTCCGTTGTTTCAAGGGTATTGGATAGTTCCATCTACTCCCCATAGCAGCAATGTTAAACGGGAAACGCAATTACTCCTTTATGTGATCAAAAAAGTTATGGTTTATAGCTCTAAATAAGGGCTCATCAAGCTGGATACAGTTGGTGAGGTATTTTTATATATGAAGTATAGTTTTTACAAAATGGAAAGAACAAATCAATTTTTAACGACTTTTAAAACGTTGTTTAAACAAACGGTAAATGATTCTAATTCAAATTAAACAAATCCAACATGGATCCACCCTTTCACTGGTGCGGCAAAAGCTGCTACCGGTGGCATAATATGAAAAGGACGAATAGGTCCTAATTTTGGCTACTCTTACTCAGCTTCAATATTTTATACAACAAAATTGAAAAATTCACAACAAATTAAATTGACAGCATTTTAAAAATTTTATTATGTTGATTATGTTGACAGGCTAGGTTAAAAATACAGTAAGCTTAACTTTAATTTTAAAAGGATTTGTCTACGTGGTAAATCTTATAAACCATAGGCCTAAATCTAATACTTCAAACATAAAATTAAATATAGAATCCTGATGACATCAATACAAATTAAGAACGCTAAGCATTTGATATGTACCAATTTGATAAATCCAAAACGTGATGATTAGATGTTATCAATGTCACATTGACAAGTACGTTGTGCACAGGTGCGGCCGGTGTGAGGGAAGGGGGAGGTTTGTATAAGACGGCACAATGTTGCACACGGCCCTTACTTGGGCCGCAAGTATAATGGCTTAGATAAGCGCAAGTGGTCGCTCAGATCAAATTCATAACACGACGCAATCGGCGCCACGGGGTGGCAGCGGTACAGTCAGAGTACTTTTCTAAACAACTAAAAAAGTCAACTGCTAAAGTAATTAAAAAAGTGGATATCAACAGTTGATTGTTTTGTTACTGTGTCACTTGTGTTTCTTTAGATTTTAAAAATATTGATTTTGGCATAAATAATTTTAATTTTATTTTTTTCATTTTTTGCCACCCTAGGCTGTTGCCGTGTTTGCCTAATGGGTGTGCCGGCCCTGTTGACAGTTTACAATGTTTGAATCACAATGAACCATTACGATGGACGACGCGGACAGCAACCACAGGGCAACAGGACAGGGTAAGAATACAGAAAGCATGTAATACTTATGAAAATATTGTATTTTTTAGATTAACATTTAAGTATTAATATTATCTACAATGAACGATTCCAGATTCAGGCACCACACTCAAAACATGCATTGCTATTTTAAGGGCAAAAGCCCGTAATATTACAATTAAAATTGTATAAAGCACAGCCGATTTTATCAGACTTCAATGTGACAGTGAGAGACAAGACATAATAGAGAAAACCAGTCCTTGCATCTTTAAGTAAAGCAGCAGCGCCGTCCTTCGGGTGTGCAATAGGTGCAGCCGCACAGGGGCCTGCGCCTGGAAAAGCCCTGCGCTGCCCTTTATTTTAAAAAAAATTTAATTTTAAACTATGACAAGACCTGTTTGTTAACTTCTTCAATGAATGAAGTAAATGCTTAAGTTTCTATATGCATGTTAAGACCATTGGATGGGCTCTGGTAGGCAAACATCATCGCCTCAGATCGACAGACCAGATCAACCTGGTAAGCGGACATATCTATGGATTGGATGACACGACCAGGGTCGTCCCGGTGGGACATAATCTTCCAAGATTGGTGGACACTATCGTCTACGAGGTTGTACACCATTGCCTGTATTTGGAGGACATCAGCGTCTCCGAGTATCGGGCACTAGTGTCTCTGTTCGGCATACAAAAGTGCTTGCTATTAATTCCACAAGTTTTACACAAATTACTTTTTTTGCTTATCTTCGTCTTTTCAGACCGATAAAAAGTTACAATATAAATCCCGCTTTTCCCGGAATTCCCGTGGCTTGGACACTGGTAATTTTATAAATTGGTTGCGTCAAAAGGTGAGGGGGGTGTCAGTCTTAGGGCGGGTTTCTCGTAGTAAGTTTAAACCTAAACTCAAGTTTAAACCGAAACCGTCCATATGTTTAACATTAAATTAAACTAAGTTTAAGTTAAACTTGTTTGGAGAAACCAGCCCTTAGCAGCGTCAAAGGCCCCACTGTCATATCTCTTAGGATCTTGTTGGGTAAGGACGGCACTGTGAAGCAGAATCCACAATTCATATTAATCAATTCTTTTTTCATATAAAAATATACTTTACAAATTAATTTTAACAGGATCCCCAATTGGACCTAGACCACTGCGTCGTCGCGGTCGGCGACCAGCCCCCCTGGCTGCCCTCACTACTGCAGCTGGCACCGTTGCTGCAGCTGAGGCCGTCAGAGCTGCAGCAGCTGCTGATGCCGCCGCTGCTAAAGCCGACCATTGCCTGTTGGCAGCTGAGACTAAACGAGACTGTATTGGACGATAAGTATCCTAGGTTGCAGCCACCGCACCCCACACTGCACCCCCCATCCACACCCGCGGCCTTACGTCAGTTGGAGGGGGAACTGGTAACCCAGATAGCACATAAACGTAAAAAAGACGTGAAAATAACGTTTCCTTTTAACATTTTTGACGTTATTATTACGTCAAGAAACGGATTTATAACGTTTTTTTCACGTGATTATAACGTGCGAGTGTCACACTTTTTTTACGTTAAAAAAACGTAAAAATACTACGTGAATATAACGTTTTTGTTTCACTTAATTTTTACCTTTTTAACTTATGTTTTACTGAACATTATACAAATTTTTTTCAAAAATTTGTAAATGAATGCTTTTTTCTAACCAACACATTAAAAAAATGTAAATAAAGTCGATAAAAAATTTCCTATCTCCACCTGGATTTGAACCCTCAACCTTTCTATCACTGTCCTAGCGCCTTTACCCTCTCGGCCACTTCTACTGTACTTCAGGTGGATTTAATTTACTATTTATACATTTAATACTCAACCTTCCTTGTACTTAAGAGATGGCTCGGTGTATCTGTGCTCATGGTTTTTGTTGAGTATATTTTAAAAATTGATTTTATTCGCGTTTCGTCTCAGATCAAAAACATTATTTTTGGATCTTGATGGCGGCATACCCAGATAGCACAAAAACGTTATTTTTACGTGAAAATAACGTTTTAAATTTTACTTTTAACGTTATTTTCACGTTAAAAAAAGGTGAAAATCACGTTATTATAACGTGATTATAATGAAAAGCGCACTCAATTTCACGTTAAAATAACGTGAAAAAAAGACGTGAAAATGACGTTTTTGTTTCACTTAATTTTTACCTTTAAAACATTAAATAAAAAAAGGTAAAAAAATTTTGGTGAAAATCACGTTTTAAATTTCACGTTTTTTTACTTTCACATTTTTACGTTATTTCCACGTGAAAAAAACGTATTATTTTTACTTTTACGTTTTCACCTATTTTTCACGTGAAAAAACGTGATTTTCACATTGTGTGATGACTGGGAAGTGTGGTATATAATAAAAAACAACTTGCACTTATAAATAAACTTTTAAATCTACAAAAAAGAGTAACTGACAACTAACTGAAAACACACGTTTGAAACCTAGACTACCACAAGATTTACTGAAATGAAATGAATGAAATGATAATTCTTTATTTTTTGTAATAACGTAAATTACATCACAGAAACAAAACAAGCCTTAGATGAAACAACAAAGTTGAAACCATTCTACGTGACTTTTTAATTTAGCTTTATTACTAAAAGATAAAGCAATCATAGAAAGGAAAACTCAGTATTCATTATAAAAAGAATAAATAACTTATTGGCATGCTTTGATAGTGCATTAAAAGATTGCAGTTGAAGGAAAAGGCCTACATGGGCAGGAGCCTGTGCATATGCCTATGAGTTGTTGTTTAATCCTTTTTTCCATGGACAATTTCTAAATTGTAAATTGCTATGGTAAATAAAACAGATTAATTTAGATTAAGGAATTGATAAAAACAGGTTAAATGATTTTTTTCTATACAAAGACGACAGTTCATTGACTATTGCTGAAATAATTTGGTTTGCTGCTCTGACCAAAGATGTGAGGGGGAGAGTGGGAGGGGAGAAATACAGTCAAAGTCAGGGTCGCTCATGAATGATCAAGATAATTGACTCGGCGCCTTAACCAAAACAGTTAAAAATTCTTTGATGGAATTTTTCAGTTTACATTGTGATGTGATGTCTAAAAAGTTAAAATGTAGGAAACGTTGAGATATATTCCTATATAAAACATGAGTTATGTAAAACGGATTAGTCGTGGAAATTTTATTATGTATCTGTAACTTATTTATTGAGACTTGTTGTGCATCATATCTTGTGTTGTGGCTATGAGAAATCTGATAAAAAATGTTTTGAATTTTTTTTTCTTCAATGAATGAAATAAATTCTTAAGTTTCTATATGCATGTCTTAATTGTTAAGACCATTGGATGGGGCCCTGGCAGACCAGATCAACCTTGTAAGCGGGCATATCTACTCACTTGAATGACACGATCGTCCCGGTTGGCAGACATAATCTTCCAAGATTGGTGGACACTATCGTCTCCGAGGGTGTACACCATTGCCTGTATTTAGCGGACATCAGCGCATGGTGTCTACTGATACTGGAATTACTGGAAATACTGTAATTATACTGGAATTTTATTTTCATACTGGAAATACTGGAATTATACTGGAATTTCAAAATAGATACTGTACTGGAATAATTGAATTTTATTAAAATCCGGAAATTGTTATTTTTAAATTACATAAAATATAGATTTTGTCATTTGATCTATATATTCCGATTTAAAAATGTTTCACATTTATTATTGTTGTGCAAGTATGTTTGCAAACCAAAATCAGATAACTTGTAGTTCTATTCAAATAATTAATCAAGCAATTAAGAAATCTAAACATTTGTGTAGAGATTAAGCCTAGGAAATGTTGGATTTTGTGTTAAAAATTTGGTTTTCTTTCTTAAATTCCACTCATGAGAGTATTTTACTTTAGTGTTATACTATTCCATTAATTTTTTGCAGTTAACTGTACTTTTTTTATTACGTTTTGTACGGTAGATATTGAAAAATATAGAATAAAGTGGGCTGTATGGAGGGCTATAAGTGGAGTTTAATTGGCCTAATAAAAAAATTTAATATTAAAAAGTGTTATCATTGGAAAGTACTTAATAATCACAACCATAAGTGTCTATATTATATATTAATAGGCAAGCATGTTTATTTTCCTCCTTTTTTCTCATGTTGTGTGTATCCTAAGAGAAATCGTGCATACTGTTAGAAAGGTTCATCCTGTAGATGAACAGAATGCCATTATAATTCACATCAGCCTCCAGGGGTACGCCCTACAGGCTTTAAAATTTTCAATGTTAATCTTATGGAAGAAACCATTTAATTATGAAGGGTAAATAAATTAAAAGTCCAAATAAGGTGATATTTTTGTAGAATTTTGACCAGTGGCGATCTCTTAATACAAAGATCCATTTTAAATTTGTTTATATGTATAAAATTTTGTTATTGATACTTCATATTCAGATTAATAGGTCGCGAGTGATACTGGAATTTTTTGAAAAAAGGTACTGGAAATACTGGAAATATACTGGAATTCCAAAATGAGATATCAGTAGACACCCTGCAGCGTCTCGGAATATAGGGCACTAGCGTCTCCGTTTGGCAGACTAAAGTGCCTGCTATTAATTCCAAATATTACAAAAATCACTTTTTTTGTTTATTTTTGTCTTTTCAAACCAATAAAACATTACAATATAACTCCTGCTTTTCCCGGAATTCCCGTGGCTTGGACACTGGTAATTTTGTAAATTGGTTGGGGCAAAGAGAGGGGGGCGGCAGTCTTAGGGCCGGTTTCTCGTAGTAAGTTTAAACCTAAACTAAAGTTTAAACGGAAATTGTCCATAAGTTTAACATTAAATTAAACTTGTTGGGAGAAACCAGCCCTTAGCAGCACAAAAGGCCCCACTGTCATATCTCTTAGGATCTTGTTGGGTAAGGACGGCACTGTGAAACAGAATCCACAATATCATATTAATAAATTTTTTATTCGTAAAAAATATACTTTACAAATTAATTTCAACAGGATCCCCAATTGGACCAAAGACTTGGACCAGTGCGTCGTCGCGGTCGGCGACTAGCCCCCCTAGCTGCCCCCACTACTGCAGCCGAAGCAGCGGCAGCTGGCACCGTCGCAGCAGCTGAGGCAGCGGCTCTAGATGCCTTCAGAGCTGCAGCAGCTGCTGATGCTGCCGCTATAAAGCCGACCGAGGCAAGTTGGCAGCTGCACCGCCTTCCTACTGGTTTCTGCGAGGAGAACCGGTAGCCACCTCGACCTTGAATGGGACCTAGACCTTGAATGGGAACTAGAGCTTCAAGAGGAGAACCATGATCTTGACCAAAAGCTTTCAGCATACAGCATAAAGCCTACATCAGCCCCAAAACTGGCAGTCTTCATCTTACAGAGAGCAGCCATCTCCTCTGGCCACCTCTGCGTTTTTGATGCCTGCGCAGCAGTTATAGAAGGTATGAAAAACTGTGTGGAAACCAGATGCACTTATTGTCAGGCACCCTGCAATGGATTTATTAAATTTATAATACCTTGTAATTAGGTGAATTTTTATATTATTTCCATCAACAAATTACTGTTTTTTAATTTGTCGGCAGTGTTATTTAGGCATATCATTAAATAAATTACACTTAATAACTGTCATTGTTTAGAATTTTTATTTTAGTTTAATTCTTCACATTTTAATTACTTCTTTTGATTTTTGATTGAATGAAGTATAGTTCTTGTGCCTTATTCACATGATAACTGTACAACACATCAACAAATTTTGATGAGTTGAAATAAATTATTGTTTTTATTACGTTTTTAGGAATGTATACGCAACACGATATTCAGAGTAATGTCATTCGAATTTGGGCATGTATGTGGTTTATTGAGACTTCGCCAAAGTCTGACGATGACGAAGTCTGTCTGACAAACTCTACCACTTTTCTTGTTAGGTTTGTCGGGTATGTCAGGTGTCAAGCCTCGACTGTTTTTAAAAAGTCCTGATGGACGCCTGACACACCCGACAAAGGTTGACCTTTCTCTCTCACCTTTGTTTATGCACCCGACTGTACAGTTTAACTTGTCTGTCCTTTTGGGCCACTCGCCTGCTATTCCACACCTCCATTTAGGGGTGGGCGAGTACTCGACTAACGAGTAATTACTCGAGTAGTTAGCACTACTCTGTATCGAGTCGAGTAGTTTAAAATACTCGACCAAACGAGTCGAGTAGTTGACAACTCCCCATCTATTGGCGAAATCGGAAAATCGCCAACTTTGTTTTGTTGTTACTGATATTTGACAAATAAATTCAAGAAATTGGCAATGTTTAAGTGAATTCATTTTTCTACCCCTATTTAATTTGTTTAATTTAAAAACGTATTTAACCTGTCGGCAACCTGAACATCGCTTGAGTCATCCATTTTGGATTTTAACTCCAGCATACTATATGGAGAAAGAACGAGCGGCAAACGAAAGACCAATTACATATAATTAAATTATATTATTACTTAATTGTTTTTTATTTAATTTTACTGTCTTAAAACAAAAGACAGATGTCAAGATAATGAAATACTTCCAAGTTTTTGACTGGACTCGACTGGCATTATGGCGACACGACGTGGCGACTGGTGACAGCTGACATGCACAGATTGTTAGGGGTAGTGAGTCAATATAGCTATTGATTTAATCATTTGTACGGTACATTTTTAAAACATTTGGAAAACTTTAAAACTAATAATCAATCATAATTTGACATTTAATTGCATCAAATCAATGATTTAAAACTGATTCAAATAACTTTAGAAAAAATAAAGAGCTGTGTTGACATTAGCAGTAGTAATTCCGGCAGACAGAAGAGTGACAAGATGAACAATCAGGATTACCAATGGCTAACCTCAAATAGCCCGCGTACTACAATTTTATAGTTGTATGTTATTTTTCTAATTCAGCATTAACAAAGATATATCATTTTTATTAATTGATAATAAACGTATTTTTCTCTAAAATCGCTTTGATTATAAGACTGACATTGAATTTATTGTTCTTTGTGATCTTTTAAGTCCTAACAAACAGGCTTCATGGCTGTTCAATAAAGGTAGCCTTTACTCAGTTAAGAGACATTCTTCCACTAGCAGACGGCAAATCTAGGGAATTACATGAATTAATTCCAAAACAGTGAAAACTTTGTGTACATAGCTTGAGTATTTCAGAGAAGTGACAATAATTCCTAAAAAAATAAGATTTTCTTATGAACAAAGACGAAGGAAGTAGATAGTGTTGAAAATGACAATTGAAATCCACCAATTACATCTAGTGATTCAGCTGTAGCATCCGGGTCTAGGCTAGGCTTGTGACACAAAGTATGCCTAACTTATGCCTAATACAAAAACTGTGAATAGGGAAAAGCTTTTATTTGGAAACATTTCAAAGTAAGTGAAAGATGAAGTGTGAAACATGAAAGTGAAAAGGTAAGTAATTGTAACAGGGGGCTTTTTTTCTTTTAATGGTGGTTATAGGCTAACTTTTCAATCTTTTTATTCCGTACATTCCTTTAATCCCTTTTGTTACTAAACCAAGTTTTTAGCTTAAGTTCTTTTTTTTATAATCAGCAATTTAAAAACCAATATTTTTTCATTCACATAGTTTTTAAGCAAATTAAACTTATGCCTAAAGTGATCTTTTGTAGGCCTCGTAGGATAGGCTGGTTATTTTAGTATAGTAGGCTAGTACATTTTTATATTTTAGTATAGGCTAGTTATTTTAAGGCAATTTTCAATATTTTTATGTTCACGTTTACTCGACTCGACTCGAAACTCGAGTATTCTACTTACTACTCGACTCGTTCCTAAAATATGATACTCGCCCACCCCTACCTCCATTGTTGTTAAAGACAACTCATGCGCCCGTCATCAGCGCTATTTTCTACTCTCAATTTTAAGGGCGAAATTATAATAATATCTGATTGTGAATAAAATTGGGGGAAATAAGGAAGGTATTGAGGGAATTTTCCTTGTGAAGGTAAATAAAATTCTGGCTTTCGACCGAACATTTATTTGAAATGGGATATAACTGATTACAGTGTAAACAACCCAAAGTTTACATTTTCACCATGTGGTTCAACTAATTTTACCAGAGGGCAGCACCTACTTGCCTGGTGAGTGAGGGAACGTGGCCCATTTTGAAAAATAACTATGCATAGCTTTTTTTAACTCGACATCTCACCATATGTCACAGCAGAGAAATTTTAGGATGATCTTTTGCAAAAATAACACAGTCTTATACTATTTTGACTACTACTCAATTTTAACTGTATTAAAGACATTTCTAAAAGCCAAGACCTCATCGCAAAACTAAGAACTGGAGTCATTATTTAGAAACAGCAAATGTTAAAATTAGCGAGGTATTGATAGAAGACCTGCGTTAACGAAAAAAGGATTCACGTAAATAAGGACTTAATTAATAGTATTTGAGGTTGGCTATACTGTACAACACAGTTTTAGTAACTCCAAAATATCAATAATCAATCAATCAATCAATAAACTCTTTACTCACAAAGTACAGTTTTGTACAGAGAATGGTGTCAAATAAGGTCATAAAAATAAAGCTCATCTACATTTAACTAAGCTAAGCCTTAAAAAGTAACACACTTTGCTCTAACACATTACGCATATCCCTCAGCCTCAAAACAATTTATTTCTTAAATCCAAGTTAGTTCTTCATAGGAGTAAAAAACTTAAGCAGTGACTAATTCTTTCACCCTTTTGTGAAATGTTTTAAATTTGTTGATATTTTTAATATTTGGTTGCAAAGCATTAAAAAATTTTATCCCATTGTATGTTGGTGTTCTAGTAAAAAGTTTGGTTCTATGTGACTTTATTGACAAATTTTCTTTATTCCTAGTATTATTGGTATAAATATGGCTGTGTCTTAAAAAATGCTCAAAAAATTTCTTTACATAGGAAATTGTTTCAAGAACATATCGGCCGTGAACTGTAATGATTCCAAGTCTTCCAACGTGTACCCTACAAGATGTTTCAGGAGTTAAATTTAGAATGGCAAATTTCTGTAGTTTTAATAATTTATCAAGATTAAGTTGAGCCATAAATAGCTATACCGTAAGCCAAATAAAAATGAATATTGGCATAATAGATCATTTTAAGCATTTTAAGTGTCACTGTAGTTACAAGATTTTGCATTTTCCTCAATACAAAAATCGCAGCAGAGATTTTGTTGCAAGTTTGTTCAATATGTAAATTTCAATTCAAATGTTTATCAAGATATAGCCCCAAAAATTTGGTTTCATTGGAAATTTCAAAATCTTGATCCATAATGTTTAACCCTGGAGCGGGCGCTTAAATTTTGTAACGGGAGAGGGCGCTTGCGGAGGAATCCTCCGCATTACAGAATCTCATATATACAGCCGATTTTAATTGATTTCATTACATAACTTTAAGGTTAAATACTAACCAATATCCCTAGAAACTAATTCTACTTTTAATATTGTAAATTGTTCAGTAAATATTATTGAATTAAATTTAAATACGATCATGTGTAGTTTAACAGGAAAGTTGCTCTTCACTATAAGTGTACGGGAGAAGGCGCATGCGGAGTTTTGCTCCGCAATAATAACATTATTTTTTAATACAAAAACTTTATTATATATTGATAAAAAAATCACAAAACACTGAAAGAGTTAGAAATAATAAAATTAATAAACACAAAAAAAATTGTTAGAAAAAACTATGACATATATGTGTGTAAATGTAATCGGAAATCAAAAAATAAATCGTTGTAATATTTGATATTTATGATACAGTTACACAAAATAGTATATAAATAAAAAAAATAGGAGTAAAAATTAATTATCAATCTGGTTCAGTAAAAATAAAAATATTATACTGGGGGAATGTATCATTTGGAATCTTACATTGATTTCATTTTCAGATCTTCTGCACTTTTATTCAGTCACTCATCATCACTGATTTCCATTTCCTCATCACCACGTTACAGTTCACACATTGGGCTGGTGCTGAATGTTCTTTGTAAATAAAAAATTGCAATTCCCGCATCGTGTTTGAGAAGGACGATTTTTCTTGCTATCACACAAGTAGCATCTTCCTTTGGTGATTTCTTCTGCAGGTGCATCTCGTTGTGGTTCATCTATTCCCATGATTTGGCGAATCCTTCTCTTGGCGTGTTGAGGCAAACTCCTTGTAGTAAGTCGTGATATCATAAACTCTTTGCACAAGTCCATGGAAAGTTCCCGAAGAAATTTCCTACGTCTCATTTCAGGTTTGTTGAGGTTCTTCTTCAAAATTATGAAGCTATTCAAGGCCATGACGTTAATTAAAGAGTAAAAAACTACCATTGACCAGCGATTGGTTTTCCTAGCCACTGAATAGGTTCCCTTGTACTGGTCAACTGTGTCTACTCCACCTTTTGTAGCATTATAAAACAATATAATGTCTGGTTTTCCAAATGTGCGTGACTCTTCGTCGTTATCAACCATGTCGTTGTCATGCATTGAGGATAAAAGGACTACAGTTTTATTTGGCTTAGCTTTATACGACACCATTGTACATTCGGGTTTGAAACCAAAATAATTAGAACCAACTTCTCTTTCTTTACAATGGCGAAAGGGTGGTGGGATTTCCCTTTTATCTTGCCTAAGGGTCCCTACGAGTGTCAACCGGTGATTATTTTGCAGATCGAGACACAGTGGGATTGAGCAAAACCAATTGTCTACAGTGACATTGCGACCAGAACCTGTAATTGGTTGCACAAGCCTTTCAACAACACATTTTCCAGAATTTTGTACTCTGAATGGTCCCTCAGGTTGTTTCCCTGCATAAATTTCCATGTTAGACACGTAGAATGATTTTGCACAAACCATTGCAAATATTTTCACTCCGTATTTCGCAGGCTTATTTTTTATGTACTGCCTGAATTGGCAACGTCCTCTGAAAGACTTGAGCATCTCGTCAATGGTCACGAACTCACTAGGTACATAATACTTCTTGCATTTTTCTACTAAGTTTTCAAAGACTCTTCTTATCGGTGCGAGGTTGTCTAGTGTTCTTCTGTCGTTTCTAGTGTTTATGACATCAAAACGCAGTGCTCTTAGTAAAAACTTGAATCTCTTGATCGACATACAAGTTCTAAAAAACTCCACTCCTAGGCCGTCAGATGACCAAAGATCTTCTAAGTTCAAGTGGGCAGCTTTTAGCACTCCTGCCATGTACAAGATACCGAAAACAGCTTTTATTTCAGTAACACTTGTTTCCAGACAGTCTCTTTCTCTACTATAGTTTACTTTATTTTTTTCGATCCAAATGTTTGTACAAACCACTATTTCATTTAATATTTCTTCGTCAAAGTACAAACCCCATACATCAAGTGGTGTTTTCGCATCTCGAGCTGTCGCATGAACATGGCCGACTCGCATAAGAATTACATTTCTTCTTGCTAATCTTCCACGTCTCACTGGCTCTGTGTACCACAACATTTTCCTGTCTTTGCTAAAATATGCTTTTCTTCCATTTTCAAACTGAACGGTTTGTGCTTCTTTTCGAATTTGCAATGGAATATCTTCTAATACATCAAAATCTGGTGGGAACTCAACATACTCATCATCTTCCGGTATTTCCTCATTTTCAAGTTCTTCATTATTGTCATAATCCGTATCAGCTTCATCGTTAGGTGGATCATTGGGTAAAGATTCGTCGTCAGATTCGTGAAAAAGTTGCGTAGCGAAATCTCCTCTAGGTCTTATTTCTTCTAGTCTTTGTTCCTCCTTTTCAACGCTATCAAGCATTTGGAGTAATCTCTCTTCTTTTCGTAAATCCATTATTGATCACGTAAACCATAAAATAAAAGTATAAAATGTCAGACTTACTTTCAATGTTAGTTCACTAACCACAACACAAATAACTGAGGGGCAATTTATAAAACATTCGGGTAACAAGGCTAGACAGTGGCTTCTTGAAGTTTTTAACACCACTCTGAAAACCGGTGACATGCCTGGGATATTTAGAAAATCCAAAATCATAGCTGTCCTGAAGCCCGGAAAAGATCCAAAACTGCCTGAAAGTTATCGGCCAATAGCTCTTTTAAGTGTTTGTTATAAGCTGCTAGAGAGGTTGATTTATAACAGAATCCTCCCTATTCTCAATGCCAGCATCCCTGTTGAACAAGCTGGATTTAGGCCTGGTCGCATCTGCTGTGACCAGGTTCTGGCTCTGACTTCTTTCATTGAGGATGGGTTTGACCGAAGACTGAAAACCTCTGTGGCTTTTTTAGATCTGACTGCAGGATATGACACTGTCTGGAGAAAAGGCCTCCTAGTTAAATTTTACGACCTTATTCCTCGCCCTTTCTTGTTGCGTCTCCTCAACTCAATGCTCTCCAATAGGATGATAAAAGTATATCTGGGACGAAGAGAAAGTACGTTTAGGCAACTAAAGGATGGCTTGCCACAAGGGTCAGTGCTCGCCCCACTGCTCTTTAATGTGTATACTGCCGACATTCCTGTAACTCGGTCCTTGAAGTTTATATATGCAGACGATATTGCATTGGCATATCAACACCAGCATTTTCGACAAGCAGAGGAAACACTAACAAATGACCTCACGACCCTCGGTGAATACTTTGAAGCCTGGAAGCTAAATCCAAACCCAACAAAAACTGAGGTTGCTTGCTTCCACTTGAATAATAGACTGACCAACCAAAAACTTAAAATCGTATTCAACGGTGTTGAGCTAAAACATAATGACCACCCACAGTATCTGGGAGTCACTTTAGATCGGTCTCTCACGTTTAAAAGCCACTTACAAAAAACGGCAGCTAAGGTGAGAACCAGGACTAACATTGTCCATCACCTTGCTGGCTCCACATGGGGAGCTAACGCACAAGTTCTGCGAACCACTGCTCTGTCATTGGTATATTCAACTGCTGAGTACTGTGCTCCCGTGTGGTTAAATAGTGTGCACGTTAGAGAGATCGACGTCCAGCTAAACAGGACCATGAGAGCTATTAGTGGTACCCTCATGGCAACTCCTGTACCCTGGCTCCCCGTGCTGTGTAATATCGCTCCTCCTGAAATAAGACGAAGGGATGCACTCATTAGGGAATACACAAAGATCTTATCTGCTCCACAGCTGCCCATCCATGATTACCTACCCCAGAATGCGGGTCGATTGAGGTCCCGAAAACCACCGCTACGAACAGCCTCCCAGTTGATGGACACGAACTTCACCATCCATACTAACTGGACTTCCTCCTGGGACGCTTTTCAAGGTCGTAATCACTTCTTGATAGCTGACCCGACCGTAGTGGTAGGTGGTATGAATCTTCCTCGAAAGCAGTGGACTATACTCAATCGTTTCCGCACTGGAGTGGGAAGATGTAATTATTGGAAGTACAAATGGGGAATGATACAAGACCAGTCATGCGACTGCGGAGCAGAGTATCAAACTATAGAACACATAGTCGAAAAGAGTGCCCACTGAGTGCCTTCCCCGAAGGATTGGCCGGTCTGCATATTTCAAGTGAAGCTGGGCTGCAATGGCTGAGCGCCCTGGATTTAGCTCTATAAAGAGAGATCTGATTTTTATTTTTGTGTTTAGATTTTTACTTATACTGACTCAGGTGCTCTGCACCGCAGAATTGATTTATTATTCTTAAACCATGGTGGCTGGCTAAATGAGCCATACCTATACTGAGGGGCGCGGGAGACTACTGGCTCGGAAGGGCGCTTGCGGAGGAGCACTCCGCACACTACTGGCTCGGAAGGGCGCTTGCGGAGGAACACTCCGCAACTTGACCGCGCGTCACTAAACCTCAACTCATACTGACGCTTGGAGAGGGAGGGGGTTGAAAGCTATTGCAGGCGATTCTAGGAATGAGGCGCGTGAGGTACGGAGCGGCGCGTGACTGCCGACACCCAATAAGTTAGTTTTATTTTACAAATTCAAAACGTGCGGAGCAGGACTCCGCAAGCGCGTCCCCGAGGGTTAAAAGGTTGTGAAAGGAGTGAAGTCCTGATTAAAAAATTTTTTACAATGTACATTTTTATAAATGGTGGGGCGGTAAAAAAAATTTTCACAGTAACAAATAATATTTACACGCAGATCATCACAGTCTAAAAAGTTAAAAATGTCGGAAACGTTGAGATATATTATATTTCTATATAAAACATGAGCTATGTAAAACGGATTAGTCGTGGAAATTGTATTATATCTGTAACGTATTTATTGAGACTTGTTGTGCATATCTTGTGTTGTGGCTATGAGAAATCTGAGAAAAAATGTTTTGAAATTGTTTCCTGATCTTCCAAATATTTCCTGATCTAAATTAATAGTTACTCTCATATACTTAATATTTGGAATAATGTTTTTGTTGTTAATATTTTATCAACTGTTATTTACATTTTATGTGTTCCTGGGTGACCTTAACTAGGGCGAGCCCCATATCATTAATATCTCGTCATGTACAATTGTTTACCCATATTGATATATATGTAATGTTGCCATTAAACCAAAAAAAGGTATTTGTAGAAAAACATGACAAATATTTGAGTGAAAAAACAGTGTTTAAAAACAAATTACAAATCCCACTTTTTGTTTATGTATAAAAGTTATCATTTGGGACAGGTTTATGAATGCTTTGGACAAATCAAATCGAGTAATGTTTGGGTCAGGCAAAATAATATGATTTACACAATTTATTTTGGTGTTAGGTAACTGTTTATTTGTTAAATCTCAGTTGTATGGTAATGAACTACTTTTCTATACAGAGAAATGATACAGTTCATTAAAAGATATAAATTGTTTTAAACCATTTTATTTTGAATTGTCATTGCAATAGATAGAATAAAAATTTAATACTTGTTTAATAATAACTATATTTACAAAGGTTGATGATCCTGGTTTGCTGGAGATCCCGGTAGCGCCTTGCTGGGGAGCTGGACGAAGCGGACGGCAACCACAGGGCAACAGGACAGGGTAAGTATTCAGAAAGCATGTAATACTTATGAAAATATTGTATTTTTTAGATTAATATTTAAGTATTAATATTATCTACAATGAACGATTCCAGATTCAGGCACCACACTCAAAACATAAATTGCTATTTTAAGGGCAAAAGCCCATAATATTACAATTAAAATTGTATAAAGCACAGCCGATTTTATCAGACTTCAATGTGACAGTGAGAGACAAGACATAATAGAGAAAACCAGTCCTTGCATCTTTAAGTAAAGCAGCAGCGCCGTCCTTCGGGTGTGCAATAGGTGCAGCCGCACAGGGGCCTGCGCCTGGAAAAGCCCCGCGCTGCCCTTTATTTTTTAAAAATTTAATTTTAAACTATGACAAGACCTGCATGTTAACTTCTTCAATGAATGAAATAAATTCTTAAGTTTCTATATGCATGTCTTAATTGTTAAGACCATTGGATGGGCCCTGGCAGACCAGATCAACCTGGTAAGCGGGCATATCTACGGATTGGATGACACGATCGTCCCGGTTGGCCTACATAATCTTCCAAGATTGGTGAACACTATCGTCTCCGAGGGTGTACACCATTCCTGTATTTAGAGGACATCAGCATCTCTGAGTATCGGGCACTAGTTAGCGTCTCTGTTCGGCAGACAAAAGTGCTTGCTATTAATTCCAAATATTACACAAATTACTTTTTTTGTTTATCTTTGTCTTTTCAGACCGATAAAAAGTTACAATATAAATCCCGCTTTTCCCGGAATTCCCGTGGCTTGGACACTGGTAATTTTATAAATTGGTTGCGGCAAAAGGTGAGGGGGGTGTCAGTCTTAGGGCGGGTTTCTCGTAGTAAGTTTAAACCTGAACTCAAGTTCAAACCGAAACCGTCCATATGTTTAACATTAAATTAAACTAAGTTTAAGTTAAACTGTTTGGAGAAACCAGCCCTTAGCAGCGTAAAAGGCCCCACTGTCATATCTCTTAGGATCTTGTTGGGTAACGACGGCACTGTGAAGCAGAATCCACAATTTTATAATAATCAATTCTTTATTCATATAAAAATATACTTTACAAATTAATTTTAACAGGATCCCCAATTGGACCTGGACCAGTGCGTCGTCGCGGTTGGCGACCAGCCCCCCTGGCTACCCCCACTACTGCAGCTGAGGCAGCGGCAGCTGGCACCGTTGAGCTGCAGCTGAGGCAGCGGCAGCTGGCACCGTTGAGCTGCAGCTGAGGCAGCGGCTCTAGATGCTGTCAGAGCTGCAGCAGCTGCTGATGCTGCCGCCGTTAAAGCCGACCATTGCCTGTTGGCAGCTGAGACTGAACGAGATTGTATTGGACGATAAGTATTGTATGTTGCAGCCACCGCACCCCACACTGCACCCCCCATCCACACCCGCGGCCTTACGTCAGTTGGAGGGGGAACTGGTAAGTGTGGTATATAATAAAAAACAACTTGCACTTATAAATAAACTTTTAAATCTACAAAGAAGAGTAACTGACAACTAACTGAAAACACACGTTTGAAACCTAGACTACCACAAGATTTACTGAAATGAAATGAATGAAATGAATGAAATGATAATTCTTTATTTTTTCCAATAACGTAAATTACATCACAGAAACAAAACAAGCCTTAGATGAAACAACAAAGTTGAAACCGTTCTACGTGACTTTTTAATTTAGCTTTATTACTAAAAGATAAAGCAATCATAGAAAGGAAAACTCAGTATTCATTATAAAAAGAATAAATAACTTATTGGCATGCTTTGATAGTGCATTAAAATATTGCAGTTGAAGGAAAAGGCCTATGAGTTGTTGTTTAATCCTTTTTTCCATGGACAATTTCTAAATTGTAAATTGCTATGGTAAATAAAACAGATTAATTTAGATTAAGGAATTGATAAAAACAGGTTAAATGATTTTTTTCCATACAAAGACGACAGTTCATTGACTATTGCTGCAATAATTTGGTTTGCTGCTCTGACCAAAGATGTGAGGGGGAGAGTGGGAGGGGAGGAATACAGTCGAAGTCAGGGTCGCTCATGAATGATCAAGATAATTGACTCGGCGCCTTCTAAACCCAAAACAGTTAAAAATTCTTTGATGGAACGTTTCAGTTTACATTGTGATGTGATGTCTAAAAAGTTAAAATGTTGGAAACGTTGAGATATATTCCTATATAAAACATGAGCTATGTAAAACGGATTAGTCGTGGAAATTTTATTATGTATCTGTAACTTATTTATTGAGACTTGTTGTGCATCATATCTTGTGTTGTGGCTATGAGAAATCTGATAAAAAATGTTTTGAATTTTTTTTTCTTCAATAAATTAAATAAATGCTTGAGTTTCTATATGCATGTCTTAATTGTTAAGACCATTGGATGGGCCCTGGCAGACCAGATCAACCTGGTAAGCGGGCATATCTACGGATTGGATGACACGATCGTCCCGGTTGGCCTACATAATCTTCCAAGATTGGTGAACACTATCGTCTCCGAGGGTGTACACCATTGCCTGTATTTAGCGGACATCAGCGCATGGTGTCTACTGATACTGGAATTACTGGAAATACTGTAATTATACTGGAATTTTATTTTCATACTGGAAATACTGGAATTATACTGGAATTTCAAAATAGTTACTGTACTGAAATAATTGAATTTTATTAAAATCCGGAAATTGTTATTTTTAAATTACATAAAATATAGATTTTGTCATTTGATCTGTATATTCCGATTTAAAAATGTTTCACATTTATTATTGTTGTGTAAGTATGTTTGCAAACCAAAATCAGATAACTTGTAGTTCTATTCAAATAATTAATCAAGCAATTAAGAAATCTAAACATTTGTGTAGAGATTAAGCCTAGGAAATGTTGGATTTTGTGTTAAAAATTTGGTTTTCTTTCTTAAATTCCACTCATGAGAGTATTTTACTTTAGTGTTATACTATTCCATTAATTTTTTGCAGTTAACTGTACTTTTTTTATTACGTTTTGTACGGTAGATATTGAAAAATATAGAATAAAGTGGGCTGTATGGAGGGCTATAAGTGGAGTTTAATTGGCCTAATAAAAAAATTTAATATTAAAAAGTGATATCATTGGAAAGTACTTAATAATCACAACCATAAGTGTCTATATTATATATTAATAGGCAAGCATGTTTATTTTCCTCCTTTTTTCTCATGTTGTGTGTATCCTAAGAGAAATCGTGCATACTGTTAGAAAGGTTCATCCTGTAGATGAACAGAATGCCATTATAATTCACATCAGCCTCCAGGGGTACGCCCTACAGGCTTTAAAATTTTTAATGTTAATCTTATGGAAGAAACCATTTAATTATGAAGGGTAAATAAATTAAAAGTCCAAATAAGGTGATATTTTTGTAGAATTTTGACCAGTGGCTATCTCTTAATACAAAGATCCATTTTAAATTTGTTTATATGTATAAAATTTTGTTATTGATACTTCATATTCAGATTAATAAGTCGCGAGTGATACTGGAATTTTTTGAAAAAAGGTACTGGAATTCCAAAATGAGATATCAGTAGACACCCTGCAGCGTCTCGGAATATAGGGCACTAGCGTCTCCGTTCAGCAGACTAAAGTGCCTGCTATTAATTCCAAATATTACACAAATCACTTTTTTTGTTTATTTTTGTCTTTTCAAACCAATAAAACATTACAATATAACTCCTGCTTTTCCCGGAATTCCTGTGGCTTGGACACTGGTAATTTTGTAAATTGGTTGGGGCAAAGAGAGGGGGGCGGCAGTCTTAGGGCCGGTTTCTCGTAGTAAGTTTAAACCTAAACTAAAGTTTAAACGGAAATTGTCCATAAGTTTAACATTAAATTAAACTTGTTGGGAGAAACCAGCCCTCAGCAGCACAAAAGGCCCCACTGTCATATCTCTTAGGATCTTGTTGGGTAAGGACGGCACTGTGAAGCAGAATCCACAATTCATATTAATCAATTCTTTATTCATATAAAAATATACTTTACAAATTAATTTTAACAGGATCCCCAATTGGACCTAGACCACTGCGTCGTCGCGGTCGGCGACCAGCCCCCCTGGCTGCCCTCACTACTGCAGCTGGTACCGTTGCTGCAGCTGAGGCCGTCAGAGCTGCAGCAGCTGCTGATGCCGCCGCTGATAAAGCCGACCATTGCCTGTTGGCAGCTGAGACTGAACGAGACTGTATTGGAAGATAAGTATCCTATGTTGCAGCCACCGCACCCCGCACTGCACCCCCCATCCACACCCGCGGCCTTACGTCAGTTGGAGGGGGAACTGGTAAGTGTGGTATATAATAAAAAACAACTTTCACTTATAAATAAACTTTTAAATCTATAAAAAAGAGTAACTGACAACTAACTGAAAACACACGTTTGAAACCTAGACTACCACAAGATTTACTGAAATGAAATGAATGAAATGATAATTCATATTAATAAATTTTTTATTCGTAAAAAATATACTTTACAAATTAATTTCAACAGGATCCCCAATTGGACCAAAGACTTGGACCAGTGCGTCGTCGCGGTCGGCGACTAGCCCCCCTAGCTGCCCCCACTACTGCAGCCGAAGCAGCGGCAGCTGGCACCGTCGCAGCAGCTGAGGCAGCGGCTCTAGATGCCTTCAGAGCTGCAGCAGCTGCTGATGCTGCCGCTATAAAGCCGACCGAGGCAAGTTGGCAGCTGCACCGCCTTCCTACTGGTTTCTGCGAGGAGAACTGGTAGCCACCTCGACCTTGAATGGGACCTAGACCTTGAATGGGAACTAGAGCTTCAAGAGGAGAACCATGATCTTGACCAAAAGCTTTCAGCATACAGCATAAAGCCTACATCAGCCCCAAAACTGGCGGTCTTCATCTTACAGAGAGCAGCCATCTCCTCTGGCCACCTCTGCGTTTTTGATGCCTGCGCAGCAGTTATAGAAGGTATGAAAAACTGTGTGGAAACCAGATGCACTTATTGTCAGGCACCCTGCAATGGATTTATTAAATTTATAATACCTTGTAATTAGGTGAATTTTTATATTATTTCCATCAACAAATTACTGTTTTTTAATTTGTCGGCAGTGTTATTTAGGCATATCATTAAATAAATTACACTTAATAACTGTCATTGTTTAGAAGTTTTATTTTAGTTTAATTCTTCACATTTTAATTACTTCTTTTGATTTTTGATTGAATGAAGTATAGTTCTTGTGCCTTATTCACATGATAACTTTACAACACATCAACAAATTTTGATGAGTTGAAATAAATTATTGTTTTTATTACGTTTTTAGGAATGTATACGCAATACGATATTCAGAGTAATGTCATTCGAATTTGGGCATGTATGTGGTTTATTGAGACTTCGCCAAAGTCTGACGATGACGAAGTCTGTCTGACAAACTCTACCACTTTTCTTGTTAGGTTTGTCGGGTATGTCAGGTGTCAAGCCTCGACTGTTTTTAAAAAGTCCTGATGGACGCCTGACACACCCGACAAAGGTTGACCTTTCTCTCTCACCTTTGTTTATGCACCCGACTGTACAGTTTAACTTGTCTGTCCTTTTGGGCCACTCCCCTGCTATTCCACACCTCCATTTAGGGGTGGGCGAGTACTCGACTAACGAGTAATTACTCGAGTAGTTAGCACTACTCTGTATCGAGTCGAGTAGTTTAAAATACTCGACCAAACGAGTCGAGTAGTTGACAACTCCCCATCTATTGGCGAAATCGGAAAATCGCCAATTTTGTTTTGTTGT
This sequence comes from Neoaliturus tenellus, assembly GCA_030545055.2. NCBI lineage: Eukaryota > Metazoa > Arthropoda > Insecta > Hemiptera > Cicadellidae > Neoaliturus > Neoaliturus tenellus. Next base: position 32,854,568 of record CM061535.1, read on the forward strand.
TACTGATATTTGACAAATAAATTCAAGAAATTGGCAATGTTTAAGTGAATTCATTTTTCTACCCCTATTTAATTTGTTTAATTTAAAAACGTATTTAACCTGTCGGCAACCTGAACATCGCTTGAGTCATCCATTTTGGATTTTAACTCCAGCATACTATATGGAGAAAGAACGAGCGGCAAACGAAAGACCAATTACATATAATTAAATTATATTATTACTTAATTGTTTTTTATTTAATTTTACTGTCTTAAAACAAAAGACAGATGTCAAGATAATGAAATACTTCCAAGTTTTTGACTGGACTCGACTGGCATTATGGCGACACGACGTGGCGACTGGTGACAGCTGACATGCACAGATTGTTAGGGGTAGTGAGTCAATATAGCTATTGATTTAATCATTTGTACGGTACATTTTTAAAACATTTGGAAAACTTTAAAACTAATAATCAATCATAATTTGACATTTAATTGCATCAAATCAATGATTTAAAACTGATTCAAATAACTTTAGAAAAAATAAAGAGCTGTGTTGACATTAGCAGTAGTAATTCCGGCAGACAGAAGAGTGACAAGATGAACAATCAGGATTACCAATGGCTAACCTCAAATAGCCCGCGTACTACAATTTTATAGTTGTATGTTATTTTTCTAATTCAGCATTAACAAAGATATATCATTTTTATTAATTGATAATAAACGTATTTTTCTCTAAAATCGCTTTGATTATAAGACTGACATTGAATTTATTGTTCTTTGTGATCTTTTAAGTCCTAACAAACAGGCTTCATGGCTGTTCAATAAAGGTAGCCTTTACTCAGTTAAGAGACATTCTTCCACTAGCAGACGGCAAATCGAGGGAATTACATGAATTAATTCCAAAACAGTGAAAACTTTGTGTACATAGCTTGAGTATTTCAGAGAAGTGACAATAATTCCTAAAAAAATAAGATTTTCTTATGAACAAAGACGAAGGAAGTAGATAGTGTTGAAAATGACAATTGAAATCCACCAATTACATCTAGTGATTCAGCTGTAGCATCCGGGTCTAGGCTAGGCTTGTGACACAAAGTATGCCTAACTTATGCCTAATACAAAAACTGTGAATAGGGAAAAGCTTTTATTTGGAAACATTTCAAAGTAAGTGAAAGATGAAGTGTGAAACATGAAAGTGAAAAGGTAAGTAATTGTAACAGGGGGCTTTTTTTCATTTAATGGTGGTTATAGGCTAACTTTTCAATCTTTTTATTCCGTACATTCCTTTAATCCCTTTTGTTACTAAACCAAGTTTTTAGCTTAAGTTCTTTTTTTTTATAATCAGCAATTTAAAAACCAATATTTTTTCATTCACATAGTTTTTAAGCAAATTAAACTTATGCCTAAAGTGATCTTTTGTAGGCCTCGTAGGATAGGCTGGTTATTTTAGTATAGTAGGCTAGTACATTTTTATATTTTAGTATAGGCTAGTTATTTTAAGGCAATTTTCAATATTTTTATGTTCACGTTTACTCGACTCGACTCAAAACTCGAGTATTCTACTTACTACTCGACTCGTTCCTAAAATATGATACTCGCCCACCCCTACCTCCATTGTTGTTAAAGACAACTCATGCGCCCGTCATCAGCGCTATTTTCTACTCTCAATTTTAAGGGCGAAATTATAATAATATCTGATTGTGAATAAAATTGGGGGAAATAAGGAAGGTATTGAGGGAATTTTCCTTGTGAAGGTAAATAAAATTCTGGCTTTCGACCGAACATTTATTTGAAATGGGATATAACTGATTACAGTGTAAACAACCCAAAGTTTACATTTTCACCATGTGGTTCAACTAATTTTACCAGAGGGCAGCACCTACTTGCCTGGTGAGTGAGGGAACGTGGCCCATTTTGAAAAATAACTATGCATAGCTTTTTTTAACTCGACATCTCACCATATGTCACAGCAGAGAAATTTTAGGATGATCTTTTGCAAAAATAACACAGTCTTATACTATTTTGACTACTACTCAATTTTAACTGTATTAAAGACATTTCTAAAAGCCAAGACCTCATCGCAAAACTAAGAACTGGAGTCATTATTTAGAAACAGCAAATGTTAAAATTAGCGAGGTATTGATAGAAGACCTGCGTTAACGAAAAAAGGATTCACGTAAATAAGGACTTAATTAATAGTATTTGAGGTTGGCTATACTGTACAACACAGTTTTAGTAACTCCAAAATATCAATAATCAATCAATCAATCAATAAACTCTTTACTCACAAAGTACAGTTTTGTACAGAGAATGGTGTCAAATAAGGTCATAAAAATAAAGCTCATCTACATTTAACTAAGCTAAGCCTTAAAAAGTAACACACTTTGCTCTAACACATTACGCATATCCCTCAGCCTCAAAACAATTTATTTCTTAAATCCAAGTTAGTTCTTCATAGGAGTAAAAAACTTAAGCAGTGACTAATTCTTTCACCCTTTTGTGAAATGTTTTAAATTTGTTGATATTTTTAATATTTGGTTGCAAAGCATTAAAAAATTTTATCCCATTGTATGTTGGTGTTCTAGTAAAAAGTTTGGTTCTATGTGACTTTATTGACAAATTTTCTTTATTCCTAGTATTATTGGTATAAATATGGCTGTGTCTTAAAAAATGCTCAAAAAATTTCTTTACATAGGAAATTGTTTCAAGAACATATCGGCCGTGAACTGTAATGATTCCAAGTCTTCCAACGTGTACCCTACAAGATGTTTCAGGAGTTAAATTTAGAATGGCAAATTTCTGTAGTTTTAATAATTTATCAAGATTAAGTTGAGCCATAAATAGCTATACCGTAAGCCAAATAAAAATGAATATTGGCATAATAGATCATTTTAAGCATTTTAAGTGTCACTGTAGTTACAAGATTTTGCATTTTCCTCAATACAAAAATCGCAGCAGAGATTTTGTTGCAAGTTTGTTCAATATGTAAATTTCAATTCAAATGTTTATCAAGATATAGCCCCAAAAATTTGGTTTCATTGGAAATTTCAAAATCTTGATCCATAATGTTTAACCCTGGAGCGGGCGCTTAAATTTTGTAACGGGAGAGGGCGCTTGCGGAGGAATCCTCCGCATTACAGAATCTCATATATACAGCCGATTTTAATTGATTTCATTACATAACTTTAAGGTTAAATACTAACCAATATCCCTAGAAACTAATTCTACTTTTAATATTGTAAATTGTTCAGTAAATATTATTGAATTAAATTTAAATACGATCATGTGTAGTTTAACAGGAAAGTTGCTCTTCACTATAAGTGTACGGGAGAAGGCGCATGCGGAGTTTTGCTCCGCAATAATAACATTATTTTTTAATACAAAAACTTTATTATATATTGATAAAAAAATCACAAAACACTGAAAGAGTTAGAAATAATAAAATTAATAAACACAAAAAAAATTGTTAGAAAAAACTATGACATATATGTGTGTAAATGTAATCGGAAATCAAAAAATAAATCGTTGTAATATTTGATATTTATGATACAGTTACACAAAATAGTATATAAATAAAAAAAATAGGAGTAAAAATTAATTATCAATCTTGTTCAGTAAAAATAAAAATATTATACTGGGGGAATGTATCATTTGGAATCTTACATTGATTTCATTTTCAGATCTTCTGCACTTTTATTCAGTCACTCATCATCACTGATTTCCATTTCCTCATCACCACGTTACAGTTCACACATTGGGCTGGTGCTGAATGTTCTTTGTAAATAAAAAACTTGCAATTCCCGCATCGTGTTTGAGAAGGACGATTTTTCTTGCTATCACACAAGTAGCATCTTCCTTTGGTGATTTCTTCTGCAGGTGCATCTCGTTGTGGTTCATCTATTCCCATGATTTGGCGAATCCTTCTCTTGGCGTGTTGAGGCAAACTCCTTGTAGTAAGTCGTGATATCATAAACTCTTTGCACAAGTCCATGGAAAGTTCCCGAAGAAATTTCCTACGTCTCATTTCAGGTTTGTTGAGGTTCTTCTTCAAAATTATGAAGCTATTCAAGGCCATGACGTTAATTAAAGAGTAAAAATTTACCATTGACCAGCGATTGGTTTTCCTAGCCACTGAATAGGTTCCCTTGTACTGGTCAACTGTGTCTACTCCACCTTTTGTAGCATTATAAAACAATATAATGTCTGGTTTTCCAAATGTGCGTGACTCTTCGTCGTTATCAACCATGTCATTGTCATGCATTGAGGATAAAAGGACTACAGTTTTATTTGGCTTAGCTTTATACGACACCATTGTACATTCGGGTTTGAAACCAAAATAATTAGAACCAACTTCTCTTTCTTTACAATGGCGAAAGGGTGGTGGGATTTCCCTTTTATCTTGCCTAAGGGTCCCTACGAGTGTCAACCGGTGATTATTTTGCAGATCGAGACACAGTGGGATTGAGCAAAACCAATTGTCTACAGTGACATTGCGACCAGAACCTGTAATTGGTTGCACAAGCCTTTCAACAACACATTTTCCAGAATTTTGTACTCTGAATGGTCCCTCAGGTTGTTTCCCTGCATAAATTTCCATGTTAGACACGTAGAATGATTTTGCACAAACCATTGCAAATATTTTCACTCCGTATTTCGCAGGCTTATTTTTTATGTACTGCCTGAATCGGCAACGTCCTCTGAAAGACTTGAGCATCTCGTCAATGGTCACGAACTCACTAGGTACATAATACTTCTTGCATTTTTCTACTAAGTTTTCAAAGACTCTTCTTATCGGTGCGAGGTTGTCTAGTGTTCTTCTGTCGTTTCTAGTGTTTATGACATCAAAACGCAGTGCTCTTAGTAAAAACTTGAATCTCTTGATCGACATACAAGTTCTAAAAAACTCCACTCCTAGGCCGTCAGATGACCAAAGATCTTCTAAGTTCAAGTGGGCAGCTTTTAGCACTCCTGCCATGTACAAGATACCGAAAACAGCTTTTAATTCAGTAACACTTGTTTCCAGACAGTCTCTTTCTCTACTATAGTTTACTTTATTTTTTTCGATCCAAATGTTTGTACAAACCACTATTTCATTTAATATTTCTTCGTCAAAGTACAAACCCCATACATCAAGTGGTGTTTTCGCATCTCGAGCTGTCGCATGAACATGGCCGGCTCACATAAGAATTACATTTCTTCTTGCTAATCTTCCACGTCTCACTGGCTCTGTGTACCACAACATTTTCCTGTCTTTGCTAAAATATGCTTTTCTTCCATTTTCAAACTGAACGGTTTGTGCTTCTTTTCGAATTTGCAATGGAATATCTTCTAATACATCAAAATCTGGTGGGACCTCAACATACTCATCATCTTCCGGTATTTCCTCATTTTCAAGTTCTTCATTATTGTCATAATCCGTATCAGCTTCATCGTTAGGTGGATCATTGGGTAAAGATTCGTCGTCAGATTCGTGAAAAAGTTGCGTAGCGAAATCTCCTCTAGGTCTTATTTCTTCTAGTCTTTGTTCCTCCTTTTCAACGCTATCAAGCATTTGGAGTAATCTCTCTTCTTTTCGTAAATCCATTATTGATCACGTAAACCATAAAATAAAAGTATAAAATGTCAGACTTACTTTCAATGTTAGTTCACTAACCACAACACAAATAACTGAGGGGCAATTTATAAAACATTCGGGTAACAAGGCTAGACAGTGGCTTCTTGAAGTTTTTAACACCACTCTGAAAACCGGTGACATGCCTGGGATATTTAGAAAATCCAAAATCATAGCTGTCCTGAAGCCCGGAAAAGATCCAAAACTGCCTGAAAGTTATCGGCCAATAGCTCTTTTAAGTGTTTGTTATAAGCTGCTAGAGAGGTTGATTTATAACAGAATCCTCCCTATTCTCAATGCCAGCATCCCTGTTGAACAAGCTGGATTTAGGCCTGGTCGCATCTGCTGTGACCAGGTTCTGGCTCTGACTTCTTTCATTGAGGATGGGTTTGACCGAAGACTGAAAACCTCTGTGGCTTTTTTAGATCTGACTGCAGGATATGACACTGTCTGGAGAAAAGGCCTCCTAGTTAAATTTTACGACCTTATTCCTCGCCCTTTCTTGTTGCGTCTCCTCAACTCAATGCTCTCCAATAGGATGATAAAAGTATATCTGGGACGAAGAGAAAGTACGTTTAGGCAACTAAAGGATGGCTTGCCACAAGGGTCAGTGCTCGCCCCACTGCTCTTTAATGTGTATACTGCCGACATTCCTGTAACTCGGTCCTTGAAGTTTATATATGCAGACGATATTGCATTGGCATATCAACACCAGCATTTTCGACAAGCAGAGGAAACACTAACAAATGACCTCACGACCCTCGGTGAATACTTTGAAGCCTGGAAGCTAAATCCAAACCCAACAAAAACTGAGGTTGCTTGCTTCCACTTGAATAATAGACTGACCAACCAAAAACTTAAAATCGTATTCAACGGTGTTGAGCTAAAACATAATGACCACCCACAGTATCTGGGAGTCACTTTAGATCGGTCTCTCACGTTTAAAAGCCACTTACAAAAAACGGCAGCTAAGGTGAGAACCAGGACTAACATTGTCCATCACCTTGCTGGCTCCACATGGGGAGCTAACGCACAAGTTCTGCGAACCACTGCTCTGTCATTGGTATATTCAACTGCTGAGTACTGTGCTCCCGTGTGGTTAAATAGTGTGCACGTTAGAGAGATCGACGTCCAGCTAAACAGGACCATGAGAGCTATTAGTGGTACCCTCATGGCAACTCCTGTACCCTGGCTCCCCGTGCTGTGTAATATCGCTCCTCCTGAAATAAGACGAAGGGATGCACTCATTAGGGAATACACAAAGATCTTATCTGCTCCACAGCTGCCCATCCATGATTACCTACCCCAGAATGCGGGTCGATTGAGGTCCCGAAAACCACCGCTACGAACAGCCTCCCAGTTGATGGACACGAACTTCACCATCCATACTAACTGGACTTCCTCCTGGGACGCTTTTCAAGGTCGTAATCACTTCTTGATAGCTGACCCGACCGTAGTGGTAGGTGGTATGAATCTTCCTCGAAAGCAGTGGACTATACTCAATCGTTTCCGCACTGGAGTGGGAAGATGTAATTATTGGAAGTACAAATGGGGAATGATACAAGACCAGTCATGCGACTGCGGAGCAGAGTATCAAACTATAGAACACATAGTCGAAAAGAGTGCCCACTGAGTGCCTTCCCCGAAGGATTGGCCGGTCTGCATATTTCAAGTGAAGCTGGGCTGCAATGGCTGAGCGCCCTGGATTTAGCTCTATAAAGAGAGATCTGATTTTTATTTTTGTGTTTAGATTTTTACTTATACTGACTCAGGTGCTCTGCACCGCAGAATTGATTTATTATTCTTAAACCATGGTGGCTGGCTAAATGAGCCATACCTATACTGAGGGGCGCGGGAGACTACTGGCTCGGAAGGGCGCTTGCGGAGGAGCACTCCGCACACTACTGGCTCGGAAGGGCGCTTGCGGAGGAACACTCCGCAACTTGACCGCGCGTCACTAAACCTCAACTCATACTGACGCTTGGAGAGGGAGGGGGTTGAAAGCTATTGCAGGCGATTCTAGGAATGAGGCGCGTGAGGTACGGAGCGGCGCGTGACTGCCGACACCCAATAAGTTAGTTTTATTTTACAAATTCAAAACGTGCGGAGCAGGACTCCGCAAGCGCGTCCCCGAGGGTTAAAAGGTTGTGAAAGGAGTGAAGTCCTGATTAAAAAATTTTTTACAATGTACATTTTTATAAATGGTGGGGCGGTAAAAAAAATTTTCACAGTAACAAATAATATTTACACGCAGATCATCACAGTCTAAAAAGTTAAAAATGTCGGAAACGTTGAGATATATTATATTTCTATATAAAACATGAGCTATGTAAAACGGATTAGTCGTGGAAATTGTATTATATCTGTAACGTATTTATTGAGACTTGTTGTGCATATCTTGTGTTGTGGCTATGAGAAATCTGAGAAAAAATGTTTTGAAATTGTTTCCTGATCTTCCAAATATTTCCTGATCTAAATTAATAGTTACTCTCATATACTTAATATTTGGAATAATGTTTTTGTTGTTAATATTTTATCAACTGTTATTTACATTTTATGTGTTCCTGGGTGACCTTAACTAGGGCGAGCCCCATATCATTAATATCTCGTCATGTACAATTGTTTACCCATATTGATATATATGTAATGTTGCCATTAAACCAAAAAAAGGTATTTGTAGAAAAACATGACAAATATTTGAGTGAAAAAACAGTGTTTAAAAACAAATTACAAATCCCACTTTTTGTTTATGTATAAAAGTTCTCATTTGGGACAGGTTTATGAATGCTTTGGACAAATCAAATCGAGTAATGTTTGGGTCAGGCAAAATAATATGATCACAATAATTTCTTTTGGTGTTAGGTAATTGTTTATTTGTTAAATCTCAGTTGTATGGTAATGAACTACTTTTCAATACAGAGAAATGATACAGTTCATTAAAAGATGTAAACTGTTTTAAACCATTTTATTTTGAATTGTCATTGCAATAGATAGCATACAACTTTAATACTTGTTTAATAATAACTATATTTACAAAGGTTGATGAACCTGGTTTGCTGGAGATCTCGGTAGCGCCGGCGGTGGCGCCTCGCCGGGGAGCGGGACGAAGCGGACGGCAACCGCAGGGCAACAGGACAGGGTAAGTATTCAGAAAGCATGTAATACTTATGAAAATATTGTATTTTTTAGATTAATATTTAAGTATTAATATTATCTACAATGAACGATTCCAGATTCAGGCACCACACTCAAAACATACATTGCTATTTTAAGGGCAAAAGCCCGTAATATTACAATTAAAATTGTATAAAGCACAGCCGATTTTATCAGACTTCAATGTGACAGTGAGAGACAAGAGATAATAGAGAAAACCAGTCCTTGCATCTTAAGTAAAGCAGCAGCGCCCTTGTTGGGGTGTGCAATAGGTGCAGCCGCACAGGGGCCTGCGCCTGGAAAAACCCCGTGCTGCCCCTTATTTTTTTTTTTTATTTAATTTTAAACTATGACAAGACCTGCGTGTTAACTTCTTCAATGAATGAAATAAATTCTTAAGTTTCTATATGCATGTCTTAATTGTTAAGACCATTGGATGGGCCCTGGCAGACCAGATCAACCTGGTAAGCGGGCATATCTACGGATTGGATGACACGATCGTCCCGGTTGGCCTACATAATCTTCCAAGATTGGTGAACACTATCGTCTCCGAGGGTGTACACCATTGCCTGTATTTAGAGGACATCAGCATCTCTGAGTATCGGGCACTAGTTAGCGTCTGTTCGGCAGACAAAAGTGCTCACTATTAATTCCAAATATTACACAAATTACTTTTTTTGTTTATCTTTGTCTTTTCAGACCTATAAAAAGTTACAATATAAATCCCGCTTTTCCCGGAATTCCCGTGGCTTGGACACTGGTAATTATATAAATTGGTTGCGGCAAAAGGTGAGGGGGGTGTCAGTCTTAGGGCGGGTTTCTCGTAGTAAGTTTAAACCTAAACTCAAGTTCAAACCGAAACCGTCCATATGTTTTACATTAAATTAAACTAAGTTTAAGTTAAACTTGTTTGGAGAAACCAGCCCTTAGCAGCGTAAAAGGCCCCACTGTCATATCTCTTAGGATCTTGTTGGGTAACGACGGCACTGTGAAGCAGAATCCACAACTTTATATTAATCAATTCTTTATTCATATAAAAATATACTTTACAAATTAATTTTAACAGGATCCCCAATTGGACCTGGACCAGTGCGTCGTCGCGGTTGGCGACCAGCCCCCCTGGCTACCCCCACTACTGCAGCTGAGGCAGCGGCAGCTGGCACCGTTGAGCTGCAGCTGAGGCAGCGGCAGCTGGCACCGTTGAGCTGCAGCTGAGGCAGCGGCAGCTGGCACCGTTGAGCTGCAGCTGAGGCAGCGGCTCTAGATGCTGTCAGAGCTGCAGCAGCTGCTGATGCTGCCGCCGTTAAAGCCGACCATTGCCTGTTGGCAGCTGAGACTGAACGAGATTGTATTGGACGATAAGTATTGTATGTTGCAGCCACCGCACCCCACACTGCACCCCCCATCCACACCCGCGGCCTTACGTCAGTTGGAGGGGGAACTGGTAAGTGTGGTATATAATAAAAAACAACTTGCACTTATAAATAAACTTTTAAATCTACAAAGAAGAGTAACTGACAACTAACTGAAAACACACGTTTGAAACCTAGACTACCACAAGATTTACTGAAATGAAATGAATGAAATGATAATTCTTTATTTTTTCCAATAACGTAAATTACATCACAGAAACAAAACAAGCCTTAGATGAAACAACAAAGTTGAAACCGTTCTACGTGACTTTTTAATTTAGCTTTATTACTAAAAGATAAAGCAATCATAGAAAGGAAAACTCAGTATTCATTATAAAAAGAATAAATAACTTATTGGCATGCTTTGATAGTGCATTAAAATATTGCAGTTGAAGGAAAAGGCCTATGAGTTGTTGTTTAATCCTTTTTTCCATGGACAATTTCTAAATTGTAAATTGCTATGGTAAATAAAACAGATTAATTTAGATTAAGGAATTGATAAAAACAGGTTAAATGATTTTTTTCCATACAAAGACGACAGTTCATTGACTATTGCTGCAATAATTTGGTTTGCTGCTCTGACCAAAGATGTGAGGGGGAGAGTGGGAGGGGAGGAATACAGTCGAAGTCAGGGTCGCTCATGAATGATCAAGATAATTGACTCGGCGCCTTCTAAACCCAAAACAGTTAAAAATTCTTTGATGGAACGTTTCAGTTTACATTGTGATGTGATGTCTAAAAAGTTAAAATGTTGGAAACGTTGAGATATATTCCTATATAAAACATGAGCTATGTAAAACGGATTAGTCGTGGAAATTTTATTATGTATCTGTAACTTATTTATTGAGACTTGTTGTGCATCATATCTTGTGTTGTGGCTATGAGAAATCTGATAAAAAATGTTTTGAATTTTTTTTTCTTCAATAAATTAAATAAATGCTTGAGTTTCTATATGCATGTCTTAATTGTTAAGACCATTGGATGGGCCCTGGCAGACCAGATCAACCTGGTAAGCAAGCATATCTACGGATTGGATGACACGATCGTCCCGGTTGGCCTACATAATCTTCCAAGATTGGTGAACACTATCGTCTCCGAGGGTGTACACCATTGCCTGTATTTAGCGGACATCAGCGCATGGTGTCTACTGATACTGGAATTACTGGAAATACTGTAATTATACTGGAATTTTATTTTCATACTGGAAATACTGGAATTATACTGGAATTTCAAAATAGTTACTGTACTGAAATAATTGAATTTTATTAAAATCCGGAAATTGTTATTTTTAAATTACATAAAATATAGATTTTGTCATTTGATCTGTATATTCCGATTTAAAAATGTTTCACATTTATTATTGTTGTGTAAGTATGTTTGCAAACCAAAATCAGATAACTTGTAGTTCTATTCAAATAATTAATCAAGCAATTAAGAAATCTAAACATTTGTGTAGAGATTAAGCCTAGGAAATGTTGGATTTTGTGTTAAAAATTTGGTTTTCTTTCTTAAATTCCACTCATGAGAGTATTTTACTTTAGTGTTATACTATTCCATTAATTTTTTGCAGTTAACTGTACTTTTTTTATTACGTTTTGTACGGTAGATATTGAAAAATATAGAATAAAGTGGGCTGTATGGAGGGCCATAAGTGGAGTTTAATTGGCCTAATAAAAAAATTTAATATTAAAAAGTGTTATCATTGGAAAGTACTTAATAATCACAACCATAAGTGTCTATATTATATATTAATAGGCAAGCATGTTTATTTTCCTCCTTTTTTCTCATGTTGTGTGTATCCTAAGAGAAATCGTGCATACTGTTAGAAAGGTTCATCCTGTAGATGAACAGAATGCCATTATAATTCACATCAGCCTCCAGGGGTACGCCCTACAGGCTTTAAAATTTTTAATGTTAATCTTATGGAAGAAACCATTTAATTATGAAGGGTAAATAAATTAAAAGTCCAAATAAGGTGATATTTTTGTAGAATTTTGACCAGTGGCTATCTCTTAATACAAAGATCCATTTTAAATTTGTTTATATGTATAAAATTTTGTTATTGATACTTCATATTCAGATTAATAAGTCGCGAGTGATACTGGAATTTTTTGAAAAAAGGTACTGGAATTCCAAAATGAGATATCAGTAGACACCCTGCAGCGTCTCGGAATATAGGGCACTAGCGTCTCCGTTCAGCAGACTAAAGTGCCTGCTATTAATTCCAAATATTACACAAATCACTTTTTTTGTTTATTTTTGTCTTTTCAAACCAATAAAACATTACAATATAACTCCTGCTTTTCCCGGAATTCCTGTGGCTTGGACACTGGTAATTTTGTAAATTGGTTGGGGCAAAGAGAGGGGGGCGGCAGTCTTAGGGCCGGTTTCTCGTAGTAAGTTTAAACCTAAACTAAAGTTTAAACGGAAATTGTCCATAAGTTTAACATTAAATTAAACTTGTTGGGAGAAACCAGCCCTCAGCAGCACAAAAGGCCCCACTGTCATATCTCTTAGGATCTTGTTGGGTAAGGACGGCACTGTGAAGCAGAATCCACAATTCATATTAATCAATTCTTTATTCATATAAAAATATACTTTATAAATTAATTTTAACAGGATCCCCAATTGGACCTAGACCACTGCGTCGTCGCGGTCGGCGACCAGCCCCCCTGGCTGCCCTCACTACTGCAGCTGGCACCGTTGCTGCAGCTGAGGCCGTCAGAGCTGCAGCAGCTGCTGATGCCGCCGCTGATAAAGCCGACCATTGCCTGTTGGCAGCTGAGACTGAACGAGACTGTATTGGAAGATAAGTATCCTATGTTGCAGCCACCGCACCCCGCACTGCACCCCCCATCCACACCCGCGGCCTTACGTCAGTTGGAGGGGGAACTGGTAAGTGTGGTATATAATAAAAACAACTTGCACTTATAAATAAAGTTTTAAATTCACAAAGAAGAGTAACTGACAACTAACTGAAAACACACGTTTGAAACCTAGACTACCACAAGATTTACTGAAATGAAATGAAATGAATGAAATGATAATTCTTTATTTTTTCCAATAACTTAAAGTACACCACAGAAACAAAACAAGCCTTAGATGATAACAACAAAGTTAAAACTGTTCTACGTGACTTTTTAATTTAGCTTTATTACTAAAAGATAAAGCAATAATAGAAAGAAAAATTCAGTATTCATAATAAAAAGAATAAATAACTTATTGGCATGCCTTGATAGTGCATTAAATTTGGCAGTTGTAGGAAAAGGCCTACATGGGCAGGAGCCTGTGTGTAGGCCTATAAGTTGTTGTTTAATCCTTTTTTCCATGGCCAATTTCTAAATTGCAAATTGCTATGGTGAATAAAAAAGATTAATTTAGATTAAAGAATTGAGGAAAACAGGTTAAATGAGTTTTTTGTATACAAAGACGACAGTTCATTGACTACTGCTGCAATAATTTGGTTTGCTGCTCTGACCAAAGATGTGAGGGGGAGAGTGCGAGGGGAGGAATACAGTCAAAGTCCGGGTCGCTCATGAATGATCAAGATAATTGACTCGGCGCCTTCTAAACCCAAAACAGTTAAAAATTCTTTGATGGAAGTTTCAGTTTATATTGTGATGTGATGTCTAAAAAGTTAAAATGTTGGAAACGTTGAGATATATTCCTATATAAAACATGAGCTATGTAAAACGGTTTAGTCGTGGAAATTGTATTATGTATCTGTAACTTATTTATTGAGACTTGTTGTGCATCATATCTTGTGTTGTGGCTATGAGAAATCTGAGAAAAAATGTTTTGAAATTGTTTCCTGATCTAAACTAATAGTTACTGTCATTTACTTAATATTTGGAATAATGTTTTTGTTGTTAATATTTTAACAACAAAAACAACGCCATAAAATTTTATTTTATGGCGACTTATTTCCATTTTATGTGTTCCAGGGTGACCCTAACTAGGGCGAGCCCCATATCATTAATATCTCGTCATGTACAATTGTTTAGGCCTACCTATATTGATTCTTTATATAATGTTGCCATTAAACCAGAGAAAAATATTTGTAGAAAAATTTGAAATATTTGACTGAAAAAACAGTGTTTAAAAACAAATTACAAATCCCACTGTTTGATTATGTATAAAAATTGTCATTTGGGACAGGTAAATGAATGCTTTAGACAAATCAAATCAAGTAATGTTTGGGTCAGGCAAAATAATATGATCACAATTTCTTTTGGTGTTAGGTAATTGTTTATTTGTTAAATCTCAGTTGTATGGTAATGAACTACTTTTCAATACAGAGTAATGATACAGTTCATTAAAACCTGTAAACTGTTGCAAATCATTTTATTTACATTGTCATTGCAATAGATAGAATACAAATGTAATAATAACTATATTTATACAGGTTGATGATCCTGGTTTGCTGGAGATCCCGCTAGCGCCGGCGGTGGCACCTCGCCGGGGAGCTGGTTGACCTCCTCTTTGGTAGTGCTTAACTGGTTCGAAATTGGATAGTGTGATGAAGAAGAGTAAACTGAATTGAAGAAAGTGGAACATGCAAAAAGATTGCATTGCTATTGATCTTGACCTTTACCTTGATTCTTTTTATGTAATTTCTTTTTTAATAATAGTTAATGATAGTAATAATAGTTAATAGTAGTAATACTAGTTTAATAATAGTAATAGGTTAATAATAGTTTAGTTTAATAGTGTAAATATAATAATAATAGTTTAGTTAAATAGTGTTAGTATAATAATAATAGTTTAATTGTAAATATATGACTATAAAGTAAACTAATTATCAAACCAACTGGCATGTTTTCTTTACTTTATAATTCCTGTTGGAGTAACGTTTGTGCGTCAATGAAGTGGATAACATTTTTTTTTTTTTTTTTTTTTACAAAAATATTAAGTATGAAGAAAAGTTTCATATCAATGACGATGCATTTTCCCCATTTTTGTGATTTTCGCTTAAGTTAAATTAATTGTTATCCTTGTTATGGAAAATAAATAAATAAAAAATTAAATTATTATAAACAAGCTGACCTA
Source organism: Neoaliturus tenellus (assembly GCA_030545055.2). Lineage (NCBI taxonomy): Eukaryota > Metazoa > Arthropoda > Insecta > Hemiptera > Cicadellidae > Neoaliturus > Neoaliturus tenellus. Next base: position 32,869,771 of record CM061535.1, read on the forward strand.
TCCGTGCTTCTTAATGGTACTGAAATTGAATTACCATAGTAAGAAATTTTTACCCTTTTTTTGAGATTTTCGTTACGATCACTCGGCTCAAGTCTATTAATATTATATTTTTTACAATTTTATAACCAATATTTTATTTTAAATACTTTAAATGAAAACAACTCTTTATAAATTAATATTCCCAAATGTGATCATGTGTTTATCACTAAAATATTGCATTGCTTCCATAACAATGACATGGTAACCCTGAAGATGTGTGATGCGGAGCAATATGGAGGTTGGGAGGATATCCAACATTTTACTAGAGTTTTCACATAAAGAGCTTTCATAATCAAGTATATGGTGTGGGGGTTGTGACTTCTGGGAATGCATATCCTTTGGATATTAATATTCTGTTGTTAAAATACCACATTGCAGCAGACCTTTGTACTATTTGATTTCATATTTTTTTATTTTCCCCATAAACACCATGGGAGTGAGTGGGTAGCTCTAGTGAGCAGCAACTCTATCGAATTTTAATTTATTGCTATTGATAGTCATTAGTAGGCTTGCCATACGTCCTGGTTTGAACGGGACAGTCCCGGTTTTTAGCTGTTGTCCCGGTGTCCCAGCCGGTTTTGCTTTTTTCCCGGTTTTTTGTAAAAATTGATAGAACAGTAAATTATTAATAAAAATAGCATTTTTTGTTTGTCTTGTTTCTTAAAATAAATATTATTTTAAAAATTTTAACAATAAAATGCACTATTATTAAATTAGCGTGACGATTCAATTTTAGAAGACAATAAAATTTAAAGTCAAAATTAAGTCCGAGAGGTGGATAAATGTTGGCTTGGCAAGTCTAGTACACTGTGACATGGATAAAATATACATACTATTGAAAAAGGTCTATTCCAGTCAAATTTTAATGACAAGAAGAGGCGATTTATTACCGTTGCAACTTTATTTTGATCCAAGAGGGTGTTGGCCCTATCTTTAATTAATTAATTTATTTATTGGCAATAAACAACATACGCCAGTGCATAAAAAATTGCAGTGAAATGATTCAATACAATTCATCAATAACACATTTGAACAATACATTTTTTTGTATGAGCACGTGTTAGAATAATATAAGCTAACCAAAAATATACAACTGCTTCCATTTAATTTTTTTTTATTAATTACTAATTCGTACACTATACAGGGTGTCCCTGAACTCTCTACCAAATTTTTCAGGTATTATTCCTGGGCCATAGACAAGTCAAAATATCATATTCAAAATTTCGAAAACTCAAAAGTTACTCGTATAGCCGCCATTTTGTTTTTTACACTAAATAATTTTTATTTCCATAATAGATCATTGTATTAAGTTAATATTTGGCATGCACCTTCATCATAGCAATACCCATTTTTAAGAAAAAAGTTATTTTTTTCCAATGTGTATTTTCAAAATGGCGGCCATTTTAAAATTTTAAACTAAAATATCTCAAAACCGGAAAAATTTATAAAAATTTTATAGGACACAAAAAAGATAACGAATTTAATTATCTAACCAATGGTGCCAAGTTTGTAAGGATCTGACAACAAATAACGGAGTTATTGAGATTTTTCTTCATAAAAACGTTGATTTTGCATTGTAATTAATGCAAATTAAAGTAATTTTAATTGAAAAATCTCAATAACTCAGTTATTTGTTGTCAGATCCTTACAAACTTGGTACCATTGGTTAGATGATTAAATTTGTCAACTTTTTTGTGTCTAGTCAAATTTTTATACAATTTACCGGTTTTGAGATATTTTAGTTTAAAATTTTAAAATGGCCGCCATTTTGAAAACACACATTGGAAAAAAATAACTTTTTTCTTGAAAATGGGTATTGCTATGATGAAGGTGCATGCCAAATATTAACTTAATACAATGATCCATTACGGAAATAAAAATTATTTTGTGTAAAAAACAAAATGGCGGCTATACGAGTAACTTTTGAGTTTTCGAAATTTTGAATATGATATTTTGACTTGTCTATGGACCAGGAATAATTCCTGAAAAAGTCGGTAGAGAGTTCAGGGACACCCTGTATAAATACTGCATTTTAAATTTCATGACTAAAATATTGTATGTATGATCTAAAATTAGTTTCTATTTTTTTTTTTTTAAGTTAAATTTTGCATAATTAAGACCACTGAATCTTTCTCCATTTACTCCTGTTCGGGGAGGGGGGGGGGGTTGGGTTTCACACTGGGCGTCCCGGTTTGGTCCTGTAAACTTATGGCAAGCCTAGTCATTAGTGATACAGGGTGACACGAGAGATGGATGGTTTAAATAAAATATTACTCAGACAATTTTGAAATTAAATCACATTTTTATTCATAAAATCAAAGCTTATTACTAGCCATTTTAATTAAAAAAGCTCTTTATCTCCCATTTCAGTGAAGTATCGTTCAGTTGCTTAAATTATCGTATAGTAACGTATCGTACAGTTGCTTAAATTATCATATAGTGACGTATTGTACATTGTATAGGGGGCTAAACCTAAACTATCATACAAAACCATAAATTTAGTCCGTCTAGAAAAATGGATCACCAATATCTAAAATTATTTGTTTCCTCAGAGGACCGGATGTTTATCATACTTGTGGCTGGCGAGCCATACCGTGATGAAACGCCGAATACTCATTGCGCAACTACAGACAATGATTTAGCCATCTCTGCATAGTAGTGCTACATGCTATGACGATACACATTCTTCGTATCTTGACGTAAATATAAACATTTAATTCAGCTCTCTAAATAGTGATGGTTAGTGCCGTTTTTATGCACAATAATAAGCCTATGTTTAAAGGTTAATTTCGTAATTTCTTGATAATACTATTATAAATATTTTTATGATAGGCCGGGGGCCCGTGTAGCAGGGCCTGTCATTGTCCTTTAAGGGCTGGGGCCCCAACTAAATTTCCCCCCATAAAAAATGACTAAGCCTTGTGGGCCCCCCCGCACCATGGGCTCGGCGGGCCCGCTGTCGCCGCCTCTGTTCCAATGTAGGACTCAGGATTATTATCAAACATCTCATTACATGTACCAACATCTTTGTACAGGTGGCAGAAATTTCTAGAATTAGACCTATTCAATTTGCTCTAATTTCGTGGTTTTGGTTATAGACACAGTTCTTAAGGTATCACACAGAAAAAAGTTACACACTGGTAAGACGGAAGGCCGGAGAGGTAAAGGAACTTTGCCAACACGTGTATGAGATTACCTGTCCAGAACATGGAAACGCTTTTCTGTGCAAGTACCTTAAGAGGGTACTTTAAAAACTGTGTTTATAAGCACAGTATTATTCAAGAAATTTCTGCCACCCCTGCAGAGATGTTGGTCTATGTTATGAAGGATTTTGAGAAAAGACAAGAGTCCTGCATTTAAAAATATGAATATATAATTTTGACAACATTATTTTCCATATATAACTGAAATGGCAGGTTAATTAAAAAGAATTATTGGGTGTAAAACATGATTTAATTTTTAATTAGGCTGAGTATTATTTTATAAAAAACTGTCCATCTCCCGTGTGTAACACTGTACTTTAGAACTGATTGTTAAATTATTATGTATTTTTATTGGTAAGTTTGAATGCTGTATTTTTCTATGCAAAATGGCGTATGCCTTAAATAGAATAACTCCTAGTAAAAAAAGGGTCAAATAGGCTTTGCGGGGAATTCCCGTGGAATGCTTCAGCAGAGGGAGACTCTTCCAGGCGGTTCTGAAAACTACTAGACCTCTCCATCATCTTCAAAAGATATCAAAATATTTTAACCATGAAAAGAAGATATATTCCGTTGCTGTTACATTCCATATGTGTAATCAGTACAAATGATATAAGAGTAGAGCATTTCTAAAATGAAACAATGTTCTACGTATTCTTTTTACATAGAGTAAATCAAAAGTTTATTCTAAAAGAATGACCAATGCGTCACTCTAGGCGTTTGAATTTTTTTAGGCTCATCTCTTAGTATTGTTCAGGTTTTATCACTTTACCATATTCACATCAATCAAATTACTTTTAGAAGAACAATAGATTATTATGTCTTATCTATATTCTTTTTCTTTATCTTATGTACATTTTCAATTTCTTGTACGTAATAACTATTCATTGTTAGATCCACCCACGATAGCATGCTCACTTTTTACCTCAAAGTAATTTATAGCGAGTAAAAAAAAAATAATAATAATAATAAAAAATAACTGTTATTAGCCTGTAGTCTAACTGGCCAGTTTAATTCCTACTGTTTAAAAAAATGCACCAACCTAACGCAAAGTATCCGTCTGCACACTCTATATAAAGAATCCTGGTCATGGCCTGAATAATTTTTATAGCACCTCCACATCAGCTGTAGCACTTCCCAAACCCTTGTACAGTTCATATGTGATTTTGTTTGAAAATTCATCCTTTTTATTAATCATTTTGTCACTGCCATACTTAAAAAAATGTTCATAAATATTATATTCTCCAAAAACTTTAGCCTTTACATTATTATTACATTTTTTCAATGCTTTCAAGGATTTATCCATGCTTAAAGTATGAGAAGGATTATTCTTGAGGTGTTGTGCAACCTTTGAAGAGGGATTCTTTTGGTTGCCTGCATTATACTCCTTAAATCTTGACCAATAAACCAAAAGATCTACGGTGGTATACCGTACATATATTTGTTCACAACCCTCACTTTCATCACAACCAATTTTGTTTACACCTCTTGTTATGGGAGATTGTTTTGACATATCTAATGATGAGAACCTATTTATTTTAAATCCTGGCCTATAATATGATTTTCAAAAAACTGAAGCAACATTTCCAGAATATTTATTAGCATAGTCCATGGGGATAAACTTTTCCTTAGATTTTTGCTCCACATTGTTTTGTAATTTAAATTTTGTTTTCCTAATCATAATGCCAATAATTGCAGTTTCGTATCCATTGTTGTGAGCTATGAGCTATTTGTTTAATTACTTTTTTCCTTTTCATATTCAGAAGGTGATAAATGATGTGTCAGTAGTCTGAATACCATGGATCAAAAATTAGACTATCATCAGCAAATAGAAGAGTTTACCAAAAATGTCAATTGTTGTTATTTATGTGAATTAAAAATAGGCCCAAGTCGCCCCCCTGGACCACATCGTAATCAACTTTGGGGATTAAACTTTGAAACAAACTATAATCTATTGTACAAATAATTTTTAAACCACCTGAGAGCTCTACCTCTAACAAAAATTGCCTCTAATTTATAAAATAGTTTGGACCGATCTATTGAATCAAAGGCTTTCTCAAGATCTAAGAAAATTAAAATTGAGTGCTCATTACTTTAAATTAGCAAAATTAAAGTTCTTATTGATGTCGAAAGTGCATCTGAAATAGTTTTGTCCAAGCAAAACCCGTACTGATGTTCGCTTAAAATATTGTTGGTCTGTAAATATGTAACCAATTGGTCCTTAATTATCTGCTCAATAATCTGAGGCAAAACACTCAAAATAGAAATCGGTCTGTAGTTGTTCATGTCGGAGATATAATTGGACTTATGGAGAGGAAATACTTAAGTTAGTCATGAAAAGTGCCAGAAGAAAAGCTCAAATTGATAATATGTAATAGTGGTTTGCTATCAAAGAAAAGCTCAAATTGATAATATGTAATAGTGGTTTGCTATCAAAGAGAAGTTGGCTTTCAGGATTTCGGCCAAGATGCCATCGCAACCAGTCGCCAACCCGCCGCACAGTTTGTAAACGTAGCGTTTTAGTTCAGTTTTCGTGAGTTTTCAGAATTAATGTGCTGACGTGTGTGAAGTCATTGTCGTCTACAATTGGGTCACTGCTGGAATCAATTACTCTATACAAGTTAACCATAACAGAAGAAAAATATTAAACTCGTCTACAACTTGTTTACAATTATCTGTGGTTACACGACCATCAGGAATAAATTTGTCGATTGGAAAAGTCTCCTTTTTACAGACTCAACCAAGAAATGTCATTAATTAAACCCCAAAAACCTTTTGGGATTTTATTGCTTTCGTTTAATTTGTTTCTAAAGCACTGGCGGATCCAGGGGGTGGGGCTGTGGGGCTGCAGCCCCCCTTTGAGTCAATAACAACAATTTCAAAGAATGAACCGTTTAAATAAAAAAGTATAGTAGTCATTCAAAATTTTTTTATCAGAAAAACTTAACTATCTCACATTAAAGAGCAACAATGTAAAAATATATTTCACTATAAATAATGGCCCAGTTATTACTGGGGACGTTCATTCATTCATTCATTCGATGGGGCGGACCTAATCCCAAGGCGCGTCAGCCGCAAGGGCTTTTTGCGCTCCCCGTATGTGTTTCAGAGCTCATCCAAGTCTAGGAACCCGATGAACTTCTGCAACCTGCAGACTAGCTCCTCTTGAGGAAGGAAAGAGCCCCTCCGCAGTCCTCCGAGGGCCCTCTCTCTAGCCTCTTCCAGCTCCTTGCAGTCGAACAGCAAGTGATCTGCAGTCTCTTCTGACTGCCCACACTTCCTACATACCGGATCCCCATTGAAGAGACCCATGCGCTTCAGGTGCTTCCTCAAAGAACAATGTCCTGTTAAGAGCCCTGTTACTTGCCTTATTTGCCTCCTTTCTAGCTGCAGAATATTAGAGGCAATTTTCTGAGATGGAGAGTGAAGCGTTAGCTTACTTACCCTCAGTTGTGGTATTCTAGACCAGACCTTACGATGCTCCTCCCTCGCCCATGACGTGACAGCTTGACACGCATACTTACGAGAGACAGCACAGAACGGCTCTGGGCCAGTGAATGCTGAGGACGAAGCTACGTTGGCCAGGGCGTCCGCAGCCTCATTCCCGGGGATCCCCGTGTGACCAGGGACCCAACAAAGCGTCACGCTGTTGCATCTGCCCAACGCAGATACCATGGTGAAGCAGTCCCAGACGATCTTTGACCTGAACTCATAAGAGTCCAGAGCCCTTAGAGCTGCCTGGCTATCTGAAAAAATGGAGATGCTCCTGCCCCTGATGCCTTGCACCAGGTTCAATCTGGCGCACTCCATTATTGCAACAACCTCCGCCTGGAACACCGTTGGGTGCATCCCCATAGGAATATTAATGCCTACCCCCGCTTGCACCCCATGTACTCCGGCTCCTGTTCCTCCTCTTACCTTGGACCCGTCAGTAAACCATTCCAGGTCCGCGGGTTGAAGAGGGTTTCCCCCGGATAGCCAGTCCTCTCTTGCTGGTAGGAGGACTCTGAAAGACTTACCGAAGGTGTATTTGACTGACATGTGGTCAGAGGGCATGTCTAGCCCGCCCCCCTGAACCGACAGAATGATCCGAGAGTGACCCTGGTGTTCTCCAGTGTCCATCCAAAGATTTTCACATTTGAGTCGGTGAGCAGCTTTCCTTGCCGTGGTCTTGACGAAAAGATCAATCGGCAGCAAGTTGAGAAGACAGTCTAGTGAAGCCCCCGGACTGGAACTCAGGGCTCCTGTGATGAGAAGACAGGCGAGTCTTTGAACTCCCGCCAATCCCCTCACCGCCGATCCCGAGTCCATCTTAGGCCACCACACAAGCGAGCCATAGGTGATGGCAGGTCGGACCACAGAGACATAAAGCCAGTGCATAAGCTTTGGCTTAATTCCCCAAGTCCCCCCCACCAGTCGCCTACATGTAATGAGTGACCACTTACCTCGGTCTATTACCTTTTGGAGTTGTGGTCCCCAATGAAGCGTCTGGTCCAGAGTGACCCCCAGATACTTCACCTGTTTCTGCAATTCCACATTTGTTCCTTGCAGGACTAAGGGGCCGATCCCTCTGAGGTTCCTCCTCCTCGTGAAGGGAACCATCACAATCTTTGAGGGATTGATTGAGAGACCTACCTCTTCGCACCAGCGTCCAACAGACCTCAGGGCCCCATTCATGAGATCCCCAACTGTGTCGTTGAACTTACCTGACACCAGAACCACTATGTCATCAGCATATCCCTGTGCGTACACGCCACTGCCATTGAGAGTTCTGATGAGTTCGTCTACCACGAGGTTCCAGAGAAGAGGGGACAGGACCCCACCCTGGGGACAGCCTCGAGTCGTTCTTACCGCTATCTCCTCGTTATGAAGTGATAGTATTACATTCCTTTTTCTCAAGAGGGCTTCAATCCATCCCCTTGTTACCTCGTGAAAACCCTGAGCTGTGACTGCGTTAATGACAGCCTGAGTCTCAGTGTTATCGAAAGCGCCTTGAATATCAAGGAAGGCCCCAAGTGCAACCTCCTTGCACTCTATCGACTTTTCAATCCTACTTACCAGCTGATGCAGAGCAGACTCGCATGATCTTCCTGGTAAATAGGCATGTTGGTGTTCATGGAGAGGGTTGGCCTTGAGAGCGGTATCCCCCACATACCTTGACACCAGCTTCTCCAGAGTCTTCAGGAGAAAAGAGGACTCAGGGGGCTGCAGCCCCCCTTTGAGTCAATAACAAAAATTTCAAAGAATGAACCGTTTAAATAAAAAAGTATAGTAGTCATTCAAAATTTTTTTATCAGAAAAACTTAACTATCTCACATTAAAGAGCAACAATGTAAAAATATATTTCACTATAAATAATGGCCCAGTTATTACTGGGGACGTATCGCGTAGTGCATAGGAGCATAGGCCTGGTAGACCTAGTGTATCCAAATCGGTAACGCAGCGGAGCGGCTGTCATGTGCAGTCGTCTGTCCGGATCAGTTATTAATCAAACATAATTTCAGAACAGAAATGTAATAGACTTTTTTTAAATTGGTTTCTTTTTGCTGTTTTGCCTCTTCAAATTATCAGTAGAAAATTAATTGAAATCAAGTAATAATTAGTGTAGCTTCAGGATATTCAGGTATTTGAATATTTGACAGAGGTTATAATAAAAATCAGTCTACTTTTAATAAAATATAAATTTTTCACACTTTACCGGTAATCATTTGAGTCAGTAAGTAAAGTTTACAATCTTATATCAAATTGATTTGTTTTCCAATTTAGATTATTTCCGTATAAGATAATTTTAACTTATCAGAACGCGAACGCATGTATGTTGTAACAAGACTGTACTACCATTGACTATGTACACTAACGTGAATAGACTCTCATCCAATGCATTTAGTTTGAGGCAAAAATTTGGAAGTTCGGTGTACTTGCCAGAGTCGCTGCCATTGATGTTGTTATTATTCAGCTGAATTTACAGAGCTGCAAAAACACTTTACCAAAAAATAAACATAGCTTTCAGTTATAAAATGTTTCATCCTTGGTTGAGAAGAGTTGTAATACTGATTTAGCTATCATATGTCATTTGTACTTCCATGTACTCCGCACGAGATCGCACCACCGTCAATAGGTTTCACACACGCCTACGCTATGAGAAGTCTACTCACGTTAGTGTACATAGTCAATGGTACTACGTTCTATGCTGTGCAATCTCAAAGCCGAAGCTAGGACGGTAGGCAACATTTATTATAGAGATTTTTTTCCTTTTAAGTCTCAAACTAAACTTTAAATCTGAATACACAACTTTGGTTGAAACATAACGTACACAGTAGTGTAATGATGCGTTACTAGCCAAACTACCATGCTCCGCTATGGTAAAACTTGGAATGCTAAAAGTGAGGTTATCAAAACAATAACAATTAATATGCTGAAACTTTTAACTGAATTTTAATCTTTCCCCTAAAAGACACAAAGACTAAAAGACTTGCAGCCGTGATTGAGAAGTGCATGTACAGTAATCAAATGGAGCGGTACTCAAGAAAACGCTCGTGTACCGGGCCCACAGCGACGGCTCAGCGTACACGCAGCGTATTTTAACTCTCCTGTGAACTGGACCAAATTTAAAACCTTCTATACCACAGTAATACCACCGCGATAGGCGTTAATTTTAACGCAATGATCAGCTGATTGTTTATTCAATATTGATTAAATGGCAACTTCTATACGAGCGCGTTGAAAATATCGCCTATATATACCGCGGCGGTATGGAGTGAGCTTAAGAATTGCATTGGCCATTGGCCCGAATGTACAAAGATAGGACTTGACCCTATAAGGACGATCTTGCACTTAAAAAGAATTCTGTATATCTATTTATCTCACCCTTTATTTATCTTATAAGTCGATTCAGTTTTGTTACTGAGAACTAATTTTTTCACCCATGTATTAATATAGTACCGTATATAACATGAAAAATATTAAACTTAAAAAAATTTTCAATTTTATCACATGTTATTACACATCAAAGACATTTAAAATATAAAAAATCCCAAAATTTATATCTCTACAGCAGCATTTTCCAGGGTGTTAACAGAGTCAGCCCCCCCCTTTATAATTGGCTGGATCCGCCCATGTTCTAAAGTAATTTCTTTCAGTAACTTTTAGAGAACTACTCGAATTATGTTTAATGTAGTAATAGCGGATAACTAGCTCCTGGTTGAAGGGTTGTTTTTTTTACTTTTTGCTAAGCTTATCTCTGACTCTAAATCAATTTGATGAAATCTGACGTAATCCATGGTTTTATTTTCTTGAAACCAGAATTGTAATTTGTGACAGATCTCTTAGCAGCTAAAATGGAATTAGAAAAAATTCTTCAAAAATGTTCGGAACAAAAATTGACATGGTCATGGCATTCGGTGATAGGATCCCAGTTGGACTGTGTGAGTAAGGGAGTGATTCCAAGTAAGTGGGTGGCTGGCGGTCAGGGTGTCAGTGCGGGATCGGGCATGTGATAGTAAGGCCTGTGCTGTAGTGGTAGGTCACGGTAGTCTGGATCACTGCGGATTCACCGTTTTCAAAATCAATATACGTGATGAAAATATGGTTTTAATCTACCTTAAAGACTTTCACAGTGGTATAACACCTCAGTAAGTTGGATGACAATAAAGAACTGATTTAATATTTCAAATTACTTGATAGAGAACTTTAGTGGTGTGACTTCTTAAATGAAGTATGGTACTAATTCATTATACATAATATGGCTACTAAATAAGTATACTACCAGAGTAGGCTAAAGCTAAATCTATTGTTTAATAGACAGCGGGAGTCATTACAACAATCAATTGCGAACATTACCTTTGAAAACTTAAATATCTCTCTATAAAAAAATTGAATTTAGTGGTATAAATGTACTATTGAAAAAATTATGATTAATTTTGCCTAATCTGTAATTGAATAAAAAGTAAGTATTTTGCCATATGAGGAAACAAGTATTCCCAATGTTTTAGCCATAGTTTACCAATTATATTGTAGAATATATCAAGAAATATTGAGATTACTACAAATTTTGATATTTATCTCGTTGTATCACACGTAATTTATTGCACTTTTATGAATCTGGTATAATAAGACTAAAATAGTATGGTAGATAACACACATCTTCCATTGATCAGCTCAAATTTTTGTTCGATAATCACAATATTTTTTGCCATGAATACGGCTCCCCAACCAACCAAACTGAACGAAAATTCAGGGAGAAGTAATAATTTACTAACTTTGATATGCAATGTTGGACACTCGCATTTTTTTAGAAAGAAAGGAACACTATTGAAACGATTTAAACTCTTAAAAATATTTTTTATTCATTTACAAAAAAATTATTGAAGCATAACTTTCCTTGTTTTAATTTCTGCAAAGGAATGAATAATATGAAAAAAAAAAAATGGTCAGCAAGTTTTGACTCTATGATTAATAGCCTAAAATCTAAAATTTTTTCCTGACCCTCAGCAAATCTTAGAGTTTTTATTCTACTTAAAACAAGAAACAATCATTCATACTGAGGGAAAGACACTGGTAGGCAGCAGAATATTCTTAAAGCAATCCACACGTTGAGAAAGAAATTCGTTACACTAAGAGCCATGAGCTTGTTCAGAAGTTTCACTGGTTACAGCACTTCTGTGATTCGGGTAGTTGGGCCTGACAATCTTCCGGTCTAGGAGGGAATTCACATTTCACTCTACCATCCCTATTTGAGCTCCATGTGCATGCCTTAACGATTCATTTTCACTAACTGCATAAAATGAATGATTTCTTGCCAATTTTCTTTTCCAATTGCATAGGATTCAATACGATAATTTTATAACTAAGACCACAAGCAAATTTAATGTGTTGTAAAATTTTTCAATTAAAAGATTAGTTTTTTGTAATTTGTTTTATTTAATAAATATAATTTATTACATCTAAAGCCCATGGCCGGGCCTCCGGGATTTTGACTCCCTACCCCAGCCCCCCTTTCGAGTATCCTGAGCACCGAGGCCATAAATTATCAGACGGTCTGAACAGTGATGCAGAAGTGATGAGGCTTTGCCTTCTCTTTTAAATGCTTTGCTTATTGGGATATATTGGTTGTGCAATAATATATAACTGTGGGCCTAAATAAATAAATACAAAGCCAGAAGACCGCTTTACTAGAATAGATTTGTAATATCAACAAATACCATTCTATATTAAAGCTCTACATAGTCATTCAAAATTAAAGTAGGGCAGTCGTCTACGTCAACCGTACAATACGGCTTTAAGGTATTGTATTTTATTCTCCTATTTCGGATGCCGTTTTTCAAACAATTTTTTTAAAACTTTATGGTAGTCATTCATACGGTTGAATTACATTACAGCTCTCGTACCTAACACGTTTGGATATGTGAAAATATCACTCTCAGTGACATTGAAAAGCAACTTATCATATTTTCCATCAAGATTTTTTGGCACTAAAACAACTTATTTTAACTTATATATCAGGTATTAGGGCCCTACATCCAACATGAATCTATAAAAAACATAATTCTTTAACAAATACAACGACCGAAACAGAGGAATGCGAAGGCATGTTTCCAGTTACAAAGGTGAGAAGATGACCCTCAAATGTGATGGGCATCTCAAGAGTTCAAGAGTCAGTGAGCTTAATTAAAATTCATAGTCGAGTCCCCTTAGAATTCGAGGCGTATCATGTCCCAACCATAGAACTATAAACATTAGTTTATAGTTCTATGGTCCCAACCTGGAATACACGTACCCCTCGGGGGAACGCAAAGGATCGACTGGGGTTACACAGAAAAAAATCGGTAGTGGCGGACTCAATTTTACACAAGGTCATGTAGCAATGAAAAACTTGAGCGTCGAATCATGGATAAAGCGCTATGTCCACTTGTGTAGAGTAGAACCTCTCTTAACCGACCCCTACGTGGCCAGACTATGGTTGGATAACGAAAAAGGTGGCTTAAACCAAATAATATCAGAAATGTGAGTTAAAAATAATAAAAAGAGCAAAAAATTTTGCAAAGCAATCATTTGTTTCTTACTCAATCAATTACCTAGTAAAGTTATATTACCGTAATATTGTGAAGTAAGACAGTTATGCTAGTAAAAACTGTTAAATAACAAAATTAGCAAACAGAGCATAGTATAAACTGCCTGCACAAAATGTTGAGAGCAACTGACTGAATTTGACTTGCCACAGAAACATATGATTGAAACATGAGTTATTTTAGATCATTATCACAACATCGGCTTTCACGGCGTGAGTTTGTATATTCCTGAAAAATGTTCGGTCAATCCAACAGGCGGTTGATAAACGGCCGGTCAAGAGAGCTTCCACTGTATTTAAAAAAAAATACACATTTAAATCGCTTGACCTCAAATTTAACTATAATCTTTTTTCAAGCTAAAACACTATCACACATTATAACATTAAAACTACGCAGGATATATTTTAATCTCACAAACAGTGAGATAGGAATCACACGTTGTTGTGTCTTCCTGGCCTCTTGGCAGCTTAGGTACAATTACTTTTATAGGTCTACATTGCTTTTGTCTTTTAGTAAAAATATAATATTTTGTCATCTTTTATCACACTAGAACTGTGTGCAATATAGCACTGTCATAACTTAATTCATATTATGATTATGAAGTGTTAAAACATCATATTTGTGTCATTTAACTCTGTGGCGCATCACAAAATATGGATAAGTAGTTGAAAACTAATAAGGAAAAATCAAACATTCTTGATCTTGTGGTGTACCTAAAGATAGTACGATCGCTTTGAATGGTATAATTGTAAGTAATAAACGACTCAGAAAATGTAATAAGCTGAATGTTTTCAACAATGAACCCTGATTTTGAAATGCTAAGAGCATAAAATTAGGCGTAGGGATCGCATTAAGGACAGAATAATAATATAAACTGAAATGTTATGTTAGTTGGTTTTAAACTTAACAAATGCGTTATGTTTTCACATAGAACAATTTTTGGAAAATTTTAAAATCATCTTTTATATTTATACACTGTACTCCTTACTGAAATGCATCAGTAAAAATTGAGATTTTCGGTGTGTGTGTGTGCGTGGAGGGGGGGTACATATTAAATTAACCTTGTGTCAAGGGGTTGGGAACAGGGTTGTCAAGGGCTGATGTTCACAATGAAATGTATGCTAAATTTGTGTCATTCCTGCTCTGATCATGTACAATGCACCATTGGGTATACGCCATTTACCACTGTCCGTCATTTTTATGAATTCCGCAGGTGTATAAATTGTCAGATTTCGCCAGGTAGTCTATTCGGCGCTGAGGAGAAGCATCATTCAGAAGACTCGACATTCGGGAGACAGAATCATGTGTACCATACCCAACTAATGTGTAGGGTAGGCCAACAAAACGTTGTATAATGTGTGGACTGTGTTTGTGCCTTGTCTTCTATTTTAATCTTTGACGAATCCTTCGGTGGATAATAAATTCTTGTATCACTTGACAATGCCCTATTGACATTAAAAAATGTTGTTGATTATATTATATCCAACACAAATTTGAGCTGCTCCACGGTAAAAAGGTATGTGTAGGTATTATTTAAGTCTTTAATATTAGTTCAGGGGCTACTTCAATTAATTTTAATCTGGTAAGGCACTAAATTTATTATCGACATATGAGTAATATTTGGTATGGAGATGGGATGTAGTATTTTTATTTTCGCGCATTCAAGTTGTTCATGTCATCGAGTGTATTTCATACAAATTATTATATTGTGTTTTGCTTAGTTTAGAATAGGCTGTTGAACCTTGAGAAGTGTAACTTTCAATTTGGGACACATGTTTGATTCTGGTTGGTTCCATTTATAGCGAACAAAGCACTGCTTTGCCTCGTTAGAGCGACAACGTAACAAAGACCAATGTTTTACTTTATATAGCAAGGGGGGGGGGGAATTATTTTGTAATAAAAACAATTTAGCAACTATTTTTTATGTATTTTAAAATAATTACTCTTTCTTCCAAGGGCGAGTTTCAAGGCACAAGAGGGTGTCAAGTTATAATTTGAATGATGGTCATTTAGAGCTAAAAGAGTTATTACATAAGTCATAAGTCATCTTTATCCGTTCAAGATACATATTTGAACACATCATAAAATACAAAAACAAATTATATCTATAAAATAAGAGAAAAGTACAGTGATCATCAGGTAAAAAGTTTAAAAAGTTTAACAGCTTAGGTCACTCAACATCGCTTATCAAATAGGGACATAATTCTAAGAAATGTTCTTTTAATTTTCTTTTGAAAGTATTAATATTGTTTATTTCTCTTATTTGGAGCGGTAGTTTATTATAAATTCTTAGACATGTATAATAGGGCCCCTTCTCATAGTTTGTTGTTGAATGATTTGTCACTGACAGCATGCCCCTTGATCTTGTTGGATATTGGTGAAAGTGTCCGTTAGTCACAAAAACCGACCAATTCTGTTTGACAAAAACACAGACCTCATATCCAACAAGTCCAGCAAAAGTTAAAATTCTGAAATTCTTAAATAATGGGAGGCAAGAGTCTGTTTTTCTTAAACCACCCATCACCCTCAGACACCATTTTTGAAGAACAAAAACTCTACGAAAATTTTTAACACTCCAGAAACCCCAAAATATAACCCCGTATCTGAGAACTGATTCTACTTCCAAATTGTCCGCACTTTTTACATGTGAAAGGGAAAAAATTGCATAACATATTATCCACAATGCTTTTACCCCTCGTTGGTTTATCTATATGGACAGTGTATTTAAACACCCCAAGAAGATCACACAGAGATGTTGTGTCTCTATCAGACTTGTTTTGAAATTGAACATTAAAATCTCCACAGATGATAGTTTTAAATTTAGATTCCTGGCAAAAACCAAGTATTTTATAGATGACATTTAAGAATATTTTTAAGTTTCCGCTGGGCGGCCTGTATAATAAGTGTGCTGTAAGTGTGTGTGTGTAAGTGTGCTAAAAAGAGAAAATTTTCAAGGTATCACGATAGTTTATTCAAGGAGCTAAGAAGTAGTATAAAAATTAAAATAAGTGTTGCATATAATGAGTACTTAAAAAATGTTGAAAATTTAATTAACGTTGATTCAAAATATTTTTGGAATTATATTAAGTCAAAGCGTTCTTCTCCATCATCTGATATTGGTAGTATGGAAATGAGATATTGTGGCAATGTAGTATCAAAGGACAAAGTAGCTGACACGTTTGCAGACTTTTTTAAATCTGTTTTCACCAATTCATCTATAAATAATACGGTTTCTTTGTTTGCTGGTTTTCCTAAAGAAAATAGAGAAATTTTCTTTACTGTTCCTGAAGTTGTGGATGCTATAAAAAATAAAAACAAAAAAATCCTCTGGTCCTGATGGTATTCCTTGCTATGTAGTTAAAGGCTGTGGTGAAGTATTAGCTGAACCTCTATGTTTTCTCTTTAATCTTTCAATATTTTCCTGTGTTTTCCCACAAAGGTGGAAGGAAGCAAATGTGGTTCCTATTTTTAAGTCTGGAAAAGCTGAGAATATTGAAAACTATCGTTCTATATCATTGCTTAATTCTTTTGCTAAAGTTTTTGAGTCTCTTTTATACAGGCATATATATAATGCTGTCAAAATGAAAATATCTCCAAAACAACATGGATTTCTCCCCTGTAAATCAACAGTCACAAATTTAATGGAATTTACTTTTGACATATCATCTGAATTAGACACTGGTGGACGCGTAGATGTAATTTATACGGATTTCTCAAAGGCTTTCGATGTTGTTGATCACTCCATTCTATTAAAAAAACTTTCCAAATTTAATTTTTCTTCAGCTTTTGTTAGTTTTATACAATCATACTTAAAAAATCGTTGTCAATTTGTCACGGTTTCAAATTTAAAATCAAGTATGTATTCAAATACGTCAGGTGTCCCTCAAGGCTCAAATCTAGGTCCCTTACTTTTTCTCATATTTATTAACGATCTTCCTAGTGAGATAGTGGATTCAAAATGTCTATTATATGCAGACGACTTGAAATTGTATAGACATATTCGAAACAATATAATGATTCTGCATTATTACAGTCATCACTTGATATCCTTGACTTATGGTGCCAACAAAATAAGTTGTTCCTTAATGTTCGAAAGTGTTTTGTAGTGTCTTATTCAAGGAAAAAAAGATATAGTTCCTTATGGTTATTCAATAAATGGATCAAAACTTCAAGTGGTATCTCAAATAAAAGACTTAGGTGTAATATTTGACTCTTCTTTTAAATTTGAAATCCATATAAATAAAATGATAAATAATGCTTACAGGTTGTTGGGTTTCATAATTCGGAATACAAAATTCTTCACCTCAGTACACTCTATCAGTATGTTATATTTTTCGTTGGTCAGAAGTAGATTTGAATATTGCTCTCTAATTTGGGATCCATTTTCACTAAACAGTATAACTTCTATTGAAATTATTCAAAATAAATTTTTAAGATACTTGTATCATAAAAGATTTAATGTCCCCTGTAATAGAGATTTATCAACAGTTGTTTTAAGAAATTTATTCTCTTTTGATTCCCTTTCAATAAGAAGAAATAAAAGTACAATTTTGTTTTTATTTAAGCTGGTTCATGGTTTTGTTGACAGCCCATTTTTATTAAGTAAAATTAACCTGTACGTTCCCAGAAATAATCTGAGACCATCTTTAGTTTTTTTTATTCCGCATTGCCACACAGTTCAACATTACAATTTATCTTTTTTCAAGGCTTTTAGATTATTAAATTTATACAAAGATGAAATTGATCTGTTTAATTGTAATTTTAGTTTATTTATGAACCAAATGGATAGATTATTTAATTAACTAGTATTTTTTTGTATTAATGTATGTATTGTAAATGTATAATACTGCACTTGTATTTACCGTAATTAATTTTATACATTTGTTAATCCACACACACACAAAGTTGTTCTTTTCTTTGTTTATGCCTAAGTTTATTGTTTGCATGTAATATATTTTCTTGTACTGGTTTAAATATTATATTTTTGTAAATCTTTGTTTGTTTTCAAGATAGCTGTTTTGGGTAATGTCCTGTAGCTATTGTGTAATGAATATGTCAATAAAAAAATAAATAAATAATACAACAACATTTGTGTTAATACTTGATAGTGAAACACCTGAGCTCTCAATATGCATTTCAGTTGAAAGATTTTTAACATAATCGATTTCTTTAGCTTCAAAACATAACTTTGAGAAGACAGCAACTCCCCCATGAATATGAGACTGCCTATTTGCAAAAGAGACAAGATTGTACCCCTTAAAAAAGGTCAAATTTACATTATCATTGTTCAACCAGGTTTCTGAAATACAAACAATATCTGGATTGTGCTCATCTAAAAAGACATTAATTAAATTCAACTTGTTAGAAATACTTTGAGCATTAAAATGAAATAAACTTATTACATTATTTTCTTTTTTTGACTTTTCCCTACAATTATTTTTTGTCTCATTTAATCGCTGTCTAAACAAACTGAATTAGAGTTAACATTGAATGGGGTATTGTGCATCTTATTAGGGCTACCAGTTGACAATAGCTTATAACAAGGTGAGATTGGAGTCAGTGGTGGAAAGTCTATTATAGATGTGAGCAGTGGCAGTGGTGGAGGCGTGCGCTGCAGCAGTGAGAAGGTGGCGGTTATTACAATTATCTTATTCTTCTTCCATTATCTTTTAATTTCACCGGGGCCTGTTAATCATTTTGATAAAATAGTATAAGGCTACATTTCTCAAAATGTCCAATCCTTGGCGTTTTTTTATTGGATTCCTATATCACTACTGATGACATCTTATATGTAGGGTATTGGAGAAATAATTCACACAAAAAATCAAATTCAAATTTTTGACATCCAAGAGATAGAAAGAACCCTTGGCTTATAAGTGGATGGGATTAAACACTCCTTGTTAACTATTTCCAAACTGATGAAACGTAACTAACCGTAATTAAATTGTAGAATTTACACTGTTGTTTATTTGTAAACTTTAAAAACTATAAACAATACTGAAATCATAAAATGTGTCATGCATACAGTATTGTTATTTTTACTCAAAAAGTTTACTTTAATGTAAAATTTAGAGTATTGATGAATTCAAAGAAAAGAAAAGAATACTCGATCATCACTTCACTTTGTATTGAATAAATGATTAATTATTGCAATTAAAACAGAGCTCAAGAGAGGAAGTGAGTTCTCCGTCATTTCAATTTCTCTAAAAGCCCTCTAATTAATGGATCTTCTTATTTTGGTTCATAGTTAATGAATTAATTTTGTAAAGGTAAAATTTCAATAAAAATAATCATATCAGTTTTGTTGTATGAAAACGTATTATTCAGTTTTATTTCTGATCTCAATTTACCACTTAGTAATTTGACAACCATAACTGTGATTGTTTCAAAATGCTTTCCTCCATTCTTTAGTTTTAGTATACCGTGATTAATTTTCTTTCCTACAACAGTAGACCTAGGTTTTCTCCCGCCCTAGGTGAAAGTGTTCCCCTTCCCCCTTCCCCTCCCCCCTTCCCCAAACCCTTGAATTTTAATATAAATATTTACGTTTATGACAAATTAATTAGGTATCAGATAAAGCACTTGCAATCAAAATATTATTTATAGTTCATTGATAACATAACTTGCACAGCAAATAATATATCTATTGCTGAGATTCAGGTTCGGAAATCAAGAAAAATCAGTGTCAAGTTGGGAGCTCTTCACCGCTGATCGGCAGCGCTCTTTACTGCCGTGATAGCTGGCGCTCTTTACTGCCTATGTGGGCGCGTTATTTAACTGTTGTAATCTGGGGAACAATTAATTGTCTATTGAGAGGCGCTCTACGGCGCTCTTTGCTGCCGCGAACTTTTCCACCCATGGGAGTGGACTTCCTACTGGGACTCTTTCCAAGGTCGGAATAACTTTTTAATTTTGATTGCTTGATCTTACAAGTAAGTGGTATGGATTTTCCTTGGAAGCAGTGGACTGTTCTGAATCGATTACACACTGCAGTAGAAAGATGTAATTAATTATTGGAAATACAAATGGGGAATGACAGAAGACCCAGGAACTACATCAAGAGGTGGCAGCGGCGGCGGCGGTGACTGAGATGGCGGGACGGTGACCAACATCCAGGAGAGTGACGGCTGAGGAGACATCGCTAATCCCTCACCAAATGGACAAATGTAAATAAACAAAGTAAAGCTGTGTGTTTAATAAATATAGTTTCATACAATGTGTGTGGTTTAAAAGTTAAAAGTAATGATTTTTATTTTTTTTTTAGTTCATTGAAAATTATGATATTGTTATTTTATTAGAATCATTTATTACAGAGGGGGACTGAGAATCAATAGCCCGAAAATACAGTAACTTTGGAATAGCTAAAAAATTTGCAACTAAAACATCTAATTTTGGCAGAACCGCAGGTGGTATTGTTATTCTTATCAATTAAAAATCCCCGCATGAAAAACGGCTATCCTTTGTTGAAAATGGAGATTTCACGCTTATTAAAATAAATATTGGGGTATCTAGTAAAGATATTTTTCTATTACCAGTTTATTTGAGTCAAAACTTTTTGTATCGCGAGTTTCAACAGGTTTCTTGTTTTAGGGAAGAATGAAAATATTTTACTAATAGGTTACTTAAATGGCGGTTTGGGCGAAAAACTAAATGTTGTGGACGATCTGGTAAGCTCGGAAAATCCTTTATTGTTTGATAAAAGGGTATCAAAAGATAGCATTTTTAAAAGTAAACTGAGAAATATTCTGATTTTGATAGAAAACATGGGTATTTTAAATGTAAGATCTCAAGATGACAAAAGTGGGGAGTTTACATTAATTGGTGGGAGGGGTTGTTCTGTTATAGATCACCATCACAGAACAAACTGTACACGGTTGTTTAAATTTAGTGCATAGTTTTAGGGTGGTAGAACACACTGGCTCGGATCACCTTCCGATTGAAGTCTGTTTGAGAATGAAAACCTCTGATAAGGCAACAGGACAGGAGGATAAGAATCTGTCATTGTTACCGAAATTGAAATGGACGCCTAGAGACTAGTTGCTTTATAAAAAGAGAGTGAGTCAAAATATGTTAAATTAGAGTCTTTGTCATGAGGAGCACAAAAAAAAAGTAAATTCAATTATATAAATTATTTATAAGTCTCGATGAGCTGCAGTGACAAAAAACATGTGATTTATTGTAAAAATAAAACAAAAGTGGTTTGACTATGAGTGTTTGGCTGCGAGAAGGCGCAAATTTAAGCTACTAAATGATTTTCGCACAAATAACACATCAGAAAAAAATGAGTACTTAGATAGACTTGCCATACGTCCCGGTTTTTCACTGTTGTCCCAGTGTTCCGGCCGGTTTTGCTTTTGTCCCGTTTTTTTTATTT
This sequence comes from Neoaliturus tenellus, assembly GCA_030545055.2. Classification (NCBI taxonomy): domain Eukaryota; kingdom Metazoa; phylum Arthropoda; class Insecta; order Hemiptera; family Cicadellidae; genus Neoaliturus; species Neoaliturus tenellus. The sequence goes on from CM061535.1 coordinate 32,891,451, forward strand.
TTTATTTTTTAATTTTTTTTATTGAGAAAACAGTTACTTATTAATAAAAAATAACAATTAGTTTTGTTTTATTTTGTTTTGTTTTATTTAACAACTCTTTACTAATAAAAGTATTACTAAATTAACATGATGATTCAATTTTTAGAATTAAACTAAATTGAAAGTCAAAATTAAATTTGACGTCCGTAAAGTGTTGGATAAAGGTTGGTTGGGTAAGTCTAATGCATTGTGACGTGGAAGAAATGACTAATTGTAAAAAAAGTATGTTCCAGTCAAATATCAATGACAAGAAAAGGCGACATTGTTGTTGCCACAATATTTTGATTCAAGAGGGTGTAGGTCGTATATTTTGAGCATATGTTTTCTAACTATTTTTCTAAATAAGCGAACAAAAATTATAAAACTGCTTTCATTTTATTTTTTAGTTTTAATGAATTGATCATTCTCTTACGGGAGACCGACATTTGAACGGCGCGACATTTGGTAGGCGCTCTTATAACCGCCATTGCGTCGGCCATAGCTGAAGCAAACCCCGCCTCTCCGGCTACAAAATATATAAAATAGGTAAATAAATCCCTCCCCCTAAAATATATTACTGTACCACCATAGCTCAAACAAAGACGCCATTTGGTCGGCTCCGAAACGCACAAGTGCGACATTTGGTCGGCTCCGACGCGCGCGCCATTGCAACGGCCATGGCTGAAAAAGCAAACCCCACCTCTTCGGCCACAAAATATATAAAATGGACAATTTTTTCTGCCAGATTTATGAAGGGAGGGGGAGAAGGAGGGAAGGCACATATCAGGTTTGCCAATTCAAACTTCAATCGTCTCTCATGGCCTGGGCGTCTCTTCGATTGCGCCTTCAAATTTTCTAACTTTTTGAAGTGTTCATCTCTGCTTATGTGTAGCCTACCCAACAATGAAGGAACCAGCCATTCAGTTTTATCTTTTACCGCAGACTTTGTAATTGACAAGGTTTTATGTTCCTCAGTTGTTATTAGTAAGGGGAATAAAGTCGAATCATTCAAACTGTGTATTTATTTTAGGTTCTAATCCAAGAGTATTGAGCGTTTAAACTATCTAGCTACACGGGGAATAGTTTACCTTGTCGCTCGCTCATTAAAATTGTAACAATCAATTTATTTAGAGTAATTTAATTAATTGTGTGTTTGATGAAAATAGTTGATTTTCTACCTAAAATAACTTGTTTGGAATCTTAAATCTCACGAATAAATACCCCCGTCGCAGAAGACCTGCGTACTCAGCGAATTTTCAAATGATTTCGGGATATTGTATTTTCCCCATAAACACTATAGGAATGGGTATGTAGGTTTGCTGCCTTGGGATTTTTTAGGGAATGTTAGTTATGTTTGGAAATGTAATAGTTACGTTAGTTAAATGTCAAACTGTATCAATATTCGGCACTTTTTAAATTTTCCCCATAAACCCCACGTCGGTGAGCCGCCATATGGGTGTTGTAAGCAAATATCAGTTGAACCCTACAAAGTGAATGTACATACTAAATTTTATCAAGTTACTAGAATAAATAAGCGAGATACAGGGGTTTGTTGATTTCCCATAAGATTAACATATAAAACCTATTTTTGGCTTTTCTCCATAACCAAGTCAAGTTAAGGGGGTTAAGTCAAGTTAAAAATTCTACATACTAAATTGTTTTTAAGCTCTTTCAAATGGTTTAGTTCAATTTGTTGAATTTTGAAAATTGTGCTCACAAAAATGCAAAAAAACCCATTTTTGACCCCTTTGAAACCCCATAAAACCCCGTTCCCATAACCCGATCATGCTGGTTTGCGAACTCATGAAAATAGACCTAGTCTTACACCTTCATACCAAATTTCATCAAAATCGGAGGTCCCCTTCAAAAGTTATCAGTACCACGGACACACACACATAAAGGAACTATTATAATATGATAATATGATCAGGAGGATAGCAGCACTGGTGGACCAAAGTCATGTGACGTTCTCTCCCTCGCGGTCAGTGCCGGTAAATGTGTCCCCCACCATGACCCCACTACCTCCCCGCCTGCCGAGACTCTGGGCACCGTGACGAGGGGAAATGTATTATCGTTGAAATAACGCCTACTTAACCTCACATTTCTTAAATATATTTTTTATCAAATACCACCTACCTCTCTCTGATTGGCTACTAATCAATTCATTTCAAGCCGTCTATCCGTCTTAAAATGGCGGATTTAACTGAAAATATTGGGCCGATCAATTGTCGTCAATTTGGTCGGCTAGCCTAAAAATCAACAAAAATATATTTTAAGTGTATATATATTAAGTACCGCCTACTTATCCATGATTGGTTATTCTTCAATGTATTTCAATGTATCAATGTATTTCGAAATAGAGAATTTGACAAAAAATATTGCGCCTATCAATTTGTCCGCCGCGCAAAAGGATGGCACTCCATTCTTACACAATCTTAAACATTTTGCCTTTTTAAAATTAAAATCAAAGATTGTATGTATTTGCTACAATTAAAAATGGTACATTTTTAGTGTAAACTTAAAGTTTCTATATTTGAGTCAACCTAATCTGTCTCCATTTACACCCGTTGGGTTGAGGGGGGGGGGGGGGAAGGGTCAGTTTCATATTGGATGCGAAAAAATGTTGGCAAGCCATAAATGGTTTTAAGCGGAAACCTGAAAACATAGTCGGAAATGTGAAGGCGAATGTCTTCTACAATTATTTTCATAATCTATTGAACCCACCTTTGTTGTTAGACGAGCTAAGTTATGCGGAACCGCTGATAAGGATCGAGTCAATTGACGCGGCCTTTTCAATATCGGAGCTTTAAGCGGTACTGTCTGGCACGAATGACATCAAAGCACCGGGCCGTGACCGAGTACCGTATGTGTTTTTCAAAAAGGCACCAGCTGTGTTTTTAGAAAACTTAATACAAATTTAAAATCAGATGTTTGAAAAAGGCGAAGTAGAGGGAAGTTAAAAAAATTTATTATCTTTCCTTTATTTAAAAAGGCTAATGTCAATGGGTTGAAAATTATAGGGGCTTATAATTTATCGATTGTTTAGGTAAAATTTTTACGGGGACTTTAAATAATAGAATTAACAACTGGGCTCAGGAAAACCATATAATTTCTGAGTTTCAAGTGGGATTTAGGAAAAAAATATTCCACAGTTGATAATGTTTTCAATTTATCTTGCATGATTCACCTTAAACTAGATGAGAAGAAACAAAAATTTTATGACTTTTTTGTCGATTTCAAAGCGGCATTTGACACAATTGATAGAAATGCATTATTCTTTAAATTGTCTTGTTTGGGGTTATTTTCAAAATTGACTAGAGTTATAAAAAATTTATACGACGAAACATCTGCAAGTGTATGATGTGGGGAGGGAATAACTACCAATTGTTGTTTTAACACAACAATTGGTTTAAGGCAAGGTTGTTTATGTTCGCCAACGCTCATTTCTTTGTTTATAAACGATTACCAGATGGGGGTTTTGGGCAAAATTTTGGGGAGTAAAAGTAAATGTTTCAATGCAAGTGGACGATATTGTTATAGTAGTGCCAACGGCAACCGTTCTTCAACACATGATAAGCCGTTTGGAGAAATATTGTGAACTATGGAATTTAAAAGTAAATTTAAATAAATCTAATGTGATGATATCCAGAAAGGGGGAAGGCTGAAGAGAGAAGAGAGGTGGAGAAATTGAAGAGCTAAATCATTATAAATATTTGGGAGTTATGTTCACACCAAAATTATCGTATAGGAAAATAATTTTCAAGAAAGAGTATGGCTGCAAAATAAGCTATAAATTTTGTCTGGGATAAGTTATTGAAAAATAAAAGGGTTCCTTTCAGTGCTAAATATCAAAGTTAAAACGCAATAATCAGAGCGATCCTTTGTTATGCAGGTCAAGTATGGGGTTATCTAGAAAGTGATTTGTTAGAGTCAGTGCAACGATTATTTGTACATGGTTGTTTAGTTTAACTTGCCAAAAAATACTCCGAATTACACACTTTACCTTGAATCTGGTATTGAAAAATTAAGTTTGTTTACTAATCATTTGTATACAAAATATCTTGAAAAAGTATTTAATTTACCTCCAAATAGGTAAATTGTATTTTTGTCGGTAGGTACTTTCGTATTTTGGTGTTGTGATTGGAGGCAATTGGGTGATAAATATAACTTATCAGTGGAGTTTAATTCAGTGTAGGAGCAGTAAAGGGAGGGGTCAGTGTTGTGAAAGCTCAGCTGATAAAGCTGGTCAACACAATGCGAGTTGCTTGGTATGCGGACTGTGAAGGAAAAGCACTCACATCTCATTATCAGGGCCGCCGAGAGGGGGGGGGGGGAGCAGGGGGGGCAGTTTGCCCCGGGCCTCAAGAGACAGGGGGCCTCATCTTTGGGTGTGTTTTTTCTATAGTAGCAAAATGTAATCTCTGCATAGGCTATGAAGTAACAAGATGTATTTTTGAAGACCTATAAAAATCTTCAAACCGTAACAAAGTATAGCCTATGACCTTATGTACAGGCCTATCAGCCTGTATGAGTCTCCTTGGTTTTAAGCACTGTGTCTGTGAACAGACGCCGCGGCGGCGGCGATGCGCCAACAACCTTGTGCTGTGCCGGTATTTGACAGCTACAACATTGCAAAAACATTATATTTTGCAACCGATCCTTCACGGCTTCGACTAATATTGTCGTGTCTGCGTTTGTTGGTTCAAGTAGGCCTATATAAGATAGAAGATGTATAGGCCCATAAGATAAAAGTGTCTTTTAATAATGTCATAAATGAATATGCCACATTGAAGGCAAGAAAGAAACGTTTGCGAGTTGGTTAGTTTTTGTGAACGGTAGCCTACTTAGTTTTGCTTAGGAGCCAACACTGAATTATCTAATGGCTTGGGAGTGAAGTTGAGGGTTGGTCTTGAGTAAATAAGACCTTGCGTAAGCGTAATTCCTTAAATTTTATAAATTAATTATAAAGGAAAAGCAACTAATTATAAGTTCAAAAAGCGTTTAGTAAACAAAAATTGTAATTAATTAACCATTTGAAAATAAAATGCATTTTTATAATTTTCAGTGTAAGCTTAGCAATTTAAAAATACTGTACTTAAGTTAGGCCTAAACCACGATGTAGCTCTCCAATAAGCACTTTCGAACTTAGCCAAAGTGCAAGATTGATCAAATTATTTCATGTAGGCCTACTGTAAACCTAAGTACATTTATCCTATCTATATCTTTTAAAATAATACAAATAAAATATTTATGAATCACTTATGAAAAGAAAGCAAATTGTGTGCACAGGTACAAAATAAATATCCAAAGAAATAAAAATGTGTAGCCAACGGCAGGCAGGGATGGACCGAACGAAGGGCCTCACACCAGAACCCTGCCCCGGGCCACAAAAATTCTCTCGGCGGCCCTGCTCATTATCATAGGCAAAATTTGTTGCTGGATTTTAATTTATGGGGTAACGAATTTTTGAATGACACGTTGAATGTAACCCACATTAGCTGGATAATCAAATGCAGAGGGGAATTAATCAAATTAAACTACAAACCCTGGCTTACCAACCGTAGATATACATGCGCGCAGTGCAGTCTGGCAGAAGATGAGACAACCTATCATTTTGTAGCGAGGTGTCCAATTCCAAAATTAATAAGGAAAAGGTTTTTGGGGAAATTTGTTTTAAGTAATGAGGAGTTTCAATCGTATTTAAATGGGAGTGATTGGCGATGTTTGGCATTGTATTTAAAGTATGTTTGGCAATATAGATGGGGTTGATTGCAGAATTTAATTTAGATTAAAAGTAGTAAGTGGATAGGGTATAGGGGGAATGAACATAGTTTTGGGAGAAAATTATGTGAGGCTGTTTCCATAAAAAAATAAATAAATAAAATAAATAATAAAAAATAAATAATAATAATAACAATGGATATTAATAGTTTCTTAATAAATGATTCTAGAATAGGTAGATTTTCACTTTTTTTAATTGTATTAAATTGTAACTTTACTATTTTTACAGAATTTTTTAAGTTCTCAAATTTTATGAAGGAATATAATTTGTGTTTTTCTCATTTTTTGTTTAAAAGATATTAATTATTATTTATTTTTTGTTTTAAATATGTTATGTTTGTTTTAAATATATGTTTGTTTTATACCTAATAAATTATTAATTTTTTTTCATTGTGTAGAATCTTGAACAAATAAATGAAGTGCAAAGACTGGTGATGCCAACCAAACAGAAGGTCATCTAACCTTATTTTGATGTTGCTATTTGTATGTGTTTTTTTAATATGCCTTGTAAAACAGATGTATATACAAATAAAGCACTTTTCTTCATCTTCTTCTAGTTGTCTATTTAGGGCGCTCTTTACTGACGCGAACTTTTCCACCCATGCGGGAGTGGACTTAATACTGGGACTCTTTCCAAGGTCGGAATAACTTTTTAATTGCTGACCCGATCTTACCAGTAGTCTAAGTGGTATGGATCTTCCTTGGAAGCAGTGGACTGTACTGGATCGATTCCGCACTGCAGTAGTAAGATGTAATTATTGGAAATATGAATGGGGAATGACAGAAAACCAGTCATGCTACTACGGAGCGGAGTTTTAGACTATGACTCACATGGCCACCAAGTGCCCAATGAGTGCTTTTTATGACGGCTTGATCGGTGTGCAAGTGAAGCTGGGCTGCAATGGCTTAGCGCCCTGGATTTAGTTAAATAAAGAGAGATCATAAATGTTTATTTTAGTTTAGTTTTAAATATATTGACGCAAGTGCTATGCACTTCAGAATATCTTTTTTGTTAGAAGTTGGAGGCTTGCTTGAAAGCCAAATTGTATATATAATATATAATCTGCCGTGCCCTTTACCGTCTATTGGGAGTGTTCTTTAAAACTACTGTAATCAGGGGAGCAATTAACTGCCTGTTGAGGGTGCTCTTTACTGTCAATCAGGGACGCTATACTGCCGATTGAAGATGCTCTTTACTGCTTACTAAGCATTATGCCTTTTACAGTCTATTGGGGAAACTACTGCTAGTCAGGGCGAGGGCGGGGGGGTCTTCTTGAAGTTTTTGTGAACCTCAATAAAAATGCTCAAATGGCACATGTAGGGAGTTCGTTCCTCCAGCCTGGAGACACTCATGTTTGATTAGGGCCTATGAATGCAAACGATGAACAATGTCTTGACCTCAATATCTGTATTCTGTAGCTTTTGCAATCCATTTGAAAATTCAACACAAACAATGATTTTTGGTATGAAACAAATTTATTTAGTTGTACAGCCCTTATTAATTTTCCAAAATATTATTACAAGGCTTTAAAGTTGGCTATGGCAAACTCTATTTAGGTATCATGATGGAAAATGTTATTTATTTATTTATTTTTTTTTGAGTCATTAAAATTAGTTATAAGTTTGGTAAAAGTTAAGAAAATGAGATTTTTATGGGTAGTTGGCCTACGTATAAAGAAATTAAAAAAATTTGAATACGGCTGTTTCTGGAAGGACTATTGTTTTATGTAGTGCATAACTGGCTGAACTGCGTATTTTCATTTCATTTTGCACGCATATAGGTGCCTGGCCAGCATATTTTATGATATAACCTTTTAGATATTTTGACACGGCATAAAACGCCCTGTATTGTATATACATTCCTTTATCCCTTTATTTTCCCCTTTCCTTTCAAGTCCTTTTCTTCTTTGGAAACTTTATCAAAAGTTTCTCTACTATTTTAGACACGAATATCCAAATTCATTTCCCTGACCTTGAACAATGTGCAAAACAAAATCACCAAAAGAAGTCCAGGTTATGTAACAACCATTCTTACATGAACAACTCAACTTTTAGTAAACAACTTTGAACCTATCTGAAAGTCAAATAAACTAATTTGGTTAGTTGAAAATCCGTTGCCGTTTCATTATTAAAAGTAAAATACATAAATCTATATTAATTAATTTAACTTAATAAATAAATAAAGTTGTGACAGTAAGTAGTGAAACCCTTGCTTTATAAGCAATTTTTTTTTAAATTCGATTATACTTTATAAATCTAAAATTCGCTGTGTGAAATTTTAAATTCTTAGGATTGAAAATAAGAATTCGGGAATCCATAAAAAGAGCGAAGATATTATGACAGAGAAAGGAACCTTAACCTTAATGTTCCTTTCTCTGAGGATGTTAATACAATAATGCAATGATTAACCGACGCTAGTTTGCGAGAACGGCAAATGTCATTGACAGAACCGTAATTTATCGTCTACAAATCCCTTGGATTTCTCCTACAAAAGCCTTGGTACGAGTGACTTAATTTTTCATCTCTTTATATGTGATAGAATAGTATGGACTAATATAATGTATATTTTAAAGAAGATATTGGTAACACTACAAAAAAGTACAATAATAAATTGTTAAATGGAGCTTGCCTCCAACAATAAATAGCCTAACCTTTAAACAAAATTGCAAAAGTTACAGTCAATGCTAATAAAGAAATTATGTCATATAACGAAAACTGAGTTTGAAACCACAAAGGAACATGGAAGATTAGTATATCGTATGAGATTGATACAGCTAAAAATAGGTACACATATAACTCGCTAAAATAACTGAAGATCAAAAACGTAAGTGTAGTATTGTTATTGGGCAAGTATAATTAATTCAAGTATTTTTCACGAATAGTCTACTGAAAACCTACGAGAAGTAGACACTATCAACCCAATAAGTTTCAAGAAAACTTTGATAACATATGCCTATAGTAAATTGTGAACAGAAATGAATACAATACTGCATTTAATTAAAATCGCAAATTTATTGCCTTAAAAATACCCCCGTTGCAGCAGACCTGCTTACTCGGCGAATTTCCAATGGAATTTCAGATTATTTACTTTATCCATAAAAACACCATAGGATCGAGTATGTAGGTTTGCCACCATATGGGTTTTGTAAGCAAGTATAAGTTAAACCCTATCTAGATAATGTACATACCAAATGTGATTATGTCAATAAATATTTAAGATATATTGTTTTCTTGATTTCCCATAAGAATAACATGGGAAAAACATTTTTGGATTTTCTCCGTAACCATTTAAGATAAGTTAAAAATTCAAAATACTAAATTGTTTGTTTTTTAAGCTCTTTTGAATGGTTTATAGTTAAAATTCGTGAATTTTCTAAATTGAGGTCCAAAAATGCAAAAACCCAATTTTGACCCCTTTGAAACTCTATAAAACCCCGTTCCCATAATCCGACAATGCTGGTTCGCGAACTCATGAAAACAGACCTGGTCTTACACCTTCATACTAAATTTGATCAAAATCGGAGGTCTTCTTCAAAAGTTATTGGTACCACGGAACTTATATATATATATATATGTGTGTGTGTGTGTGTGTGTGTGTGTGTGTGTGTGTGTGTGTGTGTGTGTGTGTGTGTGTGTGTGTGTGTGTGTGTGTGTGTGTGTGTGTGTGTGTGTGTGTGTGTGTGTGTGTGTGTGTGTGTGTGTGTGTGTGTGTGTGTGTGTGTGTGTGTGTGTGTGTGTGTGTGTGTGTGTGTGTGTGTGTGTGTGTGTGTGTGTGTGTGTGTGTGTGTGTGTGTGTGTGTGTGTGTGTTATATATAAATATATATGAAAATGAACGAACGGTATTTTTGGCTTCTGGGGACCTCAAAATGAAAAAGTAAAGTGGTCCCGGGCTTAGGTTTTACCATGCTACTACCGTAATAGCGTATTCCCTATAGGGAAATTCGCTAATAGGCTTTAGTTGAAAATTAGATTTGATTCTATACCATAAAAGGTGCATTACCGTTAATAAGATATAATTATATTTTTTGATTGCTGTATCATATACTTTCAAGCTCGTATTTCCCCAATGGTTGGACTAATTAATTAAAAGGGAGCTGCCAAGCAAAGATACATCGCACTGTCTACATCAACTGTGTGTTTGGAGCTACACACTCTGATGGATTAAATAGAACTGAGATGGAAGATTTGTTTACAGTTTCAGCACAGTCATTAGATGTATACTAGTTTAAATGGAATAAAAAATATAACATATCCATACAGATTATGTAGGGAACTCTAAAAATAAAGTTTAGATAATACCTCCGTCGCAGCCAACCTGCTTACTCAGCGAATTTCTAATTCCATTTTTATTTAATTATATCCCCATGAAATTGAGTATGCAGGTTTTCCGCCATATGGGTTTGGTAAGCAAATATAAGTTAAACTCGGAGGGTTTTGTTGATTCCCCATAAGGCTAACATGAAACATTTTCTCCATAACCATTTAAGTTATGTTAAAAATTCAAAATACTATATTGCTTTTTTAAATATTTTAAATGGTGTGAGTTAAAAATATCAAATTTTATAATCTAAGGTCGATAAAAGCCATTTTTGACCCTTTTTAAACCCCATAAAACCCCGTTTCCCTAGCCCATAATAGTATAATACTGCCAATGGTAATTATGCATGTTCACTAACTCATGAAAAAAGACCTGGTCCTACACCTACATAACAAAATTTCATTATAATCGGAGGACATTATCAAAAGTTATCAGTAATACGGACCCATATAGATATATAAAACTGGACGAATGGTGTTTTTGGCTTCTGGGGACCTCAAAATGAAAAAGTAACATGGTCCTGGGCCAAGGTCCTACCATGGCTACTACCATAATAGCGTATTCCCTGTATGGAAATTCGCTAAAAATTACTTAAATACTGGTTTTGTGTTTCTCTCCTTTAGAGAGAAATGAAATAAACATTTCCAACATAAGAGCAACTTTTATATCTTATATTAAAGAAGCAGTAGGGCGATCAATCATTTGTCTCTGTTCAAGACAGTCCTGATCACTTCTAATCGCAATTTCAGGTCTTCATATCTCATCACTTCTCCTCCTGTGTTTGACTTCCTTAGCCCATCTTTGATATGGGCGTTTGAAAACTAAATATTAAAACACAACTGAATTCAATAACAATAAATAATACGGTAGTTTAATAGCTATTTTGTGTATTAATAGCGCAAAGTACGTCATTGCCACTCGAGAATCGTAGATTCAGCTGACGCTTCGTGCGACCAAAGATTTGGGCATGGGCAGATGTCTGTGCGTAGGCCTTTGTTGATATATACATTTAAAAAATGACTGCTGAAAATGTGTGACCCAATGCAAATAATTATAATAAGGAAATATATACGGTACATATAAGTGCACATGGTTTTTGATGACAAAAATTTCTTCTAACGATAACAACCCGAACGTTGCTGAACAAATTCTTACTAAACAGATTTTATTATTATTATTATTCAAGTTTACATTTTTAACCAGGTTTCTGTAATTAAACACATGAAAATTCAATAATTTACAGTTAAAATTTTTGTAATTTATTGGCAAAGCAAGGCTCATTTTAAATTATAATGATTGTAAGAAAAACTACGAAATAATAATTTAAATTTACTCACCAAAGAATCTTGGGGTTACCCATATCAGATCATTACTTGCACTTCTTAACTCAGAAATCAAAAGAAGGCTGAATTAAGGGAGGCCACTTTATAGATTCGTTCTCGAATTCGATGGGAGGTCCAGTTTGAATCCTTGAATTTCACTGGCCAGCACCCACCGTTGCGGCTCGCTTTGCCTTTACAATAGTGAATATAAAGCCTTTTGCTACTGCCTTAACTTGAATGTCCTAACTTAAAGAAATTTACAAATACAATACAAATGGTACACATTTTCAAAGACATTTTGGTTGGGTCAAAGACTATCCATAAATTCAATTATGGATGTTCACCAAGAAGTCTAGTCTTAGGCTACCGGGTTCAAGTTTGCATTCTACAGAGCCTTTGTGCAAAGCGAGACAACAAAGGAGGCGATGATCTGGATTATTTTGACTTGGTCCTTGTCGTCTTATCCCCCTGTTTCCCACACCACCGTGTGTTATATAAGATAACAGTCAACTATAACAGATGGCCTTACAAAGAAATGCTTGATATAGAAAAAAATGTAGTATTTGAACTATAATTATAACAGTGTGCTTGAAAAAATTAAGTTTCCCTAGTTTTTCTTTTCTTGACATTGACTTGAACCAAAAAAATGTGTTAACCAGAATCTTGAAACCAGAAATAATAATGATAATAGTTAAATAGCTTAAATATTATTTATAGGATAGGTATAGTTAGAAATAGGTTAACCAGAATAATAATTATGGCCAAAAAGTTTTTTTTTCAAACATAAGCTACATGCCGATTAAAATTTTTATTCGATTGCTTAGCAGGTAAAATTACACAATATAGGCTTAAAATTTACCTCGTTTTAAATTGAAATAAGAGACTTTAATTTCTGGTTTTGGAAAAAATAGTGTATAAATAGCTTAAATCGAAGCGAAATCGGCAAATATAGCCTACTTACAGTTTTACCTTTCATTTGGTAGAAAAGTGTGTATATCGGCCCAGTAGTATGGTCAAGCTCTCTGTCATAAGTTTTAATAATTTGCTCTATGTCAATCCTTAAGAAAATGCCATTTACATTTTTACACAATTGACGTAAATATTTTCAAAATACAAATAAAACCTGTACGCATATAGGACCGCTAACCATTATCGTGTTGTGACCCGCGTGTAAATCGGTCAAGTAGTATGGCCAGGCTTGATGTCATAAGGTTTAAAATTTGGCACTACCATTAAAAATTTCCAAAAGAAAAGTTAATTTTTAATTTTTGACCCAATAAATGAATGTTTAAAAATGCAAATAAAACCTTCATCTATGTATGGGACCGCCAACTTGGTTTTGGGACAACGCACGTGTAAATTGGTTCAGTATAACGGTCAGGGTCGGACAGTAGAACTGTCATTAGGTTTGAAAAAGTTATTTTTTTATATAAGATGGCTGGCAACTGTGGAGTGCGTACAAATGCTGTTGATGGAGAGGAAAGTGTAAAATTTTGCGGGAAACTGAGATAGGTCGTTCTAAACAGACTGTTTGCCAAATTCATTGTCAACCCAATGTCAATCCCTCTCAGAGAAATACCTTTTATGTTTTATTACTTTACCTTTTTAAATATCGAGAAATATGTATTGAAAAATGATGGGTGCTATAAAAACGTTTTAATGATTATATTATAATGTTGTGTTTAAATTCATATTAACCCAGTTTTGATTCCTACCAAAAGCGATATAAAGTGCATAATCATAAGTTTCTAACCTGGTATCTTAAAATTTAGTGTGATATATCGATGCCTAAGGGTAGTAAAAGGCATTATTATTTTTTACCAATGACATTTGGAATAAAGTAAAATGTTTAACGTTAAATGTTTAAAGCTAATGCGATAAGTGTTGTTTCTTAAACAGAAAAAAGAATTACTAGAATAAACTTCTAGTTTTTCTATACAGATATTGTTGTTAAAAAATATTTAACTAGATCCCTCTAGTTAAAAGCTTAGCTCTAACTAGATCCCTCAGCTCTAGAGGTGAGCTCTAGGCGGGGTGGAGGCAGAGACATCGTATCAGTGTGTTGAGCTTTTATACACAGCGCCCTTGTAGCACCGATATAAATAAACACAAAACAATGATACATTGTGTCTGCAGTAGTCATACACACTAAACCTTTATTATTAGCCAAATCGGGTAACATTGTTAATAATAATAATGGATCAACCATAAATTTATGATTCAGACGCAAAAACTTTAGCAAATATTACTTTGGGAACGATTTTATTGGTTTATAAAAATATTTTTATCAATTATGTTACTTTACACTTAACTAAAGTTACACGTAGAGTGCAACTGACTTAATTTTGTCGCTGCCAGTGTAAGCGTCCGTCGATCTGGACCGATCAATATATATCAAATATTAATATATATCTTTAAAATTATAAAGATTTTATAACTTTTATTGAAAAATCGTAAGCTATCGCCATGCCTCGCAAATATAAATAGATTTTCAACATAGAAACACAATTACAACTAGAAGACTGCATGTACCTCCAAAAAGAAGGATTTTCCATAAAATCAAAGATTTATTATGTCCCAAAAGAAAATGCAATTAATCATATGAGACTGAATATTTAGTCATTCTAATCCCTATCTGCAGTATGTTATTACACTTTTGCTTTGATTTCCATAGGACTTTTTTTAATAATACCTGACTCTTCGTAATGGAACAAATATTTTATTAGAAAATAATACATAAATTCAGTTAATGGTTACAAAATGCCTTAAGGTATCAAAATTTAAGAATCTTCCTAATTATTAAAATAATGAAAAAGGAAATAGTCACTGTAACACAAATGTAAAACATAACTAAAAGTCCTTTACAGACGAAAAGAAAACTCTCAGAAACTGTGGTTTGAAGTCAAGTGGAAATCGTAAAAACGATTTGACAAATGATAAACTTGAAGCAAAAAGAAAAAGTAAAGTAAGGAAATTTTTACTAAACAACAACAAAATATTTAGTGATTGTAAATCAAAACTATCTTTCAGTAATTTTGGCACGGTTCTGTTCATATTTTGGCTACCCCCATTCCGCGTGCACTTAAATTATAATTCTTGTTGTTCCTTGTTGGTGAAATGGTGGGGATAATTAAAAGGATGCTTACTACTTGAGAGGCCTTGTAGTAATTACATTAATTGTGTTTTGCAGTTTCCACTTTCCATGCCGTTAAATTTGAATAGTACCTAAGCGGGAGAAAAAGCAGCTTAATTAAGTATTGTATTACCTGTTAATTAAGTTTAAATTCAGTTTTGAGCTCTTTATAGAATTTCTTCAGGGTAATTCATAGCAACCCAATGCTTTTCAAAGAGCAGTACAATGTTAATCTACTTATTGGTACTGAATATACACGGTGGAATAAAGTTAGTTTTAATCTGAACACGAAAGTATAATATTGACACAAATATAATAAAACTGTGATTTTAAAATTTTATGTAAACGAGTTTTCCAACAGAGGTATCTTCACATTTTTCTTTAAACTCGGTACTTTTTTTCGTAAAATCTCAGTTTAAGAATATACATTTTCTCAGCTTTAAACAGGAAAACTCAATGATTTGTCAAGTGTAAATACCTTTCTCTGGAAACCAATTTTGATTTTTCATGAAACTGTTTTTCAAGAATTAAAAATGTTATTACTTCTGAAATTTAAATTAGGCTTAAATGTTATTAATATGTACTAACCTTAGATGGTGGTTGTTCACAGACGAGTTTCTTAACCAGAGGGAACAGTTCCCATAGTAATGTATCAACCCGACGAACTTAAAGCCATTATTTTAATTTATGGTTTGTTGCCTGATTGGTTTTGGATTTACTGTAGTTTTAAGAAGATTTTTTTGCTCATGTTTGAACATTATCTGTTTACTTTGCTTTGATCTACATGTTGCCCATTTTATTAGGTCAGCCATTCTCTCTCTCAATATCTTAGCCAATAGATGTACACATAAACTGTGATGCTAAAAGCATAGTTTATCAACTAAAATTATGTTCTGTCTAGGCCCTCGGCTACACATGACACTCATCGTTTTGGCCAAACAGATGTAAGATATTTACATTAATTTGGCATAGGTTTTAAAATTTCTCTCATTGCATTGGGTTAATCCATAAACTTAAAAAAACTTCTTTCCTTTCAAATTAATAGAATTTTCCTGAGTTAAAGTGTACATATCTGTTTGTAATGCTAGAAATTCCTATAAGCGCTATCAATTCTCATCCACACCAGCCCTTCTCTTATATTTTAAAGTTCTATTTAGACTTAAAGCTCTTAGAACTTCGTCCATTCATCTAAATTATTTTAAATTATATCTGAAAAGATAACATTAAACTTACGACTATATTCAAAAACTATTTTTTTGGCTAATATGTGGGTTTAAATTGTTTTGATGCCGACTCACATTTTTGAACTAAAGAATATGAAGATTAAAAAAGTACAGATCTTTTATGACTGTGCATTTATATCTTGAGATAGGCCTATGAATTACGATATAAGTTATCAATGGTTATTCATAGAATCTTTTTCAACTTAGTGTATTTTGACGAGGAAATAAATGCAGTAACTATTTTTTTTTTTCAATAATGTTGAAAATCGTTGGAGAAGTATCGCTTCTGATATTAGCCAGATAAGTACAGTAAAATAGGTTAGAAAATTATTATTTCAGAAACACAAGTATACATTATTAAATTTCTACTTTTTGTAGAAATAGTGCATAACTTAGTATTTTTGTGTATATTTTGTTCAAAGAAAGAAATGTCCGTAGGTCTGTATATTGTTTCCTTCTAAGTGATCAACACTAAATTTAGTGGATAGCCAATAAAAGCATACATTCTCTCCAAGATATAAATTTAGGTAAAAGATTTATCTAGGTGATCTTGATTTTATTAGACAAAAAATTAAAAATTTCTAAATTAAGTATTCCTAAGGGTTGAGAATCATTGTTTTAAAGATAAAACAAGCATCGAAGAAACATATTATATAAATAATTAATTTGTGTAAACGCTCAAAGCACATTAAAGTTACAGGTGGACGAGCGGAAGCTGTTAACTGGAAGGACTGACCCATGAATAATTAAATCAACCGCCATCGACAAGGCCCACAGAAGGCGACCTGTGTTAGCCGATGTACTTGAAAGGACTGTCAGTAAACAACTTAATCATTGTCCTCAGAGTCACTTACAGTACAAGAAATTTTAGCTTTAATTGGTATTGTGTTTTGGTTATAAAACGATTCTGATTATCTGTTTATTAAAGTAGTATTAACTATATTAAGCTGTATAAAGTCTTTTCAGCACCTATACATGGATACATACTGCTATTTTCGACCCGGTCGATATTTTGAGGTTGGGTATGTCGCATAGTGCTCTACTACGTATGACTTTTAATTTAATGTGCATTTAATGTGGATATCAACCTATTTTTACATTTAAGATTTTCAAAACTTCCTCATTTGGCTGTCCCTTCTAATCGTGAAATGACAAATATCAGCCTCCAAAAAAGTTCTTTATACCTCAAACCAACCCACAGAATGTTACTGTCACATTTACACGAATAAAAAAAGACCTTCCCGGGACTTTATTGACAACCGGAATTAGTGAAAATTAAAAAAAATCAACTGTTCTGTGATTATAATTAATTTTGAATGCATTAATTAGTTTTGGTCAACCAGTTGGCACAGTGGTGATTGAACCAAGTCATGCGCCTGGTGGAGGGCTGGATGCTCGATCACGGTCTCCAGCTTGCAATCTTCAAAACGGAGATTGTAATGGTGACAACAATTCTCAACAATTCTACCAATGTAGGTGAGTGAAATAGTGATGGAACACAGAGGACTGACAAGTACATAGAGGTGACGATGAACAACAACCTTACCTATTGGGATCAAGCATGAGAGTGCACGTGAAAAGGAAGCAGAAGTAACCTCAAAACTCGGAAGGGTGATAGCCAAAGTTTGCGGACCGAGACAGGGGGATCGGAAGCTGATGCTACAATCAGCACAGGACATCATGCTCTATGGATAGAAATCTGGGGAGATCCGACAAAGTTAAAGAAATAACAAACTCGTATGCTAGTTGTGCAGCGACGTGGCCCTCTGAGAGTCTCGTCAACGCACAGAACGGTCTCTGAAGCAGCTGTGCTAGTCATTGCGGGAGTTATCCCTATTGGATTGCTAGTCCAAGAAAAAAATTAATAGGGACAAGAGCGCCAGATGCGGAGCGAGCGAATGCCGTGGACCTGGCCCTCGGCCAGACGATGGCCACTTGACGACGTCGATGGGATGAAGAGACACCGAAAGGTGGCCTCACCAGGGATCTTGAATCGTGACTTTGCTGTAGCCACGCAGAAGTCAACTTCTACCTCACCCAGTTCGTAACTGGTCATGGATACTTCCGCCATCGAATGGGCAAAGTTAACTTTCCCCAATGGGCACTGCGGACACGATGAAGATGACGTTCAACTCACTTTCTTTGTGTGAAGTCTTTTCGACGGAGAAAGAACTGCCCTCGCGGCTCCACTTGGGGTCATTGACTCCTCTGAAAACATTGTGGGAAAGATGCTGCAGGAAATTGTTGGAATGCAGTGGTGGACTTCGTTCTGTAAATATTGCGTCAAAAAAGGTGTCTAGACAGCTGTCTAGAATGACCTGACAGGTATCCGAAAGGACAGGACGAAGTTTGATGAGCATAGATGGAAACCAATCCCAAAATGAACAGAGGTCACAGATTGCGATGTCGGAATGAGCAGATACTCGGGTTGATCGCAGCGACGTGGTGGCAGCGCAAGGGGTTTTTACCATACAATATCGCGCTACGTCAGTTCGTATCCTGTTTTTTTTCGTTTTGTGTCCAATACCAACAATTAAACATTCAAAATCGTCACTCGACATCACCCGTCAAAGGATCTGCATCATCTCTGATCAACTCAATTTAACAGATCGCTACCGCTATACTTAGCTCTTGCCAGCAATGAAGATCGACCCCAGTATCTTCTCCGTTTTTTTTACATTAAGTAATAATAACACAAGCTGCCGCAGCAAGTATACAACCACTCGGCACTCGACATTATACACACTGACTGATCATTTAGTTGCAAGTTACAGTCGCAAACTGTGTTCAGTAGCAAGCACAAGTTGCAATCTTCTATCTGCAACTAGATCCTGCAATCGAGATTGCCGATAAAAGTCTGCAACTCCGGTGTAAACGCGGCTTAAGACCAATAATTCTATGTGGCTCAATGCCGATGCTTGTCACTCTGGTCACCGGAGTGGAAGGTTCATTTAATGAACTGAGGTGCCATTTTCTTTCTTTCGTAAAAACATTTAAAAAATATTCGCTTTCGTACATATTTTAGTTAACAAATAATGTTCTTGGCATTTTGCGTAATTTTAGTCACATCCACCTAAACTGAAAAATGTAATTTCATTTTTGTAAACAAGTATAGGCTACAATGACTTAAACATTTTTCAAAGTTTATTAAACATCGTACCAAAATAATTATTGAATTAATTTTAGTTTTGTGAGTAAATTGGCCGTTTTTAGTAAGACAAAAAAGTTATAATGCTGGTATAAGGAAAAAAGCTTTGATTTACAAAACCGAGTAAATTGGGAAACATCTTATGTGAAACTTCCCTTGAGTGGACGTCATTTCTTGAATTACCATCAAGATGAAAGAACCAACGTGCATTGCGTAGAAGGCGTAGAATTTTTATCTAAGAACTGTTAAAACATTATTTATACTAGTAAGGTTCATGAAAGTAAAATGGGTAGTCTTAAAAATGCTCTAACATTATTAAATAAATCATAAAAAATATATGTCATAATAAAAACTTACGAATTCAACAATAGTGAAGGTTTATACAGTTAAATATTTTAAACCAAAAATAGCTCATATTAAAACTGCCCCTCATTAGAGCCCATTTAGGAAGGGTTAAATTATTAAGAGCCCCGATAAGGTAATCAATTTTAACCGTCCTGATTCACCTCGTTTCAAGAAATCGTTCCAAGATAGAGAAAGAAAAGGAAGATATGATGTTGTAACTTCAATGCATATAATCTTAAAGTGATACTAGCTTATTGAAATGTAGAGAAGAAATAGTTTTTATATGGTAGAAAATTTAAGTTTCACAATATTTAAATAGGATTTCATCAAAGCTGATGAGTAAATTTTCAATTCTATCCGACTCATTGTTGTTATTCTTATACCTGCATTAGAATATAATAATTAAGTATCAACTAACACAAAATAACGTATATGCCTTACAAAAACTAAGGTCAATTATATTATTTTCTGCAACAGTAAATACTGTTCGCTCCATAATCATTGGTTAGGATTACTTTTTTTGATTAGGACAGGATCACCAAACTACTCATAATTATTGCCAATTATAATTACATAAAATGAATTAATTTTTATTAATTAATAGAAATGCATTAAAAAATAATAATTGGAAACGATTGAATAGTTAATAGATTATTTAACTTAAAATAAAAATAACAAAGAAAATCTGGAAAGATTTCCTGAATAGATTTGGAAGACTAATAAACTATATTTAATAGCTTAAATGTTCAATTCCCGCTCTTTGGTCGTCAGTGAAGTGACTGACGTCTTTCTGTGCAGTGTTCTGTAAACAAAGAACACGCATTGGATATAACGACGTAGGCCATTTGATATCGAGATCATTTCTTCGTAAACGGAGGACAAAATCGGAAAATATTCAAAACCTTTATCTGTTTAGCGAGAGACTCAGTTTGGTTTCCTTTATTATATTAAACCAACAAAGACGTAATATTAGATCTTCGAGGAACAAAATATGTAGCAGCGAATCTTTGGGGAAACATTGTCTTCATGGCATATCTATAATATCTTAGGAAATGTGTGTCCTTTTCACAGGTGTTTAGTAGGCTTACTCTAAATTTACTTCATAGTAATCAAGGCTTTTTAAAAAAAATCATAGTAATTTACTATGGGACATGTACAAACTTTTTAATGTTGCCCTGCTGTTATGGATGTATGCTACGTCAAAGTAAAATGTTGGAATATTACTTATTCTGACACATTGATACAGTCGTCTGTATTTTGATTTAGTTTAAAAATGTTCTGTATCCTCCTTACATTGTACAATAGGCGTGTGCTAATACGCTACAGTTTACATATTTATTATATATGCTAATAAACGTTAGGTTGTTACATATTTTGTTTTGTAAATTTTATATAAATAATATATAAAGAATAAAAACAATTTTAACAAAATAAATCCTTGTCACAGTATGTTGTCATGGAGCTATAATGCATTAAGTTGCGTGTCTTACAGGAATATAATAAAAAATAATCAAATAAATCATATGTTAAAGATAGTACTCTAAAAGCTAAGGAGAGGAAGTCTTCCATTACGTGTTAATTTTCTGTTTCTAAATTTAATAGTGACATATTTAAACTTAAATATGCTACAAAGTAAAACTTTTCTATATTCCTCTAACAACGAAGATTAAGTTTACTATGTAATCGCAGATGTAGTAAAAAAAGGTAAAAACTGTCTATATACAATTAAAACTAGCAATAGCAGTCTTTTAACTATATTCATAAAAAACGGACAAAATATAATAATTTTTCTGAATATGTTTATTGATATTATTTTTTTTTTTAACAGAAATCATTCACTATAGTTCTGAATCTTCAAAATAAAATTATATTAAACCAACTATAAAAATAAAGAGAATAGACTATAAGAATTTCCAATTTTTTTTAAAGTTTTTATAAATATGAATACCTCAAATGTGGTACTTTTTTAATTAGTTCTTTTGTGGTAACTATACCACAACTTAACGCATGTTGTTTAAATCAAAACGATGGAAGTATTAACTAAGGACGTAAAAATTATTTGCATCTCGTTAGATGTGAACTTTTATGCAGTTTCTGATTTGCAATCAAATAATTTTATTGACTGTGAATGATTAATGATATCACCTACATGACACAACTAACAATAGTATTGTTCTTATCTTATAAGAATAAAAATCCGCTAACATTTGAATCACATTTTCTAGCTGCTGTAGGTTCATGATGAGACTGTTTTATTTACTTTATGTTTTTCATCTCGCTGTGTTTAAAATAAATTATTGCACTTGTAGGGGATTAGACTACATGTACACTTTTGACATCCATAAGGAAAACGGCATGGACGAACTCCCCAAGGATTCGGCTCCGCTATTTAGAAGACGTCGTTGTAAGGATATAGATGAAGTGGTAATTTCAAGCATTATTATAACTTTAATGTCACGTAAATGTAAATATTAACCGAATTACTCTGCACACGAATAACCGATAACGATAACTTATCTTTCTATGCCGATTTTTGATCTGTCATTTAGAATATCCTTTACAGATATTTATCTTAACAGATTTATTAGTTAAATATTAAAAAAATAATCACATAACATTAAGTTAATTTGATTATAAAATCAACTACAAATGCCATTAAAGAATAATCGTCGACATTGTTTAATATGGAAAATAATTATCACGATGAACACTAAAATCACTAAAGTGCTTTTTGCGCCACTAAAAAGTGTGATTTGCAATTATAATAACATTTTTAAAAGATATAACGTATAATGTAAGACTAGAATATTAAGAAAATAAATAAAGTTTATTCTTGAGTTTTAGATATTTAAGATTTTTATAATTTAGCGTGCTATATATTATAAACGATACTTTTTCATTATTGCTTTAATTTTTATATCCCTAAAATCCAACATTTAAAAGGTTATTAACCTTAAAAAAGCTAAGATTAAGAATTTTCGAAATATTGTTTAACTCTATTACAAAAGGTTAGTCCCCCAAAAATTCTGAGGCAGTCTAAAAAAAAGACTTTTTTCGTATGTAAAATTTCGTATATCTACTTTTTAAATCAATTTACTGATTCTGTTTTTAATTCTTTTTTTATAATTTTGGGACACTTAATTCAATAACTGCACTGCTTTAGCACATAGACAAAAAAATTAAATTAAATGCTATGTTATGAAAAGAATTATAACAAAATATTTTTAGTTGACTCCTAAAAAATAACAATTTTAGAATTTTACTTGACAAAATTTAAATAGTTTATTTGTTTAGCACTGCCATCTAAACTATACGTCCTAAAAGGCCTTACTACTGCTATAAAAAAATAAAACAACGCTATAGTTCAGGTTAATATTGATATCTCCATCCGTTAACCACCAAGAAAGACTTTTGTGGTATATTTTAGCAATTATAACTGAGGGTGTTTGCTGGTTTTGATAGAAATGGCTGGTCGTACTAAAATCACAAAATTACATTTTTAAAGATCTTTAAACGTACCACAAATTCTGTCTGTGGTGTTTTGCTCCATGTCCCCTCCTTTAACAGGTTTTTAAAACTTTTTAAGGGACTATGATTTTTGGTTACGTTGAGCTTAGCGGCCAAACGTTTTCCAATATTGAAGAATTATGTTAGGTTATAGAAATATCTTCAGTAACCTCAAACAACAAATAACGAAGTAAAATTGATTTTACTTACAGGTTGATTAACAAGAATATGCAGATACTTAAATCGGAAGTTGATTCTACACATGAAAATAAGCAAATAAGACCGTATAAACATATGTCCTCAAATCTTAATTCAACCACTAGCCACAATTTTGTATTTTACACTTAATTTCCGTTACGGATTGATGTATTGACTTCATATTTGGAATTGAATTTTATCACAACAATGTTAGTTTCCAGAAAATTTTTATCCATATGTGTATTTTTAAAATAGTGGCCATTAAAAATTTTCAAAGGCGAATATGTAAGAAACAAATGAAAAAATACCCCTTCGCAGCATACCTGCGTACACAGCGAATTTCAAAACAAATTTAAAGTTTTGTATTTTCCCCTTAACACCATGGGAATGAGTATGTAGGTTTGCTGCCAGGGTATGTTGTTAGAAAATGTTTGTTGTTAGGAAATGTAATGGTTAGGTAAGGTAAATGTAAAATTTTATTAATATCGTCACTTTTTAATTTTCAATATTAAACAATAGGGTTGAGTGTGTAGATTTACCGCCATATGGGTGTTGTAAGCAAATATCAGTTAAACTCTTCCTACTGAATGTACATACCAAATTTTACCAATTTATGTCAATAAATAAGCGAGATACAGGGTTTTATTGATATCCCATAAGATTAACATGGGAACCCTATTTTCTACTTTTCTCTGGAATCTGTTAAGCTAAATTACAAATTAAAATACCAAATTGTATGTTTTATAAGTCCTTTTGAATGGTTTTAGTTACAATTCTTGAATGTTGAAAATTGAGGTACGAAAATGATAAATACCCATTTTTGACCACCTAAAAAGCCCACAAAACCCCGTCCTCATTATACGACAATACTGGTTCGCGAACTCATGAAAATATATGAATCTTATGAATCAAGAGATTTTCACGTAATGTGGCTTTTGTACAATTTTATTATGTTTTTTTCGTTATGAAAATAAGCTTTTGTTAAATATATTGATGTTTTTGTTTTGTTTTCGTATTTCAGTGCAGCAAGAACAAGGACTGCTGTTCAGGATTTTATTGCTCAGATTTCTTATTCTGGGATGGAATCTGCCGCTCAATATATAATCGCTACTAAATGTTGTGAACAAAATTGTTGATCTAGCCTATTTCATTGCTAATAAAATCTTGAATAAAATTGTTTTGATTTATTCACATGTAGCAGTTCAATTCTACAATTGATTAGTCTCCATAAGGGACGGAAATTCTTTTTGATCGATCGCTTTTCTACTGTTTTTAGACAAAATACCTCGTGTGTTATACAATCAGCTTATTGAAAGCTTGTAAAATAAATTACATCGCAAACCTGTCGAAATGTTGATTTTGTATTTTAAAAAGTAAGATAATGTTAAAGTGAATAAAACCTTCTAATATAAAAGTGTTTAGCTTGTATTTGGTACAAACTGCATGTAAGTCGGTCCATTGGAAGTTTCTAACGAACTGTCCAAAGGATTGAAAAAGTTTACTTTTCCCCATGTTTAATTTCCATAAGAAAAGTTTATTTTTAATTTTCAATCAATTCCTTACTGTTTCAAATATATTATATGCCCCTCCACTTGACGGCAAACAGTTTTTGATAAATAATAATAATATAAGAAGAAAATAACTGCTCTCTAAGCGAATGAGGGAGGGAAAACTACCACTCCTGGCTATGTTATTAATGTAATAACCCTATTCCATTCCCTCATGAAAAAAGGCTTGCATTTTAAGACAGTTTTTTTTTTTTTTAATTATTTTCCATCAGTCAAGAAAAAAAACATTTTCTGATACCTTTCCCTTGTTATAAATACAGATATCACTGCAAGTAGCCTTTAAAATACCATACCTAGAAAAAGAGCCATTTATGAAAAGAATAAATGGAATTGTATCTTTAAAAGATGAGACTGGTTTGCTTTGCAAAATTCATTAAAAATAAAGCATATTTTATTTAAGAAATTTATTACTAAAAAATTAGTATTTACTATTTTTTCCAAATTTATAATTAGTTTTTATACAAAATTAAATAATTCTTTAAGTTAAAACAAAATATTTTTCAAATAAAATTAATGGTGATGATTCATGTTGCATTTATAACAACAATATCTTTCTATGCCACGTAAATCGTGTATGATATCAAAATTAATTGATGTTCAACGGTGCATTTCAACTTATTAATTTCAAGTTTCAATTAAATTTTCATGAGCCATTAATCGAACAAAATTAATTTTTTAACCAACCATGAAGTCTTAAATCATATTTATAATCATACCTGTTCATCTCGCCTACTTGTCAAACACGTGTTTAAAGCAACAATCATAACTATTCAAGTCAACAATGGAATTAAACATCACAAATTTCTTAAATTTATTTATAATTTTGGTTGTTTTCAGATTATCATTAGTTTTGGATTCTGATGTCGTCATTTGCACCAAGAGAAATTGAAAAGTTTCCTATATCCTATATTCTAATAATAGTAAAGTCTATTCGTATGCAAACTTTCTCTCAACTTTTACAATAACTTACTTCTGGGGAAAAATTACTATTTATAAAGGTCTCTATGCTAGGAAAAAACTTATTTCGTTATTATCTTGATTTGGAATTCTGAAAATTTTAACATTCGTACTATGGAGCTAAAAATCAAAACAAAGAAAAGCTAAAAACAGCTTACTCAACTACAAAAGTACAAACCCCGTATTCTATTACGAACATTGGTTTTGCATTGTAGCCGTTTTTTGAATTAACGAATAAAACTATAACAAAAATAGTTTAACAGTTTTTAATGAACTTTATAGTAATGGTTATAATTGTTAAGGTAAATAAAATAAAGTAAGAAAATGTAATTTGTTGAAATTCAATAAAAACAAAATACTGTAATATTTAACCATAGTAAAATTAGCTGATAATAAGTGGAGTGAAACCCACGTCCTACATTTTCAGCAGGTGGCCCAGAAAATTAATACTGGAGTGCAGCACCTTTAGGCACGTATTAAAAAGGGCGAGTTTGACGTGGGGCGGGTAAGCGAAGCGAACGAGCTCGTTTTGACAAGAAACAAACTTATTTGGACTTGGAACTGTAAGATAACCTTACGTGAATCTATGAATTATTACTGTATTGCGCATTGAATGACCAATGGTCTTGAAATTACTTCCCTATCCTAATCTTTAAGTAAAAAACCCTTTTCCAAGTCTATTTCTTCTGCTATTTTTTCATTTGCATTATGTTCTATTTATTTATAATATTTCATCTTTAAAAGTTCTAAACAAATACAAATCCACTATACATTTTGCAAGTATTCACTCCTCCTCTCTGTCATGTGTTCCATTTTGTGAAGAAACGTTCTCCTTGCTGCCGTTTATACTGTTTAGCCCTACATTTGTCTCGCAAGCTTCAACAACAGTTAAAAATTTCAATTCTCACCTTTGCTGACTGGTCAAAATAAACAAAGTGAGCAATACACCAATCTTCGATTATATAGATAATCAAAGTGATTATCTATATTGAGCAGTCCTCCACGACTAGGAGTTTCTTCTTCTTCCGACTCTTTTTGACGATTCCAAAGATTCTCATGCGATTAAGTCTATTTCTTTTTCAATGCTCTCTTTACTTAATGTTTCTTCATCCTCCTTCCAAATTTTGTTCATGTTGAGACAATGAAACTTCACGATTCTGGAATGTTACCAATAACGTATTTTCAAAAAGGGGGAAGGTTGTTTTAACAACAAAATTGATGCATGTATGAAAATTAATGTTTTACCATAAAACTATTTTTAACATTGTGACATTAAAATAGAAGTTTTGGTTTAGATGTTGAACATGACAGTAAATGGAGATATCCCTTGGCCGCACGCTCACCAGATTTGAAGGCTCCTGATATTTTGGAGCTGTATTAAATGCAGAATTTTACATGATGATATGCCAGAAACCAAGGAAGATCTGGAAAAGCTAATTTAAGAAGACTCCAAAAGAATGAAAACCATAAAGTGTCAATATGGTTTCATTATTGGTTTTGCACACATTTTTGGACTCTTAAGCCACTAAAGGACTTTCAGCACCATCTCCAACGAAATTATATATTTTTTTCAACTTAATTGGTTTTTTCGATCTTCTTGTACTCTGTGTCACGTTCTCCTGGAAGAATTAGCCTTAAATAAGAAGTTAGGAGATGTAAAATATAGTGCATGGGTTACCATTTAATTTAATATCTCCATTTACTGTTTTAATAATACCTCTCATTTTATTAAGATTAATATAAAAAAGTCCATTAAGGGTGATTTTTCAAAATCGCGCTTTTTCATTGACCTATTGCATCACCCTTTATTATATTTTATTCCACACCTTCGTCCTATATATAATCTTTTTCATCCTTTACAGTAATCTCTTCTTGCTGAACATTTAATGGTATTTGAAATATTGGTTTGGATAGCCACTGTTGTCCAACGGAGCCATAGCGGTCTAATGTCCAAACTGCCTAATGATGTGTTAAGTTATTGTAATTTTAAAGTTGTACAATAAGAAGTAAGTAAGCCATGGGTTCCAGTTTCAACCCAAAGTTATAAAAATGTAAGACACTTCATAAAAGCATTACTAAAGCATTAAAGCACGGTCCTAAATATATTTTCCGATACTTTAATGAAATTTATATATATCATACAGTTTATCTCCCCACTTTTCTTATAAAATGATTTGTTTCATGAATAATAGAAAACAAAATGGAACACTCTCTTTCCGATTATCATACCAATTGCGGTAAATAATTTTGACGAGTGTAAATAGATTTAAAAATAAATATTTTAACATTGAATGATAACAACCAATATGTCTTCTATATTTGCTCAAGGCTATGTGTTGAAGAAGCGAGATGATGATCGATTGATAGTCTCCTGTCAGACTCAGACGCAGTCCCACATTCTTCTGATGATGAATTCATCCGTCCACTTTCACCCACGTGTCGTATCTGTATTACAACATGCGTAGTATCCTGAACCAATAGACTAAATTAAAAAAGAATATTCAATAGGAAAAAACATTTTTTTTTGGATTTGTAGGCCTAAACTCAAGAAGACCATTATCAGAATTAACGTTTTTTATACAATCTAGTCCGGGGTGGGGTGGATGACGCCGCATGCTTGGCGTCTCTCTGCCTTCGTATGTAGGCTTTCAATAACAGGAGTAGAATCTTATTTTCGTTGCCTCATCACAACACTATGGCTCACGCGAATTCGCATCTTATCCGGTTGATGAGGTTTTCCTATTCTGATGTGGATATATTTCACGACTCAGGAGGGGATTTTAAAAGAATATGCCTCTCTTTTGCTTCATCTGTTTCACATAAATTGCATAAATTTTATATGTATAATATATATTTTTAAGATTTGAGAATGCTAATGATATATTTATTTATTTTTAGAATAGTATTGAAGATTGCTTTTCAATATTTACCAACAATATTACAAAAACAGTATTATTGTTGGTTGTTGGTTTATTGTTATTGTGTCATGTGAAAATATTTACTGTAATGTTATTTATTTGTTACTTGTATTTAATTTACATTGGCACACTGTTAGGTCTATATGTTTTCTATATTACTTCAAAGCTATTATTATTATTCAATCATTGGTGGTGCTGTGTCATTTAAATTGCATTTATTGTGAAAGTGTTATGAAGGACTACATCTCAACATATATATATATTTTGTAGATGGACTGCTTATTTTTTAATTGGGTTTTAGCTTTTAGCCTGTTATGAAGTAAGTATAAAATAAAATAAAAATGAAATAAAATAAAAACAAAAATGATGCATGCAAATGTAGCGTTTGTCTTTTTTGGATGCTATTTATTTATTCCTATCTCGATTATTTTTTTATTAGTGTGCCCGCATGTTAATTTTAAATAAGCCATTACATGTTTCGAGGGATTTAAATTATGTATTTTAAATCTGGCACCGATGTCACGTTTGTTTAGTTAAAAATTCAGATGAGTTTTAGTATTTGTAACTAATTATTATTTGTTACTATTATTTATCTAGTAATTTGACATTTTTAAAGCAAAATTACTTAAACTCCTTAAAATTGTTGATTTAACTATACATAGCCTACAACTATTTCAAATATTGAGCGACAAATAATGCCTTAATTTCTCTGTAGTTTATCCTTTTCAATCTTAGTACTTTTGGTTAGATAATAAAATTTTAAAAATTTTGTGCCTAACTAAGAAATTTAAAAATGACCACCGTATTGAAACCACGAAATTTTCAAATTAAAAAAAACCCATCCATGTGAGAGTCATGTAACGATAAGTAAGGATAAGTTGTGACAAGTTTCAGTTCCTTAAAGAGTTCGAGCGATTATGAAACTACCTGAACACGGTTTGAATTAATAAACTTACCATTCGCGGTCTCGCGGGTAAAAAATTCACCATGCTGTGAAAAGCTCCTTTTCTCCCTGTTAACTCAAATTGATAAAAATATATAAATTAAAAATTAGAGACAGACACATTAAAAATGATAGAGATAGGTTATAGATGTATTGTAGACTTTGTTTGTTTTTAGCTTTTAAAAATCCTGGGTAAAGTTTTTTTTATTGGTTGCGGTAAAGCCTGAATATTCAAAGGGAAACGAAAAGGACACAAATCATGCTTTTTTAACATAAATAGGCCTCATACAGTTATTATAAAAAATACTGTAAACAGAGAGTACCTAAATGGAGCATCAACCCATTATGGTGGACAATTTCTAAAAAAAAACATCCATACATAGCGTTTAAAACGATTTGTCTGTCGTCTGCCTACTATTTCAGAATGCAAATACAGTATTTAAAATTTTGCAAGATAAATAATTGAACAATATACATTGTTACTACAAATATAATGACTAAGTAAGGATAAGTTTGCATCCGAGGGAACCTTTGTGCAATACGAGACAACAAAGGAGGCGATGATCTGGATTATTTGGACTCCCTCACTGTCGTTTCATCTCTCCGTTTCCAACGCGACGGCCTTATTTACAACTAGATAACAAGGAGAAGAGTTAAGTTAGTTTGGCCCTTTCCGAGATTAAATGATAACGAATTGGATACCGTCTTTGGAGATGAAACGGTTTAAAGCTAATAGTACTTTTGATTCTTTGTCATCATGTTCGAATTAAATATTTGTATAATACTAGAAAAGTTTTGTAGTTACATATTTGTTTGTTTCCATTTTTAAGTTCAATTTCATCCCATTAGAGTCCAAAGCCTAGTAGTCCATGGAGATAGCTCCAAAAAGAGCCATAATATTTCAGTGCTGGATACTGGTCTAGAAGTTTTTTACACTGCTTCTACATCAAATGGTATGTACAATACCGCCGGGAGACACTCTCTCAATAGTCCGGATCACCCCCATATGACGTCATCAAAATGGCGGCCAACCAAATTTGCAGTGTTTTAGTTAAATACTTATTACTGGCCACCAAGTCAACCAATTTTGACTTTTAATGTGTCGTTTTGTAGGTATTAAAATTCTGCAACTGTTAATACCCTTAAAATACCCATACTCTTTTTAATGATCGAGTCAAAAATGGTAAGCGATCCAACTTTACATTAAAATCATAATGCTGAAAAAAATCAGTCACTCCCGATCCACTCGACCTTTTGAGGTCTGGTTTGTGACAAATTGCTCAAAATACAAAGCCCTTCAAAATGATATGTCATATGACGTAGCCCAATGCAGTTTTCCTGACGACCTCTAGGAACGTCCCTCTAGGAACGACGACAAACTAGGGACGTCCCTAAAGGAAGTCTTGGAAAAAACTTCATTGGATTACGTCATATGATACATCATTTTAAAGGGCTTTGCATTCTGAGGAATTTGCCACAAACCCGACCTCAAAAGGTCGAGTGGATCTGTAGTTATTGCACTTTTTGTTTTCAGCAATATGATTTTAATTTAAAGTTTGATCGCCTGCCATTTTTAACTCGATTATCCTTTTGAGGCCGGGTTTGCGGCATTGTTCTCTATTCTTCGAGACCGTTAATTTGATGTACATATTGACCTATGCTTACATTTAAGATTTTCTTCTGACTCCTTGTGGACCGTTCCCCTTGGAGGTCCAAGGGTACCAAGTACTTTAGGAAATAGTCTTAGTCACTCAAAATCAATTTGTAAGGTTTTAGTTTTGTTACTTAAATACTTTTAAAAGTATTAAATCGTTTCAAGACTTTTTCCACCCTGTATATTAAATATTAGATCTGCCGCCATTTTGATGACGTCATATGGGGGTGATCCGGACTATTGAGAGAGTGTCTCCCGGCGGTTTTGTAGATACCATTTGATGTAGAAGCAGTGTAAAAAACTTTTAGACCAGTATCTAGCACTGAAATATTTTTTGCTATCTCCATGGACTATAGTGAAAAAACAAAAATGTGAAAACCATTAAAATCATTTGAAATCAAATTGGTTTAAGTTTTAAAAGGTAAAAGTAAAGTAGGAAAAGTAGTCACCCGTTTTTGTGATATTACTGTCTGCATTATTGAACCACAAATGTGGAAATATCAATCTATAAAAATGCACTTTCCTGTAAAAAACTATCCTATATTTCAACAGAAATTGAATAATTCGAAATTAGACTGTTCATGAAAAAAATAGTTTGAAAAAAGATTTTATTAGGTACATATATACACCTTTTGTGTTGCATAAGCCACACACAAAAGATCTCAATCAATTATAACCACTAATAAATTTTTATTACAAAGACATACTTTACAAAAGTACTACCATGTTTCACAGGGTAACAAACTTTTTCAACCAACTTCCTGTGTACGCGTGTTGACACAAATGGTCATATTTCAAAAGGCCTATTACAAAGGGCATCGTAACCATCAAATGTCGCTCCATAGTTCATGTTGTATTTTTTTAAATGTATGGATGGAAGGATTTTTGTAACTATCATCATAGTATTTATTATTAAGAAGTCAAGACTAAAGTTTCCAAATTACGGAGTTATCATTTCTTTAATTATTCTAAGGTAAACTTGTAGCTATTCCGAGATATAAGTATCAATTTAAAACATTGAGACATGGAAGTAAGTAAAACCCCATTAGTTGTACAAAATATTTTACTATTACATTAACCCTATGGATATAATGATTTTATTTCATTTGAATATAAGGACAGACAATTTAAGTTTTAAAACTTAACTAACAAGAGATGCAAGTTAAATACTAATCTCAAAGTTCATAGCTGTTCTTAAATTCGCTTAATAAAGAGTGTAATGGAAGTTACTTCATTTCAAATTTAATGTGACAGCTAAAGTGCCAAAAGTTACTCTCCTCTCCGAGTTCATTTCTTTGCTTTTACTGTCTATCTTCTTCTATGTCCCAACAAACTGTAATGTTATAGTCACGTCAACTATTTTAAATTTTCAATAATCTATTTTACTCTATATACCAATGGATTTTGTACATATAAAAAAATAATAGTTATGTAGGAGTGTTTACGTATAATTATTCACAGATTATATGCACTCACTCGCCTACGACTCAATTTGGGCCCCATCCTCATGCCCTCTAGTTGGTTCCCCCTTACGTTTATGGTTTATCAAGTCTTAATCGTTACACACGATACAATTTGCTTCAACGTTCAAAATTGGTCTCGGGCTTAGCAGCTTGAGGTATGTTAAAATGTTTAATGCATAACATTTTGATTCATTCAAGATATGTTTCTTAAAAGACACAGTTTCTTCTATACAAACACCAGCTTGAACGTTAGAGCTAATGGCAGAAAAACAATAAGAAGAAAATAATATAATAACTCAGACACGAAATAAAATAAAATTACACTAAAAACTAACTAAATAAAAATGAAGAAAAATTGTCCTGACGACCTCCCTTAGAGACCTCTACTAATAAAGTAGTTTTCTATTGTTCATTGTTGGAGATAATGCAAAATGTCAAATAACAAAAATTAACTCAAATTAAATCAAATACCTCCAGACAACACTATCTGACATTTATTATAGGTCCAACTGTTTAGTTGCTAAAGTGCAAAAACCGAAAATATAATTTCACAAAATTGTGTCTCTATGGCTAATAGTCTAACACAAATTCATATCTACTTTGTGATGTATTTT
The DNA here is from genome assembly GCA_030545055.2 of Neoaliturus tenellus. Classification (NCBI taxonomy): domain Eukaryota; kingdom Metazoa; phylum Arthropoda; class Insecta; order Hemiptera; family Cicadellidae; genus Neoaliturus; species Neoaliturus tenellus. The sequence continues at coordinate 32,924,562 of CM061535.1, forward strand.
CATCTATCATTAACTCTCCAGTACGTGATTACATCCGTAAGTGACCAGAAGTGTTTAATTTTTTCCAGTAGCGCTAACCACAAAAAATATTAAAATTCAAAATACCGTACTAAAAAAAGAAAAAAAACGATAATGTCTGTTTAAATGTTAGCAGCGCGCCAAGCGATATTCTGGAACTAACTATAAAACATGTACTTTCTGAAGGGTCTTTTGAGAGCTTGTTGTAGCTACACCATGTTGGGGTAATCAATTTAACTATTTGATTTAGATTCAAAGAAGGGGGCTCCTAGAATGAAAATTAGATTGCTGATGATCAGAGTAGAAATACAAAAATCCGGAACCAATTAATGTATCTTTGATGGTAGGCGGAAATACAAAGGTTATTAGGCCTAAAATGAAAATACTGTTCAGCGACATCAGCAAAAAAATACAGGTGAAATATTACTTCAGGCTTTTCGCGTAAAGATCAACTCATAAACGTAGTTTTAGTGTAGAGTTGCAGAATATTGATATGAAATGAAGTGAAATTATTTACTAACACAAAATGTTACATAAATTGCTACATTAAGCAATAACAGTCGTCTTGTCAAGTTAAGCTAACGATCGTCTTAAGAATAAGACGATGTGTTAAGCTAATAAGTCGTCTTGTCAAACTTAGCGAAAAGGATATATATATATATATATATATATATATATATATATATATATATATACTCTCCCTTGGTACAACAATGATGTGTGTACATAAAAGAACACAAATAAACAGAATAGTCATTAAGACTATTATCATTTAAAAATTCATATTTGGAATAGTAAACTTTAACCAAAAGTTTCTCCTTGATTTTGTTTTTGAAACAATTGTTGCTGAGACATTTATATCTAACCACAGTTTTATCTAACATATTTATATGTTAGGGATCCTAACATGAACCCCAGCAGTTTTGTCATTACTGTACCAAGGCAAATTAATATAACTGAAATAGTGCTGTAGATGAAATTAAAAATACAATGTAAATATATATTTGTATTGTGTAAAATATACCGAACCTCGCTAAGATAAAATATTAAAATTAGAACAAAGTAGTACTGTAAATTAAGAAGAATTTTATATAAAACTAATGAATACTACTACTGGAATAATCATGTGAAATCAGTCTTCTTTAGCATATAGCTGACAATGGTTATAAGCTCAGTATAAAGGGTTGCATCGTTGCATGTTCAAAAGCATTAAAACAGACAATTCCCCTCCAAAAAACTGCCAAGCTAAACCATAAGCCACGTTTGCACTTGGGCTTTATGAAGATCTGCATTGAGTATCTATGTCAATAAAATAATCTATTGAGTAATCTATGTCGCATGAAGTCACCCTCTAAGTCACCTCATAATTCTGTAAAGCGTAACAGTCCATCAATTTGAGCCATTGCCACTTTTAGCTACTACTGTACTATAAAAATAAAAAAAGTTTTATTAATTACAATTAATTATAATTACCATGTACGATTATGACCTAATTTTCATAATATTTAGCCTGAAATATATTTATGGTATTTGTTTTGTAGCCAATCCAATGATTTTAGTCAAATCTAAAGGGTCAAAGATACAACGATTTGCTGAACGCAATACAGGGGGTCTCTTCAAAGTTAAAACAATTATTTTGCTTCGATCCTATACTTAGTATTAAGAGTAAAACGTTCAAATTTATCCATCCCATTTTTTTTTTGCATTACAACACTCGTCCTTAGCTAAAATTACTCAGTGCATATTTCGTATATTTCGCATATATTTTTATATATGCGTATTGTGACTCAGTAAAGAACTTATTTCATATAATACTGATTATAATTGTTGACCTTGAAACAAATGCAACAGGAGAGGTTTTTAACAATAGGCCGCCTTAGAAGTGCGCTTTAAAACAAATCTAAAATGAGATCTGGGGTTGACCTTCCTCCCCTTCTACTACATGGCTAGGTTTTAGTCTTAGTGTCTCTGTGTTTGTCATTTTTGTTATTTGAGACAATTTTTGGGTCCTGTTTTTGAGTAAACAATGCGTTTATCTTAAACTACATCAGGCTAATAATGTAAATAAAAAGTTTGAGATATCCAATAAGTATCATTTTATTATTTATAACTAATACAATAGACTGTTAGCCTATTTCATAAAAAAAGAAAAAACTGAACATCTCCACAAACAAAATGTATATCTACTTTTAATGTATTAAAACTTTTTTGTTTGGGCATATAATTCCCGAATTTGCAAGAGTTTTAGACTCGACTTTGTTTTTTTGCAATAACAGTATATTTATAGAATATAATATATAAAAGTGATTTGATATTTTATGTGTTTAAAAAAAATAATAAATAAGTTAAAGAAAAGTATGGAAAGGTTAGATTAGTTTAGGTTCGTTTGTTGTTTAAAAAGGACGGTATTAATATCTTCTTAAATATATTTCAAAATACTTTCCATGTGCCTTAAGTTTTAACATACAACAAAAACTAAACGTTGCACAAAAGAACGTCTCTTTAATATTGTTATCCAAATATATACCATTTTTACAGGCAAACTATTTATTCGTTTTGAATTTATATACTGATATGCTAAAGAATGAACCTCCAGTATAATATGCAGACTAAATTTACATAAACATTTTGACCGCTAGGTTGCCTTGATTTATGCTGGCGTCACTAAGAGCTTTTTCCCTTCCGGAGGGCCGTTGTTTAACGTGACCTATTATTTTCATGAGAGTTTTATGCAAAGAGTAACTAATTAATTTTACGCCCGTTTTTTAGCAACAATGAGCGCACCTTTTGTCTCTTCTATGTGTGACGTGGGTTGAAAGGTAGGTTTTTATGGAGAGATATTTGTAGATTAGTAGTAAAAATTACTAACAAAATAAGATCGTTCGTGTTGAGTACAATTGATCTAATAAAGAAGATATGATAAATAATAAATGAGTTATTATTTTTAAGACAAAGAATCGTGTACAACCAGCACATCAACATATACCTTTAACAGCTTTTTACTTATACAATATTTGCTCCGATAATAACATTATCAACCAAACATATTTAAGAACCTTTTTCGGTATTTTTATTTGTGAATAATTAATCAAAGCTTAGTATAGTTGTTTGCCTCAAAAAATTGATCTAATTCAATCTCCAAGTGGGAATGGAATATAATAAATGAATAAATTCTTTATTTTTAAATTGATATGGATAATCCAAATTATACAGTGTTTATTACAGAAAGCATGTGCAAAAAAATTACAATAATTAATTACAATATAAAATACAAAAACATACCATAATCCAAGAAGAAAGTAGGGGTTCCTTAGGAAATCCTGAGATGGAACCTCCCTCATATGAAATTTAATTAAGAGTAACGTGATTTTAATTTAATTAAGAGTAATCAAAATCCACCTTTGTAATTAAAAGAAAACGCTACAACACAATAAAAATATAAAACTTACATTACAGAACTCATGCATTACTTAACACAATTAAAAACAAAAACATTACCCATTCTACTGTATAAAAACTTTTTAGATTATCAAAACACAATTTCAAAGAAATCCTCAACACATTCTTAACTCAAAAGATATATATATATATATAATGAGGTTTTTAAATTCTGTCTTTTAGCTATTTTGGATGCTAACACGTTAAAAAGTCTCGGTGCACTACAGGTAAAAAATTGTTGATTCATTCTAAGTATAGATCTAGGATATGGTACCGTCAGCTGTCTTCTCAAATCATATCTACTGATTGATTGCTGAAATTGGTTGTTACTTATAACAAAAATAATCGTAAACCTTTTTATACATATAAGTGACGAAAGGGTAAAATTTTAAAGGATTGAAAATAAGGCCATGAATGTGAAGTTTTAGCTACTTTGGCTATTACTCTGATAATATATTTCTGCAATACAATAATTGGATACAGGGTTGATAAAAAGTACCACCCCAACAAACCAAGCCATAGCTAATTCTGGAACCAACCAAAGCATGATAAAAAGTTACTAAAACCTTTTGGGGACACTGATTCCTTAGAAAATAGAATTTACGTAGTATTCCATACAATTCTCTTTTTAGTTTCTTGATATATGGTTTCCATGATAATTTAAAATCTACTAGTAAACCAAGATATTTCATATTATCAACTTGACCTATCTGCAGGCAGTTAAAGTTTAAAGAATAACAATTTACATCATGGTAGAAGCATGAGACTGAAAATACAGCCCGTTTTTTAAGATTGATAATTTGAAATTTTGTTTTTTCACTTAGAACCATGTAATTTTTACCCAGCCAATCACGCAAAATAATTAAATCTCGTTGAATTAAATTTTGTAGATCATCTTTAATGTCACAAGTATAAGTAAAAGCCAAGTCGTCTGCAAACTAAGTGATTTTACCATTAAAATTACCATTACAAAGATAATTTGTATATACTAAGAATAAAATTGGACCCAATACAGAGCCTTGAGGTACCCCATGACTTTGACTCTTTTTAGAACTTAAAACATGTCCAACCCTCACACTCTGTTTACTTGAACTTAAATAGCTTGAAAACCACTTATAAGAGACTCCTCTTATACCGGCGTTCCCCAGTTTTTCAGACAGAATTTTATGATCTACATTATCAAACGCTTTGGTGATATGTACATTCAACGCAGCACAAGCCTTTAGCTCATCAATGCCATTATAAATTCTACTCAGAAAGGTTGTTAAGGCGTCTTCAGTAGAATGATCCGATCTAAACAAAAACTAATTATTAAAAAAAAAAAAAAAAAAAAAAAAACAGTACTATTTAAAAAATGTACCAACCGTAACATAACAATTTTGTCTAACAACTTAGAAAAGCAAGATAGCAGGGAAATATGTCTATGATTTGAGGGAGCCTTTGAATTTTTGACCTTTAAAGTGGTTTTACAATGGCAGTTTTTAGACAGTCTGGAAAAATACCACTTGTAAGACTGTTATTAAATAAAAATACAATAACATCTACTATGTAATTGACAATCTTTTTAACAAAACTTGAATTATTAATATTATCTGAACTAGAACTAGCCTTAAAACTATCAATAACGTTAAGAACTTCAATTCCATAAGTTGGAAGCATTAACAATGATCTATTTTCAATTTTACTTGAAAATGTTTGTTCAAATTGATTACTATCTTGCGTTATTACAATTGAAGTTCTCAAGTTATCTGCTACCGTTGCAAAATAATTATTCAAAACATTTGCTATCTCAATTTGTTCATTAATAATATTACCATTTAATTCTACAACTTCAATAACACTTTTGTTCTTAACTTCCCCTATTAATGAATTTACAGTTCTCCATTGTACCCAAGAATCTCCAGCACAATCAATAAATTTAATAGAGTAAAATAATTCTTTAAATAAATTGATTTGTTCATTCAGTTGGTTTCCAAAATTAATATAATGATTATGTAAAACAATATTGTTTGGATTTCTTTTAGTCAATTCAAAAATATGCTTCCTTCTTTTAACTTTGCGCAAAGTTTGGTTTGTCATCCAAGCATTTTTTCCCTGAGACTATTGTTAATATTATATGATTCCGTACTAGAACTTACAGGAGCTTTAAGAATTTCTAAAAACGTATAAAAAGCTATAGACACTTTATCAGCTTGATATACAGAAGTCCAGTTCTCTAATTACTGAATATTAATAACCTAGGCCTACCATAATTTATTCTAAAATGACCTCCATCTTTTTATCAACTGAATCATGCAGTTCTATAGATCAAAACACCCGGATGATCTGTAATTTTAACTTTTAAAACATCGACACTAAACCTACTAACACATTTATTACAAAACCTTACAAGGATATGATCTAGACAAGTGCTACTGACTTGAGAAATTCTGGTTGGATTATTAAAAGTACAAGTAAAACCAAAAGAAGAAAGACAAGTCAAATAATTATTCATATCAGCACAATCTGTATTTAAGTCAATATTTATGTCATCCATAAACAAAAAGTTCCTTAAAATCTACAAACATGTAATACTGGTTCAATCTCATCAATAAACTGTGAGACCGTGCCGGAGTGTAATCTATAAACAGCCAGTACCGTCAGCTGTTCACGGCCAACGTAACAATGAAGCAGCAATCAGCTGACTGGACCGCTGTCAGTGGCCGCACAGATCTAACCTCTACATCTCTCCTGCACGGCTCACATAGTTGCACTTGTTGTATACATTGTAATTAGGTATGTTATAAAAATCAACTTCAATACTTGAGATCCAGACTTCTGTAAGTACAATAATATTGCAAAACTTTTTAAGGTCATGAAGTTCTATTAAAAGTGCTTTGAAATTACTCCTAACACTCCTAATATTTTGCTTTAAAATGTAGAGTTCCTTCCTTAATTACCATAGTTATAAAACATTATGATAATGAAAAAACTAATGAAATAAAAAAAGCACAGACTAACCTGTACAGACATAAACTTGAGACATAGATAAAGATTAATATAAATAATACTTATTACTAGTACAGAACAGCGACAATAGTGACATACCTTATAAAATACTCACAGATAACAGATAATTTAGGTCTTAATTCCATAGTGTTTATTATAACTTTAACAGGCTTCTGGTGTGCTTCACGCATAAAAATCTTCCCACATCTGGTCCACAAATAAGTATAGTTTTTTCTTTTTTTACTTGTCGAGCAGCATTGAATATTTTCCTTCTTCCTGGGCTGAGGGTATCGTTCATATAAACTGGTTTTTAGCCTCAAATAATGCGAGACCGATGTTCGCCGTGTTAAGGTTCCGTTTGACCCTTCTTTTCTTAAGTAAGCCCTCAGCATCCAGCCTCCGGACCATTTGGACAATGATCCCCGGAGGTCTGTCGCACTATCCGGTGTTGTAGAGCCGGTGACAGGCATCCACCATCGTGTCACAGGTAGGAGAGTCCAGAGCGTTATCCAAGGACTTCACAATCTCCAAATTATCTTCATGTGGTTTGACAGGGATGCCTTGAATTTCAATGTAGTTCCTCCTAGAATATTGTTCTGCATCCTCTAGGCGAACCTCTAGAACATTTATTCGTTTTTTGAGTGCCAGGTTTTCAGTGGTCAGCTCTTCGACCTTTTGCATCCATGAGACGATTTCTGCCTTCTGTTCATCAATTTTCTGGTTTGTCTCTTCAAACTGATCATGGCAAGACTTCAATGATTCTCAAAGGTTTCTTTCAATAGATTTTATGTTATTTTTTAGTTCATTAAACATATTTAGGACATCATCAGTACTGTACTTGCTTTTACTTTCAAAGAGCATACTTGAATGGAGAGTCTTATTACAGGGATCACATCTCCATATTTGCTGATTTGCTTCTAAAAATTCCACATCATCAGCAGTCAAATTCACATAGTTCTAATGAAAAATAATGGAGCAATCATTACAGGTTATGTTCGGTTTTCTCCGAGTATTTTGCTGACAAGTACTGCATTTTGTAGCCATTTTGCCAAAGTTTAACAAGTGTTCACAACAATAAATGAGTTCTGTTTCAAAAACAACCAAACACTGCTTAACTATAACATTAAACTCGGGACTGAGCGAATTACGCAACCTGGAAAATATCTCGAATATAAAATGATATATCCATTTATCATTATATATAAAAAATAATAGACCTATTAAATAGTCTAATATTATAGATAATAGGTTCTTTCTGCCTATTAGAGAAAAAGTTACTAGAAGATAAAAGGATCAACTACTTCTGTCAAAAAGATACTATACTACTAATGAAAAGCTTTATAAATAGTTTGGTTCTGGGATGAAAATAATATTTATAAGGCCTCTATGATTTGAAAAATATTATTTTTATATATTATTGGATTGAAATACTACAAACAAATTGACATTGGTTTTATGGAGTTAAAAATTAAAAGGAAGCTGCTCAAACCAGCTGATGAAACAGTCAATGGATGATCAGCGTGCTCCACGTGGTTTAAGCTTTCCAATATAACTTAAAATTAGGATTTCCGGCCTTTAATTCGTTCATTCCCATGGGCATAGAATAAGTGTATTCCTAGTAATGAACTCATTGAGGCCACAAAGTTATCTTTACGTAAAAGGACAGATGAAACGACCGTAATAAACTGAAACGGTTTAAAACCCGTACATATTTTAAAGTAATAGTTCTAATTTTATAATTAATCAAGGTTTTAATAGTTATTTTTCTGAGGAAATCTTTCATCAAACTCAAGCAAAATGAGTAGTATTATCCTCGAAATCGAGAGACACCTGCAAATGTGATTTTCTGGACAAATACGTGTTTCTGAAATATGGCTTTTCAGTACACATTTACAATTGAGGCGTCGATTATTTATTCATATTTGACACCTTTATTAATTTTTTACTTTAAAACTTTGATTAATTCTTCTTCGTTATCAACCGTGGCCTACAAAATTCTACAAAACATCAATTGTCTACAAAATCTTCATGACATATCACAACATTTTCCACCATAGAAGTGTAAATTTATCACCTTTCTTGACACATGTCATAATCTTAAAATGAAAAAAACACAGTCACACTGGACACTGCTTGAAACTACGCCAAACACTCTTCCACGACGTGTGTTTGGGCCTTATATAGTCTGGATTTATCCATTGGCGGCCACAGATTTAAATATTACTTCACCATACTTACAAAATAAAGCTAATCTCCTCATATAAACTAATATTAAATGTTGAATTTTAAATTTTGGAAAATTATTTATTTATTTTTTACGGCAACACCATTTTGCAATGAATTTAGACAAAAATATATTCAAAATGGACATGCAGAAACTAAATCTACAAACAAAATATAACAACAGTTACTAATGACAATTTAAATAAAAGTGATTAAGCCCACCCAACTTCAATACATGAGACTTCAATTTATGAGGCATTATAGTTATAAAGAATATTCGAGAAAAATTTTACAAAATAATACATCAACAATGTCAAGAAAAAACATAAAACAGTCAATCCTTGATTGATCCTCCGGTCCTTGATGTTACTGCATCGATCGATGGGGACATCTTACAAGAAGTACAAGTATAAGTGATCAATTTTATTTTGCTGGGATTTTTAGTCAATTCGTTCCTACTGCACCACTTCATATCACTGGAAAAGATCAAGTGTGATCCCCGAGGGACTCCAGAAGATACCACAAACCAGTGGGATGTATGATAGGCAAAACGGACCTTAAGTGTGTGCTCTGCAAGGTAACTCTGGACTCAGCACAATATCGACATAATGATTCCGTACCATTCCAAATTTACCAGGGGTTGGATGTGTCCGATTCGATCAAAAGCTTTGCTAAACTCAATGTAGACAGCACCTACCAGTACTTATTTACCACGACCTTATAATTTATGATATCGGACTAAAATGATAAAAGGTTCGTGGCCGTAGATCTTCCCCAGTATAATCCTGGCTGCTCTTCGGTGATCATGTGTTTGAAGAAAGGCTGCTGAAACTTCTAACACAAAACCCTCAAATACCTTACTGAAGGCTGAGAGTGTGACGATAGAGCGGTAGTTACCCACCACTTGCTTGTCACTAGACGGACTAAATATTGGTGCAACAAACCCCTCCTTGAAAACTTCGTAGAAAAAATCCCTAGAACAAACTTATTTTGACCAATATTTGTAGCATAGAGGCCAGCTCAGTGTTGAAAACTCTAACCACGTCAGAAGGAGTGTTGTCCGGGCTACATCCTTTAATTGGATCGAGGTTCTTCAGTTTATTTGCAGTCTTAAATAGGTACGTACCTTCATTTCATGCGTGTTACTATACCACCATTAGTCTCGCTGTAACGACAGCATCTTCAGGGGGTCACCACACAAATTTCATCCAAGAAGGCTTCGTCACATAAGTAAAAAAGAGAGTCTGCTCCCCAATACGGCTGTAGCTTGGCGTTGAAGGTTATGTTTAGTGCAGTAGGCCTACCCACAACATTTGTTAAAATATGTTTTACGTGTAAAGTGTTGTTTTTTGTAACTGTCAGTTTTATAGTCATGTGGCGAAGCTTTCTTGGAAGAAATTTGTGTGGTAAACACCTGAAGATGCTGCCGTTGCAGCGAAAGTAGTCGTGGTAAAATAATTAACACGCATGAACTGTTTTGATGAATGTATGTATCTATTCTTTTTATACCCAGTTCAGGGTGTAAAAATGGGATTAAGTTTATTTGAGCCAAAGTTTACTGATAACTTTATGCTTAGCAAAAAAGGGATTAGTTTTAGTGGCATTTACGTACACTGATACAAGTTTCAAACATCATGGACTTCCCTTCAGGTGTTGAGGCCTCTACATCACTGGTCCTTAGCAGGACAGGTTTATGGGATTTGCATTTAAGATATTTTAAAAACTCCATGACATTCAATGAAACAATGGTGTTTCATTGAAGAGGAGATGTTCGCAGCTATTCCCTGTTTACGAGAGACTGACTGAGCGCTTGCCCTCGGTGGCCGGGTCGAGTTTCGACCCCACCTACGGCCGCTGTTCGCTGTTGGTACTGGTTAACGGCTGAGCAGTTAGAGATTCTACCAACTGCTGTGAAAATGAATCGCCCAGCCAATTAGAAAAAAAACAATAATTGCATAAACTAAAATCTAATTTCTTAAATTGTATGTTTTACAATTGTAAATTGATGTAGAGCGGGATTGTAAGACTCATTTATTACTTTTAATATAACTTGAGTTATAGGTATTTGAGTAGCCTATAAAAACTCTCAGACTATAATCTTTGTGTAATTTATCTCAACGTGCCCAACACAGGGGCATGGACCTCAACGACGCAGTTTCGTACAGTTTGTAATACTTATGTACATGTATGTGATTAGCATAAACAGTTGTATACATCCATGTAACGTTTTCCTCTTTCATTTATCAATGTATTTAACAGCAAAACCACTGACTGTACGGTTCATACTGTTATTATTAGAACCATTAAAGGATGTGTTTAAGTTTGCTAAAGATCTATCATCATCTAGAGCGGGTTCACCTATATTTATGAGAAATCGACATGAGTTATGTCTTTGAGGTAAGTCTAAGTGCCTTATGTCTTAGAGACAAAAGTTTTATTTAAAAATTATTTAAAACGCGGTATTAGGTTGTATTTATATAAGCAATGAATTTTATAAATTAAAATGGAAACCAAGGTAAAAATTCTGGTTAGATGAGAAAAGGTTTGTATTATTGGCTTTAGTTTAGATTCAAATTTGTATAAATAATTACAGTACTTTCTGTAATTTGTAAGGTTCAATATAGCCCAATGATATCCCCAAAATACCAATCCGTTAAGTGCTGTACCAATCCCTATATAGACATGGCTATATAGGGGAATGAAACAAGGTCCATAATTTACAATACTCTAATGAGTTCTGTAATAGTAAAACTGGCCAAGCTTAGCGTTCAATTCAAGTCAATCCATTTATTGTTCGGTTTTACAATACATTGTGTTGAACATGCCAAAATTAACTAAAACAAAACTAAAACTAAAAATAACATTTGTTCGAATTATTTACACAAACAAAGAGGAAAAAAACTCACCAAAAGAAAAATAAACAAAATTCAAAAAGCTCACTTGCCTTTTAGAAATTCATCAACCCCATAGTAAGCCTTTTCCAACAAAAAATCCTTCAAATGTTTCCTAAAAACGGCCGTAGTGGACGTCTGCTTTAGGTTTCGTGGCAGTGCGTTGTGGAGCCGGAGAGCAGCATACCCAGGCCCATGCTCAAGGAGGGTCAAACCATGAACGGGAAACGCAAGGTTGGATTTCAATCTAGTGTTGTAGACGTGGTTACTCCTGTCATTTTCAAAAAGATTTGGATTGTTTTTGAAAAAGGTGAGGGTTTGAAAAATATAAAGTGAGGGCATGTTAAAACCTTAAGGGTTCTAAATCATGGTTTGCAGTGGCCACGCCTTGCCATTCAAGATTCTAATCATTTGTTTTTGAATTTTGAAGACCCTGATTGAATCCGTTGAATTAATCCAAAAAATGACACCATAGCTCATCAAGCTGAAGGCATAACCATAGTAGACCATTAGACATGTGTCTATGTCTGTAACTAGTGAGAGTCGCCTCAGGTCAAAACAGACAGACTTAAGTTTTAAGCAAAGTTTGTCAACATGCTGGCTCCATTTTAAATTTGAGTCAAGGACCTAGCCTATGTATTTTGTTGTGCTGGATGATTAAAATCTAAATTGGTCATTTAATAAAAATCTGTTGTCAGGCACAAATTGAACTATGTGTGCTTTGTCCCTATTTAGGTAAATACCATTGATCTTGAACCAACTTTCCAGATCTAAGAGTAAACCCTTTAGGTTCTCTTCTAGCTGGTCAGCCCTTGGGGCCATGGTTAATGCCACAGTGTCATTAGCACTACTCTTATATGCATTAATTGTTTATATGAAAATACAATTTCTCCATTATATATATATATATATATATATATATATATATAACATGCCCACACTTAATCAATCTGCGAATTTCCTTATAGTGAATTCGCTACAGTAGTAGGCCTAAAGGCGGTTCAAGAAAGGGTATTCCATGAAAATACATACACCTGTGTCATCTTCACCTTCAAACAAATGCGTTTAAGTCAGATCAAAGGACACATTCAAGCATTCAGCCCAACGGACACACACAGCCTATGTAAAACTATTTATTATATGTGCTAAATATATAGTGAAAAATTTACAAACATTAATAATAATATGCCTATCATAATTTATATATATGTACGAAGAATTTCATGATTTCGGGAACAAATCCAAGTAATATACATAAGGCTCTGTGTGATCAAAAGTTTTATATTGTTGATTGATTGATTAACAAACAACAAAGTATTCTCAACGTTTTTTGTTCGAAAATGGACGCTCTATTTCAGTGTTTTAATTTCATAAATAACTATATAATCGTGATTTTAAGTTCACTGAGTGTTACAATTGCCTTTATAATGACACAAAGATTAATCTTTTTCTACCAATATTAAAGGCGTAACGGATGTTTAATTTTAACATTAGCCTTATGGAAATACAACTCCATGGTAGCTGGTACTTCAGACTCTTAAAGGCGTAAATATTACCGTTAAGAGAAAACCATCTAAAATCTTATTCAACTAAGCCTATTAGTAATGAGAAGCATAGTTACAGTATTTTGGGACCTTAGAGTAGGCCCTGCAGAGAATTCTTTAGACGAAAGTGCACACATATGTGGTATCCAAGGTTGAACACTCCTAACTATATGTATTTTCTAACTTTTAATAGAGTATATGAGAACTTATTTTAATTTTTCACTCTAATTTGTTTTTAAATAGAATGTAATAAATAAAATGATAATTCAAAAATTTTCCTCATAAAGCAATATCACAAATTGGGTTAATTTGCTCAAAAATCTTCAAACTTCATGATAAAAATACATTATTTTCAAAAATCCAACATGACCGGGATAGCGACATGGACCAGCGGTGAGCCGCACCTACCGGCCAACAATGGAACTACGTAGTGTAGCGCCCGCTGGCGCTAACCGCACTACCGCTACGCGGCAAAGCATCTGAACCGCTCGGATACGACTATAACGGTTTAGAGACAGGTATTTATCCTATAAAAGTTGAAGCAGATAATGAAACGTGTTTTAATATTTAATTTTATAGAATTGGCTTACGCTAAGCGACAGTTAAATTGTTTATTTTAAAATAACTAAATGTATTTTTGAAGAAGTTTTTTGTATGATTTAGATTTAAATTTAAACATCTTGCAGCTGATGTTGAAAAATTATCGTACTAGAGTGAACATTAAGTGTAAGGCAGCAGCATGGCTCAGGTTAAGTTCGAAATCCATTGTGACCAAGGTAACGGGGTTTTATGGGGTTTATAAAATGGGGTTTTGACGTTTTTGGATATTAGATAAAAAAAAACTTTTAGCGAATTTATTAAGGGAGGAAACTGTCACCGTAGGACTCACGTTAAGAACTAAGAACGGGACCGTGTTACTTTTTCGTTTTGACCTGCCCAGAGACCAAAAAACTATATATGTATCTATATATAAGATATATATATATATAATTCATTATTTACATATCTATATTTATACTTTATTATATTTATATAATATATATCTGTCTTTACACATGCATATATATTTATTTAGCTATATGTATAGCTAAATAAATATATATGCATGTGTAAAGACAGATATATATTATATAAATAGATATATATTATAGAAAAAATAGATATATATTATATAATAAATAATATTATATTATAAATAATATTATATTATAAATAGATATATATTATATAATATTATATATTATATATATTATATTATATATATGTATGTACCTCTGGACACCATTACCCTCGAGAAAAAAAAGAAAAAAAAGAAAACAACTACGGTCCAATCGTAATCAAATTTGGTAGGGACGTGTAATCCTTTCGTTTTTGGGATGAGTTTGTAAACCATATATATCGACCTACCAGAAGGGTTAGTTTTGTACCCAAAAAATTGGGATTTTGGGTTTTTAAAATGTATTTAAAAAAAAATTAATGCTGATTTTTAACAGTTGAATTAGCTAATATAAACACACAATTTTGTAAGTTGAAGCTTTGCTCTATCTCCATATTGGTTACTGAGATATTAAAAAGTCTAAAGATAGTACATTTTATTTTGGGGCTCCAATGTTAATGTTTTGGAGAATAAGGATGTGTTAATATTTTACTTATAACCAATATTTTTGGACGAAACATGGTATTTAGCTTTATTTGGTTGAAATCCGTCCATTTACGGTAAAAAACTTATAATTACAGTAAACTTGTAATTATCATGGTAGCAAACCTGCATACTCTTTTCCCATGTTTATATAAAGACCATGACAAAAGAGATCATCATATAAAGAATAGGCGAACTCCTTTATTTATGAAAATTGATGAAACTTAGTATATCGCTTCATATAGTCAAAATAATTTTTTTTGCTAAAAATACTTACTTTCAATGCTCCCCATGGCAGCATACCTGCATACTCTTTTTGCTTGAATCATCGTTTATATGAAAGCAAACCTTCATCCTCATTTCCACGGTGTAATGTAATATAACATCGACAACCTACACCTCATAGTGAACATGCAGAGTTACAATTTCATAAGATTTGAAAGTCTTTTGAACACAGATTAAGACTCCATTAACGTCCTTTTTAGCTGTCTGGGGCGGATTTTTTTAATGGAGGATTAAGATTTGTTTTACTGATGTTTCATGGAGCATATCAATAAAGTATTAAATAAAATTAAAAGCGCCATATTTATTTATTTATACAGAAAGATCTTTTCTCTCCAGAAAAAAAGCTTTGAGGCTTAGTTTTAAAATAGGCATGTAAGAATCCTGTAGGGGTATATTTTCATTTAACAACATTTTAAATTTTCCTTGTATTTACATATTAGAATGCATCGTCTTTTTCTTAAAAAAAAAACAAACACTTATTTCCTGTCCGCAAAAACACTAAGCAATATAATTTTTGCGATAAAAATCTCATACAAACTTCCCACCATGACACAACTTGCTTTGAAAATTAGAAATTTTTCCTTCAATAAAACTTTTCAATGTTCTACCACACAATCTGAAAACGGCCACAAATATTAAAATCTTCAGCAGAGACCTAAAACAATTCTTGATTGCTAAGGAGTTTTATAGTGTTATTGATTTTTACAAATTTAAAGAAAATGTTTAGTTGAGAGATTACATATTTTTGTACCATATCTTTTGTTTTGTTTTATTTATGTATGTTGACAAAAATTGTAATGACTATTGTCAATGCTGTAAAAAGTCGATGACAATAAAGTTTCTTGATTCTTGATTCTTGAGACTCTGTGAATGTTATAGAGACAAAATGGAGCAAACTTATTAAAAAAATGAGTTTAGTACCTAATCCATAAAAAATGTGGCAATAAACATTCAGCACAGTTTTACAATTTTAAGGAATTCTCTGAAAAATTTGATTATCAGATTTTTTTGACATTATTTTGACGGCTGATTAACTGGGTTTTGAGATTATCGATGTAAGCAGTTTAATTCCTTGTTCCGTCTTTTGTACAACTTACACGAGCGTAATCTACGACGATATTCTGGAATAAGTTTTTGGACACATTATTTAACACACGTAAATGAAATAACGGCTTAACTTATACTTTATTCACCGACACCGACTTACTCCGCACTGGAATATTCCCTGGTGACTCACCGTTCTGGCACAGATTGGCCGGTGGGCGGTGCCGGCGCCGCGCCGCGCCGTGACGCATAGGGAAGTGGACTTCATGCTCACAACAAAATCACAATCTTCAAAGGCCGAGGTGGGGTTTTTTCTAGTAAATATTGAAGAAATTGAGTGCATTGACATAAAATGTACTATATATATAAATGGCAATGTGTAGTATTTTTTCCCAGTTCTTGTTTTGATTTTTTGGAAAGCTTGGACCTCAACTTCCTCTTATTGAGTTTTTCATAAAAATGTTAAAATCTGGCAACATATTCACTCGTAAATTCACTGATACGGGATTTATTTGCCCAAACTTTAGAGACAACATCATTGATCCCAGTGGTAAATTTGATACCTCAACACCAGTAACCCGAGGCTCGTGGCCAGAGTTGTGTTCATAGCAGTTATGTAAAATTTTATTTAAAAAATATTTTTAGGAACGCTGTCAATATTATTAAAATTTTCGAGCAGATCATCCGTTTCAGACAAAACTGATACCATTCTCGAAGATAAAAGCTCGAAGGGCTGTCTAGAAGGGTCAAGGCAGTTGGATCTAGCACATGACTATTTCCCATTGCTTTACCCGCCTTGGCGATTGTATTATGATCTGCGCATTTTAAAGCACACCCTGAGGAGCAAACGGGTACATTACCTGACACAACTTAGTCCCTAATCCTCGTCAGGAACATCCTTCAAACAAATTGTACGGCATAATGAAAGCTAATAAGGTAGGAACACACATAATCAGAGCTCAGTCAGAGCTATTAAATTCAGTCCTAAGTGCTGAACAAATCAATGATGACCAAAGTATTTCATTGAGTACTGGACAAAGGAAAGGGACGTAATTGTAAAGGACGTGGTTAAAAAATCATGGCGAGTTTCTTTGTTTATCACGCCAAATTTCTTAACATGAAATTGAAAGTTTGGATGAAGAATCTAAAGTATTTGCTGAAATTTATGAGCAACAGTTTAATTAATAACAATAGTGTTAATAATAGTTTTAATAATAGTGTTAATAATAGTCAATAGTGTTAATTAATAACAATGGTGTTAATATCCTTTAGATATTATTTCCATCACGTAGAACTGATGATCCGTACTCGACAGGAAAATAAAATGAAATATGATACTGAACTTCCAATGTAAATACATTTCTATGAAATGTAATTAGTAATCTTAAATAGAACTATCAGTTAGTCATCTTGAAGAAGAAAAAATAATACTCTCCCCGTTATAATCTTGCACTTCGTTACACACATATTTTACTGGGGTAATGCACCCTTAATTCTTATTGTCTTAAAGACAAAACAAGACCATTTATGTACAGATTAGACCATTTTTGTTTCTGTTTTTGCTATTACCTTCGTAGTCATTCCATGTAAGCCAATGTAGGTAAATTAAACATTTCCTATTTGTTAGAGTAAAAAGTCTAAAATCATTGACAACATTACAACTTGCTCTCAGTTAGGTAAGGCAAATTAAAAAAAAAAAAAAATTAAAAGGGTTAGGATTATGTTGCACATTGTACGTCGCTTGAAAATACGACAGTCTAATGATTGACTAAATACTAACTAATATTTCCACGGTAAAAGAAAGCATATTGTTCCTATACTACGAATATATTCACGGTACCATCGACATTTCATTCGATACCTGTCGTAATATAGTATACATAGTATTAATTCAATTGCATAGTAACAGATGATGATTACTTCTACAAGAGTGTTTCCAGTCTTGCAAAAGAGTCAGTTAAACATCAATAATTTTCGCTTCCATTACTCTGCGTGTATTGGAAACCGTTGCTATTATACATTTGCTCACCATAACGTTTGAGTAAAAGTGTTTCTCTTGTCTTACTCTATGCATGGCAACCGTTGTTAGGGGGTGCCGCCGCCGCCGCGTAGCCGTCTCCTGCGCCGAGGGTTGATGCGCAACCCTTCGCTACGGAGGGTGACCAGTGCGCGTCCATCCCCCGTCTACAAACATTACTCTCACTTGCGGTCTCAAACCCACCCCTAAACCATCGCACGTTTCAATAAATTTACTAAATTAACCTTTAAAATGATGTAATAGTTTACTTTATCTTTTGATGAGTTTATTTAGAGTTCTCTTATTTATTTAAAAAAATATTATGAGAGCGGCTTTATTCTCACATGCGAGAATGGAAAATGTTTTTTCAGTGTTTCTTCTTGGATTCCATCTTTTTAGTTCAACTTTAGCTTCCTCCACGTAAGCTTCTTTTTTAAACATATATATTTATAATTTTAGTGTTTATGTAATTAAGAACAAGTTTTATAAGAGACATACAATCATAGTAAAAGCCCAACCTTTCCTTTTACGGACTTAAAAGTTAATATGGTAAAAATAAACATTTCAAAACAAGTATAATATTGTAATGATTTTTTATGTAATGTTTGTTTATTTATTTCTAACACGTTTTTTTATTAAATCATTTAAATTAAATAATCATTACAATATTTCACAAAATCAAATATATTTTTCTTTCTAAAGCTACCAAATTTGATGAAGGGAAGACTTCTTAAGAATAAGTTTTCACACAAACATATGCTTGATATGGTAAGTGGTGTGTTTTTAACAATAACACGACTTTACAGTTAGGTTATAGTTTAGTAAATTTACAGTTGTATCAATACAGTGGTTTTTATTATCTATTTAATAATTTTACTAACTACTGTGTAAAGGTAAGTGTAAAATTATTAATCTATATTTTGACTTATGGTCCACCATATTAATCAAATCAATGTGTGAGTGTTTTCTTAAGATTCAAATTTCAAATAAATGACTTGGCAAATTATATGTTTATCAAGCTATTTTTATTCATGTAAATATATGTGACACTTGTAAATAAATAAATGAATTAATATATCACTTTCAACGCTTTATACAGATTTTTATTTTTTACTGAGTATTGTACCTTTGAAGGACATTCGAATGAAAAGTGGTTTTAAGTGGCCTAGTTTTTTTGTTAATAAAACTAAATAAAGACTATAATGATTTTTAACACAAATATTACATTAAAATGTATTTTTATTTTGTTCAACACCTCGTAAAAACATGATAGTTTTTTTATGAAAATATATTTTGAAATCTTCAAAAAATTTATTCATCCAGAAAATTTAAATTTTATGTGGCATTTCGTTTTAATAATGTTTATCTAAGATCTAAGATCATTTTGTAGCGAATAGCCCTTCATGATATGAAAGTGAAGTGAATAATATCTATTAATTTTGTTAAATTTTGATTGAGATTAAATAATAGTTCTAACTAACAGTAATTATATTGTACAGAAAGTTTGATAGCTTGAATATTAAATGAATATATTCATACAGGCATTATGTTATATTGCGTTGGAAATATTCATATTCTGGGAAATGATCAAAGCAGCGAATCACAAGGGAAGAATGAGAAGAGTAGTAGTCCTAACAATATAAAGGAGATTTCTAAGTTTATGCGTTTCTCCGAATTCTGCTTTGTTTACTACAGGCTTTAAACGAAGATTGAAGTTTCGGATATCATGCATCAGCTTTATCCGTAAATAATGGTCATTTATCTTGACTAGTACCAACACAACATAACACCCCCCTCATACATAACCCCCCCCCCAGATTCATAATACCCCCGTCGCAGCAGACCTGCGTACTCAGCGAATTTCCAATAAAATTTTATATTTTTTTATTTTCCCCATATACATATTGGGAATGAGGATGAAGGTTTGCTGCCATAAGGGTGTTACAAGTAAATAGATGATAATTCCCTCCCAGTGCGGTTACATGCTAAATTCTGGTATTTACTATTTTCCCCATAAAACACACTGGGGTGAGTATGTAGGTTTGCCGCCATATGGGATTTCTAATCAAATATAAGTTACACTCTACCTAGTGAATATACATACAAATATATATATATATATATATATATATATATATATATATATATATATCCATATATTCAAATTTTAATAAATGCTGTTTTTGGCTTCTAGGTACTCAAAACATAAGCGTATCATGGTCACGGGCTTAGGTCTTACTGTAACTACTACCGTAATAGCTTATTCCCTATAGGGAAATTCACTAATAAAAATAAAAATATATTCAACAAATACCGCTCACCAAAACCTTTAAATCAAAACTATCTGATTTATTGCGAAAAGTTTTCTACGCTTTCTACACGATTTTTAATAGCATAAGAAAATCTGCAAAGTTCTCTCGCAAACTATAGGCTTGCTATATTGGTTCACGCTTAAGAGTCATCTTCACCATTGTAAAAACACTGAAAACATTCCTCCGTATTCCCCTGTATTGGACTGTGTTTTTTTGGGTTTTCATTGTTAAAATTTATGAAGGTTAGATCTATGTCCCTCATACCTGATATATGAGTAAAACTTAATGGTTTAAATAAAAAAATCTAAAAAGTAAGGAAAATTGAGTTACCTTGCGACGTCACAGAGAGTAATATTTTTAAGTTTTCATAGTTTTGAGGTATGAGGGACCTTATATAACTATTCAACTAAACACTTAAAGAAAATAGGTTTTAAAACGGCGTCCGAAACAGCGGAATAAAATAACATGTTTTGCATAAAAGCCGTATGGTTAACATTGCCAATTGCACAACAATGGGCTACCAGCCCAAAGTAAAGATGACTCTTAACTCTGAAATTCACCATGATACGGTTAAGACTACATGCAAAGAATAGCCAAAGCGTTTCTTGTAATCCTCTGTTTTGGGTTAAATACATTACTTCTTTTAGTGCTGCAACTGAAATCATGAAGGTAAGATTAAAGTACAGATTTTTATTCATGCGCTATATTAGTTTCCTACGTGTATAATAAATGCATACTAGGACAGTATAATTACTTATTTAAGAGTTATTAGTTCTAGACCTATCTTTTAAGCATAACTTTTTTTTCGTTGAATAGCTAAAGAAATATTATAAGAAAAATTTAAAGTTACTGGATGACAAATACGGCTTACTCAATGAGCTGAACTATAACTGCCTATTAAGAGTCATCTTCACCCCTGTGCCACTAGCCCATTGTTGCGCAGTTGGCAATGTTAACCATACGGCTTTTAATGTAAAACATGGTATTGCTTTCCCCTTTTTCGGAAGCGGGTTTTCAACAGATTTTCTTTAAACTTGGTAAGTGTTTAGTTGAATAGTTATACCATGTGGCTCATACCTCGGAATTCTGAAAATTTAACAAATATTACTAAGGAAAATCGAGTTACTTTGCGACGTCTCAAAAAGTAATATTTGTTAAATTTTCAAAATTCCGAGGTATGAGCGACATAGTATAACTATTCAACTAAACACTTACCAAGTTTAAAGAAAATCGGTTGAAAAAAGGCGTCCGAAACAGTGGAATGCAATACCATGTTTTGCATTAAACGCCGTATGATTAACATTGCCGACTGCGCAACAATGGGCTACTGGCCCAGGGGTGAAGATGATTCTTAAACATAGATTATAAATGTGTTTATGAAATTTGCATAAATTAAGAAAACATAATTTTGATTTGCAGTAAAAGCCGGTTTATACATGAAAAAACACAACTTCTTGAAGTGAGTAGGCATAGACTAAGAACAGTTAATACTTAATAAATTTTTAATGAAACAAATGTCCTTAACATATTATGATAACGCCCAAGGAAACTTGCACATGCTAAACTAAATGTAAATGTTCTCAAGCCCCTTCTGGAATAGGGCTTTATGTAATTCGTATACATTCGCAAAGCCGTTTAAATGTCTGAAGTTCATTTAACTTAATTTTAAAACATTTATGTGGACTTAGAGTACTTTAAGAATTTTTTATTTGAAAGCTGGAAATTATAAACGTAACTGACTAGCTTTCTATTTAATTCTATGGAATACATATAGAAAGCCGTAATGAAACCCTTTTGGACAGTTTGTCTGAGATTTACACTAGACCGATTTACATTCAGTTTGAAACAAATAAAAGCTTATTCTATGAGCAGGTTTAGAGAATTTCCCTATAGGGGATATGCTATTACAGCTGCGTACTCATAGTAAGACCTAGGCCTAGGACCATGATACTTTTTCGTTTTGAGGTCCGCAGAAGCAGAAAATACCATTCGTCCAATTTCATATTATGTGTGTGACCGTGGTACTGTACTACATGCAAAGTAGTACCATCATAATACACAGACAAACATAATTATTACAAATTAATATTTATTGCTACTGAAAGGGTCCAATTTTTATGAAATTTGCTATGGCGGTGTAAGACCAGGTCTATTTTCATGACCTTGCGAAGCAGCATGATCAGATTATGGTAACGTAGTTTATGGGGTTTAAAAGTTTAAGGTTTTTGGCGCTTTTCGATCTCAATTTTTAAATTTAGCAGAAACCGTTATAAGGAACTCAAAGGAAATTGCAGTAGAGCATGTTGCATTTTTAACTTATTTCGTTACGGAGAAAAAAATGTTGCCATGTTATTATTATGGGTAATAAACGAAACCTCTTATGTCGCTTAATTATTGACATGATACAATTCAGTATATACCTTCCTTAATATGATAGGGCTTAACGTATATTTGCTTCTAACACCCTCATGGCGGCAAACAAGGGCCCCATGATAACACTCTCTGAACCATGACCATTACTCACTGGCCCCCTGGATGTTTATTGGGAAAAGTGCCGAATATTGATACTATCTGATATTTATCTTCACTAATTAGGGACTAACCTACATTTTCTATTATCACCCCATTGCAGCAAACCTACATACTCATTTCTATGGTGTTTGTGGGGAAAATACAAAATCCTAAATTATATTATTAATTCGCTGAGTACGCAGGTATGCTGATACACGGTATTTTTACTCTTCCATTATCTCACTTTCTTGAAAAAAAAAAAATTTCAATTGTTTATTAGAAGAATTTGACGTATATTTCGTACACCGCTGTCTCTTAAAAATGAAATTAAAATTCCTTTTTTATTTCTGTGATGGAACATGTAGATTTTTACAAAAAATAAATTGTACATTAACGTTTTTTGCAATTTTTATTACAAAAGCCATTAAAGTTCGTTTTTTGTTGTAGTTAATGTTCAATGAATATTTCACAAACTTTCACAAGTTACTCGACAGATTATACTGAGCGATAAATACTGAGTTTTACTTTCAATATATAAAATTCAAAGTTTTATTAAACATAAAAAATGCACCCATATAGTGAAAATTTTGCAGATTAAATATTTAAAAAAATAAGTAAATTATTTCGTAGTAAAATATATCTTAACTGCACCCAAAACAGCAGTAAAATCTTTAAATACATTAATTCAGTAAAAAAGAACCCAAAAGAACGGTAAAAATTTCTTAAGCGGTGTTTAAATACAGGGTGTCAAAAAAATTTCCATTAGTTCGATGCATCATACATTAGTTTAAAATGCATCATATTATGCGTTAAGCTTTCTAATTTGAACTCGCTGTGTGATAGTTGTGGTTTTTAAGTAATTTAGAATTGTATTTAATTTGGCCAAAACATAACCTAAATGAGTCTTATAATTTAGGGAAAATGTTAATTGAATCTTTTTTAGCCACTATAGAGTATTCGGATTGTTTAAAAACAGTAAGAATGATAATATGCCTTTAGTTTGTATAATATACCTTCATGTTATGATTCCCAGTGAAACGTGCTTACTTATACCAACAACTATTATCTTCTTTGTTTAAAGTTCATTGTTAGTGATGGTTAGTTATGACATGGTTTTGTAAATTAACGTGGACATTTTCCATCAATGATTAGTGAAAAACAAATTCACGTCGTTTCGGAATCTGGAACCTGATGCCGTCTTCAGGTGGAAGAAATGCCTAAAACATAACAAAGTTAGTACAAGCACACCATGTTCACCGAGCCTGGCGTTGATGGCTTGTGTTTGGCTCCAGTGCTTTCTTCTGATTGGTGCAGTGTATTTTGGATATTTATGCTTTGTTTTAATGCTTTGACAGTTTTCTTTTTAAGCTTGGTGCATTTATTAGTGTTTTATTTATTTTTTTGTTACCGTCTCTCTGATTTCTGGTTTGGCTATGGTCTTCTTCATGTTCACCTGGTGTGTTTTGTACTACCTTTGTTATGTTATAGGTATTTCTTTCATCTGAAGACGAGTTAGATTCAAGATCCCAAAAAAGTTTTTTTTTTACTTGTCAGCGATGGAAAATGTCCGCAATAATTTTCCAAACAACAACAAATATTATCTATTACACACATGAGTTTATATCAATATTATTTTATTTATTTATTATTATTTTTGTTTCGGAAATAACTATTACTATCACTTTTTTAGTGACAGAGAGTATTCAAATATTTTACCCCTTAAAAATTAAGAAACTTATAATAATATAGTTTTTTTTTTATATCTATAAGGAAATGAGAGTAGATACTCCTCATGTCTTCAAAATTATAGAGCAGTACCTAATACACAAGTGCTCTATCATATCTTCCATCTCTTGAAAGTGCCCCATTATTGTCTGGTAAATTGTCCCTTAAGCATTATAAATAGATTCGCCTTGGACAACTTATCACTCATGTCCAACAAAATAATCGATTGATTTAATAATATTTTTGTTTTATAAACAATTTGTCAGCTTAAATTGCATTCTTGGTTATTCAATGATTTTTGGGGGGATATTTTTTTTAAGAGACGTTCACTTTTAGATAAAGTTTTACCTTTATCATTAATATTTATTACAAGTAAATGTTATTAAGCAGCTAAATTTTATTTTATGAGGTAATATGTTATATAACATTTTACCTATAATATATTTTTATGTTGGTATAACATTTTGTTATGAATATATTAAAATTACCATCAGTTATTAGAAAATCGTATTCTAATTAACTCAATATGCACCATTGTTCTGGCTTAACAAAGGCAACAAACAAATATATTAGCTTAGTTACGCCTCTTCTTTGTAACTCAGTAGTAATTAAATTCAATAAATAGCAAAACATTACAATAGTGTGATGTAAGTGGTTATATTATATTCAATAATCAGATTTGACTCAGACTTACAAAATTACGTTTATTAATATCCTCAGAATAAAACAAGAACAATTTATATTGTAATACTTGTTAGATTACTTGCAAATAGTGTTTAAGATTAACTTCATTGCAAAATATGTATTCAAACTTGATTTAAAAAAATGTTTTCAGTGTAATTCTAATTTATTCTAAGAAATTGTTCTTTGCATTATCTATTTAAAAACTATTTTCAAACTGATATTTATGAAAAAGGAATATAAAAAAAAGAACGAATTTGTTTTTAATAAAGTTGACCTACTTTACAATTTAAATCTCATCATTTTATCTCATTTGGTACTGTAAAACCACCGCGGTGCTCATTTCACACCCCTTGGGCTTTCAGGTTGGAACTATGGCCTGTGAACCTCTAATTTCCCTTAGGAAATCCAGACAAGAAACTGTAGGCTGGTTAAAAATCTAATATTTTTTTACTTAAACGAGCAGTTCTTCACAAACAGCTTAAAACAACTTATGCAACATTATACAAACAAAATTACTATGAACGAAAATTTTGTATTACAACACGTAGTTCTTTATAAAATATTTTAGATTTTTTTCATATTTTGAAAGATAATTATAAATAATAATAATTGAAATTAATAGGTTATACTGACTTATGAATACTGTTATGCTTTGTAATATCCACACACAAAAATCTCCTGTGAGGGTACGCAAATGGGTTTCTTTTAAATTATCCTTTGAAATGTCGTTAATTGTTTTGTACGCCCTTTATTGTTCATAAAATATAACAAAAAAAAAGTAACATCAGGAAAAAAACTGAACCTTTTTATAATACTACGTTCTCCGTAGTTGTCAAACTACCATATAAATTTTCATTGATATTGGAATCCTTACATATTTTAAAACCCTATACATAGTAATAAATAATACATATTAATACACTACCGGTTTTGTTTTACAAAGAACTAGTCCAACAGGTTTTCAACTGATTTGAAGGCTGCTATCGAATATCCACGCGATTTTGGGCCTCTTCGACACGATCGAATATCCACGCGCATTAGTGAGGATTATAAGGATCGACTCCAGGACGGGAGGAACGATCGAATATCCCCGCGGCCGAGGACAGGTAGAGACCGCTAGACCTCCCAGGGGCGGGAAAAATGGGAATTTTATTTCCCCGCCCCGTTTAATGTACTGTACCTCGGCCGTTCGCGTGTACCAGACTCGGACTAAGTATAACTGTACCGAGCCCTGTCATGCAAAACTGAACTAAAAAACGTGGAAGTCTGGAGCCCGACGGGTGGCAAAAGGATCCGATGTCGCGGGACCCGAGAGAAGAACATCCAAACAGCGCTTCATGTAACCTGACATTCGGAATGAAAATAAAAAGGTTAAATTTATATTAAAATTTGCATCATGAAATTGTAAATCTAATGCTACGTATTTAAACTTTAAATGGTCTGCTATTCATTTTTATTATTAGTTAAACTAAAATTGTTTTTAGTTCGTCTTAATTGGTGACACAACAAAAGTAGTATGCGAGAAAGTTTTTCATTTTTGGGTCAGTTAAAAAGTGTCCGCGGAGAAGTTGTAGACGACATTCTAAATATTTTTTTTATCTCAAGTAATCTTTTCTAACATTAGCCGATTCCGCTACAGATAGGCCTAATATTTTCAAAGACCAATTTGTATCATTATGAAATATGTTACTTCCTGTTGTAATTGGAACTCCTTTTAGATTTTCAAATGATTCCCAAGTTTTTGTACCATTCAATGGGATTTATTTTACGCAAAAAAATCAATGAGAATAGGAATTAAAATAAGGCGCTATACATGATTGATATCTGAAAAATTCCCATCTATATAGTTGTAAATAGTGGTATAGTATATAGTATAGTTGTAGTATGTATTGTATACATTAAAATTAATTCAGTGAATGGAACCCCCAAACCACTGTGCAACAAGTACAAAAAACGCCAACAAAAGTTGGAGGAATCAAAACAAAAGTACTTGCTAGGTGCATTGGCGAGGAAGGACTTTGTTGTTGCCGCTAGCAAGAGGTACAAAAAGTGAAAACGTGACTGTGTGTTCTTTGTATGTGTGTACTAATTTGTACGAGTTACTAATTCATTTATTCATTTTAACTATTTCTTGTATGTAAATATTTTTCTTATTCCATCTATTTTTTTTTTTTGCGTGCAATGCCTTAATATGATTCTTTTTTATTTTAATTCATTATATATTAAGATCGCTTTAATTAATTTCATTGTTTGTTACTTTATATAATTTTTGTTCTTCAACGTTTAATATTACATTGTACTCATAAAATTTTGTTGAATTTAATAAAATATTTTACTAAATTAAAAGCGTATTTTAATTTCAAACCTTTAGAATGGGAGATGTTTATTTCGGAGAGGTCCATTAGTGTTAATTTATTGGTCCATTATTAACTGTAATTATATATATCATGCTTTTAAAAGAGTGATTTAATTTGGTATTTACAGTAACTACTAAGAATGTATACGTTTTTATAGATGAATAAAACGATAATGATAAAAAACATGTCATGTTTAAATGCTATGTTACAAGCAAGGATTCGCCCTGGTACATGCGAACGGCCGAGGTACGTTGAACGGGGCGGGGAAATAAAATTCACATTTTTCCCGCCCCTGGGAGGTCTAGCGGTCTCTACCTGTCTTCGGCCGCGGGGATATTCGATCGTTCCTCCCGTCCTGGAGTCGACCTTTATAATCCTCACTAATGCGCGTGGATATTCGATCGTGTCGAGGAGGCCCAAAATCGCGTGGATATTCGATAGTTCCCGATTTGAATGATTTTTTATATTGGATAGAGATCGTCATGAAATTATTTATAAAGCAAATTGATGTTTATTCTTTGTAGTAGAAGGGCCCTTCACGTCCTTAAAATTCGTTAATTCCCCATGTAATTGAGACTGGTATGGAAATTGGTTGATTTTCAAGTTGAACAGCGAAAATATTAAACGCAGAACTCCAACGAAAACATCTATCTATTTTAAACTAAACAGATTATGTTAAACCATGGAGCATGCACGGTTAACGAATGGCATGAAGTATTTAAGTGGAAAATGAGGATCGAAATTGCGAGAGTTTCACAAATCGTTGAATGATGGAAGGGGTCTAATATAAAGGTATTCGTCCCGGGAATCACGAAGAATAGTGGCACTTCGAAAAAGTCACAAGTAAATGAGAAATAACATAAAAAACCTTCCACAATAATAGCATAGGCATTCAAAAAATGTATAATATATTTTGAATAAACCATGTGTTATAATTTGAATTATTTAGCAGATTATACAAATGAGTGAAGATGCCCTATTAATTATGGATATTCTTTAGCGTCTTGAACTTCGGTTCAAGAGGTCACGGGTTCAATTCCCGGGATGTCCACCACACAATTGGTTTAGACAGCTTTCCCTTAAAAGCGTTTCTGGTACTCTGTACATTCATTCAAGTAACATGCCTTAGGCCTAGGCACAAGCAAAAAGAAATAAAAAAATACAGCCTTACAGGGCTATATTAAAATTTGGTGACGTTATTTAAAAGAAGGCTGTTGGATAGTAGTCCAAAGTATATGCATGAAATTATAAAAAGTACAGTTAAGGATGGATAAAAAATGAAAGTCATGGTTGTCGTGTAAAAGCAAATTAAAAAAGTGTTTATACAAAAATAATAAAAAATATGTTTACTAAGTTTAAATCAGTTATTTATGTGAAAAACATCCTTCAAAATTGTTGAATATATTTTTTTGAAAATTCTCAGTAAAAAAAAATAATTAAACTGTACCGATTTCATCAGATAAGGTGTTAAATATTGTTAACAATTTCGTTATTTTATAGGTTTTAAAACGATATACCACAAATTAAAGTTTGATCATAATGTAGTTAAACCATAACTTAAACTAATTAAATATGTTTAGTTCTTTTTTAGCAATTCGTTACCTTTATTGATAAAACATAATTTTATCAATAAACAATATTTAATTTTAATACTCTACATTAATTTTCATATCCTCTAAAATATCTTTACGAATAAATTAATAATAATTGAGCTTTAAACACAGCTTTATGGCGAAAGAAGGCGAATTCCCGAAATTGGACAACTCTAATTTTAGTTTAAAGACATTTTAGAATACAACTACTAGGCATTCTACATTCTTACACCATCCTAGGAAGTGTAAATGATACAAGCTAAGTAAAGTGATACTAACTAATGAATGGGATGTAGCGAAAGTATTATACTAAGGAATAAAACAACGAGTGACTACATTTAAATTATTTTAGTTTTGAGATCGTTTTAATTGTTTCAGTTATAACACTAACAGCATGCCACGACTTTGCCCGCGATCTTATTATATTGCCAAAATAGCTTTTGGTACAAAATACTATGCACAGACATAGTCTGTTTGTTTAGAAAATCCTCATTTCAATTTCTTTAATGATGAGGAATGTTAAGTTAATTAAACCAATATGTTATATTTGTAAATCATTCATAGAGGGCTATAACGAAGAACCCTCCTTCCAAAAAAATCCAGTATCGCATTAAATACTTTTCAAATATACTTGTTATATTATTTAGAATACATTTAAATCAAAACAGAATATAATTAGTATGTGTGGAGAAAATAAGATTCAGTTAAGTGATACAGTTTATCAATGACAACAATAATAATCCTTTAATCATCAAAATACATTATGTACAGTTAGACATACAAAACAGCTTAAAAATAGGTTCCTACATAGTAGTAAAACTTATAATTAAAATGATTATGTACAAAATTAGCTAGATTAGATTAGCTTCGTTTTATCTAAAAGAAAAGGTGTGCCAGGTTGTTATTTAAAATATTTTACTCATGACAAAGTTTAAACAGATTTTTTAATGCTGAAATTATTTGATGGCATTGCCTGCAATCGCTTGAAACAATAGATAGGCCTACAATAAACAACATTAAACAAAAAATACAAGAAATTACGTAAAAATCTATTAATTGACAAAAAACTGTATGAGTAAGTGTAAAGTAATAGCACAGATAAAAGCAACAACAACAAAAATAAAACCCCAACTCTTGTCATAAAAGTAAAAATTGTAACAGGTGTTTACATTTTTAGCAACCGCGACAGGCTACTAGTTTTGAAAATATGGAGAGTTTTAATGACTACAAGTTCCACTTAAACTCTGTAATAATAATAAATCCTACTATATGCATAAGGGTTAGTAGCTTGGTAACGGTTGGAGTACTAATTATAATACTCGGGTACTAATCTATACTTATTTAATACGCCAAGTTCTTTTTGTGTCGAGAACACCTCCTTCAATTATTAACCGATTTTCAAGTAATTGGTGTGTTTGGATAGGGCTTGGTCTGTAGTTGCTTCCGCCAGAAATTGATGAGAATATGAGGTAAAATAAAAGCGCTATCTACAAATTAAATTTAAAACTTCCCCATTAGAATAACATTGAGATTGGTTTGAACATTTTAAACATCTGTTAACGCACAGATGTAGTTTTTAGTGATCACTGATATTCCCAATATTTTATTGGTCGGATGTAATTGATTTATAACTAAATGTAACTTTTGTATTGTATAAAAGTTAATTGCTCTATGTCGTGCATCACGTGCACTAGTTGAGTATCAACTCGTTACGTAGTCGAAAACAACGACATAGTCGTGCTGGCCCTTGCCCTTCCACACGTTACGGCTAATAGGCTAACCCAGTTATTTTTGGAATACTGATTAGAACACTAAATAAATAGTACTAATTGAGTATTAGTACTAAAATCTTTGTTTGGTCGATATTTACATTTTCCTGCATGGCCGGCCAGCCACTAGATTCTGTTTAATCACTCCCCGTCTTTTTAGAATACCAAATCTAATCCTCGGGTACTAAATAGTACTAATTTAGTATTACATTTCGGTATGATTTTCATATCAACTTTCCAATATATAAAAATAGACCTGGCGTTAAACTAAATTCTAACTCATACTACTTGAATAATTTGTAATAACAGCTATTAAGCTGTCGGCCTCCTTGTTTCCCTGTACTATCTGTCGACTCCACTAAGCCACTAGGTATTTAGCCACTTTAATAAGAAAGTCACTTTAATAAGAAAGGTCATTTTAGTAAAGATGACAAAT
The DNA here is from genome assembly GCA_030545055.2 of Neoaliturus tenellus. Taxonomy (NCBI): domain Eukaryota; kingdom Metazoa; phylum Arthropoda; class Insecta; order Hemiptera; family Cicadellidae; genus Neoaliturus; species Neoaliturus tenellus. The sequence continues at coordinate 32,956,035 of CM061535.1, forward strand.
TGTACACTCAAAAAATCCTTTCCAAGAAATAATGAAATGAAAATTAAGTAAGAAAATAGTATGTGTATTCCAATTATACAAAACCAACTAAATAAGTTCCTTAAATGAATAAATATTCTATGAATTTAAGTAATCAAATATTATGGAAAAGGCCCGCATGAGCAGATGAATGTAAGATGTTACATAATAAAAAATAATTGCTGAGTGTGTGTGACCTGAATGCATAGTTATTCAAAAATCATAAGTAGAATACTTGTTTGATGACAATAACCCGGATATTATGAAGAGTTGTTTGATACTATTACAATCAAAAGAGGTGAGATAGTTGCTATCGAAAATGTATTCATTATAGTAAATGAAAATTTTATAAGTATCAAAATTAATTTTATTGAGAATTAATTAAATGTTAACTTATTGAATAATAAGTTTATTCATGATAAGTTGAATAAACTAGTAACAAACCCCACCCCAAGATTATTTTTGGGACACTTTATGGCTTCAACCAAGTGTCCTAGGCTTAAAACTATAGTGCACAAAATTATAATTATCTGCACGAAATGCTGATCAAAACCATTTAAGTTTAATGAATTCGATCAGTTGACCATATCATACCATAAATAAGTAGTTCCAATAGTAAATCATTAATTTAGACTCATGTAAATTTAAAACGGACTAATGTTAAAACAATTTTTTTTAATTTTTTTATTGGTGATTTTAAAATTGTGCCCTCACTGCCTCAACCGGTACATTGTAAAAATAACATTTTAAACAAAATAAATAGTCAGAAAATTTAATTTAAAACTAAAAAACGTTATACAAGTAGAGGGAAAAAGCCACTTCTAAACCGGCAGTGACGTCAGCTGCCAGGGCAGCTGCAGGGGTCAGATGGTGTCAGCTGCCAGGGCAGCTGCATGGTGCAGATGGCGAGAGCATATGCCCTCAATGTGAAATAGAATTGGGCATGAATTAAAAGTTAGTTTAAAAGTGAAATTCAACTGTGTTAACTAAACTCTAACAGTTGAACAAAAATTAAGAGTTAGTTGAAAACTGAAATTTAACAGGTATAACTGGGGGCCTGGAAAGTATGTCAAGGCCATCCAGAGTAAGTTTTAAAAAAGCCTACCCAACTACCACCAGAAATAGTTCAAAGTTGAACTAGTTGGTGATAGTGGGATAATTCATTCGTGCCATGGGAGAGGTGTTTATCGTTTGAAAGTTGGCGATGGAATGAGAAGCGCCGCCTAGGGAGAGGGCTTATAAAATGGCAACCTTCCCCCACCACTCCTTCCCCCACTCCTTTAGACCAATAACCGGTCGCCGACTCTATGTGGTGAAACTGAACTAGACATGGCGGCCGCCATGGATAATTCTAACCTCAAATCCTAGCTTAGCTGAAGAGAATAGAGGATAATGAAGTAGGAATTGCGGTGAGTGCATTTATATAAGGAATGGTGGGAGTAAAATAGGAAAACCTGTTGAACACAGTCGATAGGAGTAATAAGTTCAAAGTTGTGGAAGCATAACATAGAACGTAAAATGTCGTGAATAACACTATCGTCAACTTTAACCTGCGAAGTTGTAGAAGAATATAACGGGTTAAAACTGTATTTCTTCCTAACTCTATTTAAATTAGTTTTACACTTTGAAATTGAAGATTTAGAAGTACTTCGTAATATATGTTGTGTTCGCAAAAGTTTTAACCTTAAACATTGTGCAACCATTATAGCTAATGTGTTACATTCAGAAGTTAAAAGAAGACTGAGGTATAAAATGAAGTGTAAAGGATATTGAAACAGAACAATATAGTAGTAATATTTGAGGTTAGAATTAACTAGACTCATTTAATGAAGTGGCTAGGAAGCCACATGCTGATGAATGCTAAATTGCATGTTAGAAGTAACGAAGTAGTCATAAAGTAAAACTAAGGAGAGGTGATCACTGCGAGGATGCAAGGTAATGAATGTTTGTGACGCGATAAACTATCCGCTTTTATAGAGGCAGTAATAACCCTAGCCAAATGCTGTCAGATGCCGACCAACTACCTGGTTTTATAGCGGCAATTACTCCGGACAGCTGCCGGACAGATGGTAAAAGAAGTAGGGGGTTTTGGGGACAATGACCGGAAAGGTCAATGACCCCCCCCCCGGCGAACCCCCCCCCGGCGAACCCCCCCTCCGCCGAAAAAATGGAGCACCCCCCCCTTCCCCTACTCCTTCCCCCACTCCTCCGGGTCAATGGCCGGTCATTACCTTTCCCTACTCATTCTAGGCCAATGACCGGTCACCACCGGTTGCTGACTCTATGTGGTGAAACCGGACTAAACATGGCAGCTGCCATGGATAATTCTAACCTCAAACCTATGGGCATGCAACAAGTACTTTGGATCGGAAGAATGACTATGCTATTGCGCATGCGCCTAGTCCTGTATTACTCACTTTAGCGCTACTACACACGGATAATTCTAACCTCAAACCTTGGTTTTGCGTTGCAGTGCATATGCCGCTCCCCACTCCTTCACCTTCCTTTTACACTGCTGCGAACTGGACTGGATTGAACACTGTACTGGAGTGAAACAACTTCCCCCACTACTCGAGAATCCGAGGAGCGATACGAGCCTGATCTTAGCGTCAGTCGTCAACAAAATTTCATAGCGAAAGGTTGTTGGCGACTCAGCAAGAGGCTATATATAGCCTATATATATATAGGCCTATATATATATATAGGCCTACTATTTCAAATATATAGTAGGCCTATATATATATATATTTGAACTTCTTCTACTATGTTGCGTTTTTTAATGCAATGTGGTATGTGTGTGTGTGTGTTTAGTTTTAAGTTGTATTTAAGAAATAATTTGCGCATTGCGATGTTAGTTATAAGTTGGGTTTAGCATTAAGGTGTATTAATTTTAAGAGGTGTTTAGCATTAAGGTGTATTAATTTTAAGAATAATGATGGTATTTGGTTGTGTTGAATTATTTGGTTTTTTAATAATGATGTGTTGTTAGTTTTAAGTGTTGGTACTACTAATTAATGTTGTTTTGCCTTACAGCTAGATGTTAGGGGGTAGATTAATTGTAAATTCAGAAGTTCCATTGAACTTCACTTAGAAGGGGTGGGACATCCGCAAATTGTAGGTAAGCGGACTAGGTTTTTGCATTTTGTTTAGGAATATAATGGGTGGGATTAGCTTGGGTGGGTGTTAGAGTTGCGTTTCTGCATTAGCTGTTCCAGTTTCCCTTTAAATTAATGGTTACGGTAGACCCGGACAGGACCGTTACGGTAGACCCGGACGGTCCAGGGACCTCCCTCGCAGAACGTAACTAGTGGGTTGGGAGTGGGAACCGTTAGGCAAACAGGGTGGTGGGAACAGTATTACTGTTCCCATCACCTTGGATCATTATAAATCTTGAATGACCTTGACCCACTTTCGGAAAGGTCAATGACCCCCCCCCCGCCGAAAAAATGGAGCCCCCCCCGGCGAACCCCCCCCTGCCGAAAAAATGGAGCACCCCCCCCTCCTTTCCCCCACTCCTACACCCCCACTCCTTCCCCCACTACTCCGGGTGAATGACCGGTCATGACCTGAAAAATTAAAATGGCTATAACTTGATAACGGATTGACGGATTTGAACAAGCGATACATCATTGAAAAGGTCTATGTAAAACAAACATTTTGGTAAAAGAAGAATGTGGTTATCTTATTTTAGTCAAAAGTTATGCGAATTATTTGAAATAAATACCTTCTCTTTCCCCTTTTCTCCCACCTCCCAGGTTAATAATCAGTCTCGGCTAGCTGCTACCCCTCTCATTTGCATATTGTTATAAAAGACGCACCGACTGTGGCTAACATTTCATTCTGATTCCAGACGTTACGCTGCGAACTTGGAGCCACAACCATGTCATCTCTGCCAACTACAACTTCTACTTCAACTTCTACTTCTACTTCAACTTCTACTATGGCTGTTACTGCACCTAAGAAAACTCTTCGTCTGAAAAATCCTCCTGACTGGTACAAGAAGCAACTTGGATCCCAACCTTCAACTTCTGGCACTATTCTTCCGCCTACCAAGACTTCTAAACTTCGAAGCATTTTTTCACCGCCTTCGCCTTCTACTTCGCTTTCAAACGACTCCACACCGCCATCAACCATCATGCCGCCTCCACAGAAGCCAGCTCCCCGTCCTAATACCCCTTCATTTGAAACTTTGCTTCATCGTCTTAGTACACCTGTCATTCCACTGTCACCATTGCCTCCTACCCCACCACTTACTATGCCTGAAGACCACACCTATCATAAAACTAAATCCACTAAGCCTACTCCCAAACCTGCTCCTAAGCCTGCTCCTTCAGAGCAATTTCAATTATTACAAGAACAGCGTCGTAGGGCATTTAGCCGTCCCACTACTTGCCCTGAAGTGCTCACCAGGGGAATTAAGAAAGGATCAGCTTGTGGGAGGAAATGTGTTAAAAACGAAAGTTTTTGCCGTGTACATGTCGTGAAACATCTTTCTGGACCACAACTGACAGAAACCCCCACCGTTGAAGACGATCCTGAAATAATATCCGTCAGAGGAGAGAGGCTTAAGAAAGGTTTGAAATATTTTTTTCTAAGTGTTGTTGACCACCAACACATTTTGGCAAAATGTAACGGCTTAAAATATAAAATTAGAGTTTGTGAGAATTTGTGTAAAGAGAAGAGATTTAACAATTTAGATTCTCAAGACTTTCTCCTCAGGGATAAAAAGGATCGTATTACAAGGTGGGGGAGTAAACAGTAAATTCACTTAGTTTTTTCCAAATTGTTGCTTAAAAAAATAATGGGGGAGAAACACAATGCGTTATAGCGTTGTGTTTCTCCCCCATTATTTTTTAACACTCTAAGTCTCGTGACCTACTAACCTACTTCCATCCAAGTAGTAAGAAAAGTACTTCCCCCCACTCCTTTGGGTCGATGACTGGTCACGGTCAGCTCCTACCCCTCATTTGCATACTATTATAAAAGCGGAGCGAGCGTTGGTCACCCCTTCATTTTTCTTCTACACGCCGCTCTTGTCGTTTCGTCTCTGCTGTTTACAATATTTCTTGCTTCAAAATGCCTCCTCATCTGAATGAAAAGTTTAATTTTTCCGAAATTTCTGATATTTTTGAACAATCTGAAGACACTTTAAGTAACGACAGTGAAAGTGAAGATGATGAGGACGATGATGATTATACTGTTGAACTTAGTGAAGAACGTAAAGTCATAGCAATTGATCCACAATTTCCATTTGATACAATTGAAAAGTTTATGGCTGAAGCTAATAAATGGTTGGACTCAGGATGTTATGTACGAATTGACTCTTTTATATTGTATGGTGATAGTCATTCTTTCCTTGTCACACCAAATGACAGAGACCGCATGTGGCAGTGGGCACAATCTATGATGGAGTGCTACAAACAAGGTGTAGATACTGGCGGCTATTTTCTTGCACAACTAGTGTAATAACAAAATTACCCTTCCCCCACCCTACACCCTATCCCTTTCATATCCTATAAAGAAGGGGGAAAGGAGTGGGGATTATAAAATGGTGGGGGAATGTGTATAAATGCAGGTTGTTTGAAGAGACTTTTATTATTGTGGCTTTAGAAACAGAAACAGCATGGAGTTTAAATCTTCAGCAAAAATAAGGAACAACATAATAAAGAGAGAAATTCGCAAGAAAGAAAAGATCGAACTTATAAAATTACAACTTATAATACCTTCTATTGAAATTGGATGTAGCAAAATAAAGACTTTGGTGAAAACTAACGAATATTTGTTACAATTGCTAAAAACAATCGAAGAATTGAAAAGCAAGAATGGACATTCTACATAGTAATATTTGAACATTTTAATATAAATAAGTAAACCAAAAAAATAGATGTAAAATAGAGAGCGAGGAATAGATCACTTTGTGGTAATGGACTAACATGCCACTTAGTGCTCTATTCCTCATTCTCGCGTTAAATTGGATTACCTTGACCTATTTGTTAGACTGTTAGAATTTGGTTAACACTGTTGAATTTCAGTTTTGAACTAACGTTTATTTTTGTTGAACTGTTAGTTTTTTAACACTGTCGAATTTTAGTTTTGAACTAACTTTTAATTTATTCGAATTTTTAGTTCAACTCTAGTTAATTTATATGCAAATTTAGTTCAACCAAGTGCCTGTGCTCTACCCATTTCCACCCTAACATTTGTTCTTTCAACATCTGTCCCATAACATCTGTCCTAACAGATGTTTGGAGGGCAGGTGTTTGGTTTTAAAAGTAACTAAAATTAGTTGGGTGGGGGAAAGTTAGTTAAAGCTTGAATATAAAGAAGTATATACTAAAACTCCAATGGGAATAAAGAACACGAATGAACAATTAGTTTGTAGAAGGTTAATATTTTTATTCAAAACGTTTGATTTCCTTGGATAGTGAAGAAGATGAAATAGTGGTGGGGAACCGTTATAAAAGGAGGAACGCGAGAGCCCATTTCATTTCTTGGCGAAATTTCGAAGAGTAAACATCTCAACATGTATCGTTGCGATAAATGTTTGGAATCGTTTCACGATGAAATTCTATTAGACTGTCATAAAGAACTAATTCACAACAACCCAGAAGAAAAACAAGAACAACAAGAACAAGAACAAGAACAAGAACAAGAACAAGAACAACAAGAAGAACAAGAAGAACAAGATGAAATAACAGCAACATCTTCAACTACTTTACCGAATCTACAAGTATTTGCATTACCCGGTAAAGTAGTAATGCATCATAAGATTCAAAATGAAAACTTGAAGCTAGAAGAATTTATTAGAGAAGCAAAACCAATTGTAAGTAAAACTTTAAAAGAAGAATTGAAAAGATTAAACTTTCTTAAATTTGGTTTACTACTAGAAGCTATGTATATAAATGTACAAGAAGAATTATCACCAAGAGGATTCATAACAAAAAACCGAACCATTATGGAAAGTTCAAACATTGATTCAATAATAGAGAATTGTATAGAAGAAATATTAACAAAAATTCAGGAACACGAAGGAAGAGGATCCGGATGGAGTCTTACAAGTATTGAAGTATTAGATATAAGAGTTCACAAACATGGATATGAACTAATGGGATCTAGTTACATTCCTTTACCAAAAAGAATTGAAAATACAAAATCTTGTGTTAATGTTAAAAATGAAGACAATGAATGTTTTCGTTATGCAATGACATCTAAATTTGTACCACCACTTCATGTGAATAGACCTAACCAAGAATATGAAAATCAAAGATTTAGATACAATTTTCAAGGAATCACTTATCCTGTATCACTGAAAGATATATCAAAATTTGAGAAGAAAAATCCCGGTACGTCTATCAATGTTTTTGCATTAGATAGTTCAAACAAAGTGTATCCTTTACGTATTGCAAAAGAAGAGCTACCAGATCATACGGATTTACTACTACTAACGCGAGGAGATGTGTCTCACTATGTGTACATAAAGCATTTTGATCGTCTTGTTAATAAGCAGCTTTCTAAAGATCGACACAGGAAGTTAATTTGCAAGAGATGTTTCAATTTTAAACGAGATGGGCTACACTCAAGAGAATGGTTACAAGAGCACAAAAGATTATGTAACAATAATTATGAAGCAAAGATTATTTTACCTTCGGAAAGCAGAGCATTTGTTACATTTGAAAAGGTTCATCATCAGTACCGTATTCCTCTAGTTGTGTATGCGGACTTTGAATCAACACTTGTTCCTGTTGAAGATGAAAATTGTGAAGCTAGAAAAAGTGTCAAGTATCAAATGCACAAACCAAACAGTTTTTGTTTAATGGTTAAATCAACATTATCAGAAGAACATTTAAACAGATATGGATTAACTTCAGAACCTCTAGTATATCGTGGTGAAAATGTAGAAAAAATATTTCTTGATCACTTATATTCAATAGCTGGAAATGCACAAAGATTATATACAAATATTGTACCAATGAAACCGATGGAGGAAGAAGAAGAAATTCAACATGAAAATACAACTCGATGTTTCTTATGCAAAAATGATTTTACTATTGAGAATTATAAAGTTAAAGATCACGATCACCTCACAGGTTATTACAGGGGTGCTGCTTGTAATAAATGCAACTTGAGCTATCGTTTACCACTATTTATTCCTGTGGTTCTGCATAACCTCAGTGGGTACGATGCTCATTTTATAATACCCGAATTAGGAAGAGACGATGGTGAAATTGATGTATTAGCTGAAACTTCAGAGAAGTTCATCAGTTTTTCCAAAAAAGTTGGAAACATGAAACTAAGATTCTTGGACTCCTACAGATTTATGCCGTCGAGTTTATCCAAACTTTCAGAAAATTTAAGGAAACAAGATTTCATCGAAACAAAGAAGAACGACAAACTGGATTTGGTACTTCGGAAAGGTGTGTTTCCATATGATTACATAGACAGTTTAGAAAGATTTAATGAAACATCACTTCCGGCTAAAGAAGAATTCAAAAGTAAACTTTATGACATGTACATATCTCAAGAGGACTATGATCATGCATGTAAAGTATGGAACGAATTAGGATTTAGAACATTGGGAGAATATTCAGATTTTTATGTTAAATTGGATGTAACTTTACTATGTGATATAATGGAAGAATTTAGAAATACATGTTTTGCAGCATATGGATTGGACCCTCTTCATTCGTACACTTCACCTGGATTAGCATGGCAGGCCATGTTGAAAGAAACAAATTGTAAAATACAACTTCTTACCGATAAAGATATGGTTATGATGTTAGAGTCAGGAGTTCGAGGGGGATTGACGCAAAGCGTTACACGACATTTCAAGGCGAACAACAAGTATCTGCCCGATTATGATGCATCAAAACCAACAACATTCCTGGGTTATTTTGATGCAAATAACTTATACGGATGGGCAATGTCGAATCCCCTTCCATATGATAATTTTAAATGGATAGATCCAGAATCGATTGGAAACATAATGGATATACCGAAGCATGGTGAAACTGGTTACATTTTTGATGTTAATTTTGAATATCCTGAACATCTTCATGATCAACATTATGATTTACCACTTCTTCCGAAGACTGAAATTTCCCCTACTGGAAGATGGCCAAAATTAATGATGACTTTAACCGACAAGTCTCGATATGTTGGACACTACTGGATGATACAACAAGCTTTAGACTTAGGATTGAGAATTACAAAAATTAATCGAGTACTACAATTTTCTCAATCTTGTTGGTTAAAACCTTACATCGACAACAACACAAGAAGAAGAGCCACCGCTAAATCAAGTTTTCAAAACGATTTTTTCAAATTAATGAATAACGCAATATTTGGCAAGACTTTGGAAAACAAAAGGAAACATAAGGATATCAAATTGGTAACTGATCCAGTAAAATTACAGAAATTGGTGCAACAACCAAACTTTGGTTCATCTATAATTATTAATGAAAATCTAGTTGTTATTTCCATGAACAAGAAGTCAGTTACAATGGATCGTCCTTTGTATCTTGGAATGTCAATCTTGGATATTTCAAAAACACATATGTACGAGTTTCATTATAAGAAGATGGTTAACTATTATGGAAGAGAGAACATTGGTATTGCATATATGGACACGGATGCACTAATTTACTGGATTAAAACAAATGACATGTATGAAGATCTACGCACCTTTATATATAAAGATGATTTCGACTTTTCCGATTATCCTAAGGATCATCCAAATTACGACTATGACAGAAATAAGAAAGTATTGGGAAAATTTAAAGATGAAACAAATGGTGTGCCGATGATGGAAATTGTAGCATTAATGTCCAAACTGTATTCATTTCAACTGTACATAAACGAGAGGAACGAACATCAAGTCACGAAGAAGGCCAAAGGAATAAAAACTTCTTTCCTGAAGAAGAACGTACAGTTTGAACATTATAAAAGATGTTTGTTTGAAAATGTTGAAACAACTGCAACGTTCAACACTATTAGAAGTTATAATCATCAACTTTTTAGTGTCAAACAAACAAAGTGGGCATTAAGCTACAAAGATGACAAGCGCCATATTTTAGAAGATAAAATTAATACTTTACCATTCGGCCACTACTCTCTAAACCCTATCGACCAGTAAACCTATTCTTCGTCCTCTACCTTCTTCCTTTTTCCTTTCCGTAAAGAAGAGGGGATATGGCAAGCCCAATGCCATGTTCCCTCTTTTTTACACTAATATGAAATGGCCTTGACCTATATTCAAACTATATAAATGAGAATAAACTATTTTATGGATCAGTATTTTTACATGCGGTGTACAAGCAACATCTGAAGATGGAAAGTGTGAAGGACAAGATTGTAAATGAACTACATAAACCAGCAAGAAGAAGATTTCCAAGAAGAAGTACAATCATTAAAGGAATGAATGATCTTTATCAAGCTGATCTCATTGAAATGATACCGCACAGTAAATTAAATAAAGGATTTAAATATATTTTAACAATTATAGACTGTTTTACTAAAATAGCTGACGCTTTACCATTGAAGGATAAGACTGGTAAAAGTGTTACAAAAGCTATGGAAACCACAATACAAAGAAATAAATTTAAAATTAAACATCTACAGACCGATGATGGAAAAGAATATTTTAATAAAGACTTTGGAGCTTTGATGAAGAAATATCAAATAAATCATTATTCTACAAATTCTGAAGTTAAAGCTTCAATAATTGAAAGATTCAATAGAACATTAAAAGGTGCGATGTATAAACAATTTTCAAAAAGAGGATCATACGTGTGGTATGACATATTACCACAACTTATAAAAGAGTATAACAACAAATATCATCGTACCATTGGGATGAAACCTATCCAGGTAAATAGTGCTAATGCCAAAATTGTATTACAACGCATTAAAAATAATATAACACCAAAATTGGAAAAATTGCAACCAAAGAAGTTCAAGGTCAACGATAAAGTTCGTATAAGCAAATACAAAGGTGTATTTAGTAAAAGATATCTACCAAATTGGACTAATGAAGTATTTACAATTTATAAAGTGCAACCAACTATACCTGAAACCTATTTATTAAAGGATAACAAGGGTGAATTACTTCAAGGTGGATTTTACGGACATGAATTGTTGAAATCAACAGTCGGTGATGTATATCTTGTCGAGAAGATTTTACAAAGGAAAAAGGATATGGTTAAAGTCCGGTGGTTAGGGTTTGATAAAAGTGAAGACTCTTGGATTCCTTCAAAAGACTTAGTATAGTTGTTTAATAGCTCATTGTGTGTTTAACCTTTATACAAGATGGAGATTGTACAACAAAAAGATCGATTTAATATCAATAACATTGATGAATTGACAGTTGACAATGATAAGTTAAATCATGGAAAACATGGTGAATTACTACCAAATACGATAAGATGTCTAATAACTGGTCCTTCAAATTGTGGAAAAACTAATGTTGTTTTTAACCTTATAACTAATCCTAAAGGATTGCGTTTTAACAATATATACATTTTTTCAAAATCATTGCAACAACCAAAATATAAATTATTGGATAAAGTACTTGCAAGTGTACCTGAAGTAAATTTTTACAAGTTTAATGCCAGTGAAACAATTATGCAACCAAATGAAGCAAAACCATTTTCTATTTTTATATTTGACGATGTTTCTTGTGAAAATCATGACACAATAAGGAATTATTTTGCTATGGAAAGACATCATAATATTGATAGCATTTACATTGGTCAAACATACAGTAAAATTCCAAAACAACTTATAAGAGACAATGCAAATATGTTGATTATCTTCAAGCAAGATGAAACAAATTTAAAGCATATTTATAATGATCATGTAAATGCGGATATGCCATTTGAAAAATTTAAAGAGATGTGTGGCAAAGCATGGAATGAGAAATATAGCTTTCTCGTTATTATGAAGGAAGAAGATATTAAAAATGGTAGATATCGTATAGGGTTGGATAAATTTGTATTTATGCGTTGAACTACCGATGCTACATCTAGTTACACGTTGAACTTCACAGTGTAAACATGGTGAATCAAGAAAAACTATTGAAAGAAATAAAATCACTCAGTGATTCTATTAGGATGAAGAATCGTGCATTGAGGATGGGTTTAAGTGAAAGAGAAGAATTTCTAGAGACTACATTTAAACCTATTACGGAACCTTTAAAACAGATATCAGAAACTATTGGTAAACCTCGTTATGAAGGAGATGTTTTACTACCAGTTTCTAAACAAGAAGTACAAGCATTAAAAAAAGAAGAAGATGATGATTCATATACAAGTGCTAGTGAGCAAGAAGAAACAAAAGAAGAAGAAGAACCAATTGTTGAAAAGGAAGAAGAACAGCCAATACCAGAAGCAGAACAATCTATTCCAAATTAACTCAATTGAGTAGCGATATATTACAACATGGACCTCTTGGAAGAAAATATATAATGAAAATGCTACATGACATGAAATCAAACCCAAATTTGAGTAGATCACACATATACGGAGCAAGAATTGATGGGAATGAATTAAAGATCGGCGATCCAAAGCTTGAAATAACACAAGATGATTACATCATTATTGGTGAGCACAGATATAAAGGAACAAAAGGATTATATGAATTAATTTTTAAAAACATACCACTAAGATATTCATCCAAAGATTTAAGTGTTTTTAAGGAGATTCTACAAAATACTAACGCTCATAAAAGAAACTACTTAAAGGATAGAATGATTAATCGTTCACGTGCAACAAAATATAACATCGTTATAAAAAAGTTGTTTCCTCCACGAAAATTGCCAACATTACGTACTGCACCAGCGGTGAGACAACCACTGAAAAGAAAATCTCTATCACTTATGGATTTATCACTTCTTGAACAACATGGTAAAAAGAGTAAAGGAGATACTTCAACATCTGGTAAAGGATTGATGAAAAATCTATACAATACAAATGTGATTTACTACAACGACATCAATAAATTGGTTGATAGAATGAGACTATTGCATGAAGCCATGGAAGCTGGTCATACAGGTTTAAATAATGAATGGGTAGCTCTGATTGACGAACTCAGGAATCGCGGCATAATTGTATAATCGTCCGCGGATATATAAGAGTTGCAGGCATATAATGTGTCAGTTCTAACATGAGCGTTGACAAGTTCGGACGTTACTCCGCGTTAGGAGTGCAAGTTGGAGAAAACAGAAAAAGAAGTGGATTACCGCAAACACCCGAAGGTGACTATAACATAAATAATAAACGTTTAAAGTTTGTTAAAGATCCAGAAGAAGATGGAGATGCAACAAATTTAAAAACAGTAAAGGAGGAAACATCTACAAGTTTAAAACTTGACAACAACCAACTGTATGATGCAAAATCTCACAGGGTTATTAATGTTGCAAAACCAGTCAACAATGGAGATGTTGTTAATAAAGGCTATTTGCTATCTGCGATGGATTACGCTTTACTGTTGCAAAAGACTAGAAGTGGAAAAATGTACAATGCTTTAAATTATAAAATAACTAATGTGGCAGACCCAACCGATGATACAGATACAATCAATAAGCGTTATTTGCACTCTGTAATACCAGAAAAGAAAAAGGATGGATTTTCCTTTTATAAATATACTATAAACGATATTGGATATCCTAAAGAAGAAAGTGATGGTGTTAATATAAAATATATTAAAGATAATTGTATTTTATATAATGATGCTGTTATTGATTGTCATGGAAAAGTGTTGTCCAATCTGAAAGATGGTTCAACTCCATCGGATGCTGCTACCGTGAAACAAATGAATGAAAGCTTAAAAAAAGAAACATCCACTTTTGTTAAACAAAATCAAGTAGTGTCAAAGAAAGGTGATGAGTTTATGCAAGGAAGTGAAAAGTTTACCTTACTACAACTACAAAATGACAAGTGGATGGAAAAAATAAAAAATTGTCAAATATAAATTTAGGCACGGAAGAACATGATGCCGTTATTTTAAAACAAGTACCACAACTATCAGCTACTGGTGTTAACTTTATATGTGGAGGCAGACGATTAACCGAAGTTAAATCTGGTAAAGATGATCAGGATTGTGTTGTTGTAAAACAAACTATAGTTAGAGATAAAATAAATAACGTATATGATGGAAAAATAGAAGAATATCTAACATATCAGCAGGAATAGCTCCAAATGATGTTGCTACTATTAATCAAGTTATAGCAACCTCTAAAAACGATCCATCTGTGTATACATGTAATGGTAAACGTATCACAAATCTTGATAATCCTACACATGACAAAGATGCTACTAATATAGAGTATGTAATGAATCTTGTAGGTAATGTAGTTATTGATATGCATAATCATTTGATTAATGCATCGATGAAACACAATAAAATCGAAGATTCTCGGAGAAACCAATGGATTAAAGATGAAATCATTGATAGATACTAGTAACACTTTTGAATATTTAAGTATGGAATACACAAAAAATTATTCATTATCATAAAGTATTTCATAGAGTGAAGACGTTGGTTACATAAAACAGCATAATGAAGACCGTATCGCTCAGTCGTCGTCAAGACAGCGGCAAGAGAGGACGTGGTTTAACATCAGCTGCATTATCCCTGCTCAGACGGATTCCAATTGGTGCTGTTGTGAATCGAGCGATAGACGCTTTACCATACGAATTACATCTGCCCGGAGGTTATCAATATTGTGGACCTGGAACTAAGTTGGCAAAACGTTTAGCAAGAGGAGATCCTGGAATTAATAAATTAGATCAAGCTTGCAAAGAACACGATATAGCATATTCAAAGTATAAAGATTCAACAAATAGATCAATAGCGGATAACATTCTAGCAGAAAAAGCTTGGCAAAGAGTAAAATCAAGTGACGCAAGTATTGCAGAAAAAGCAGCGGCTTGGGCAGTAACTACAACCATGAAGACGAAAGCAAAGTTAGGTGCTGGAAGACGTCGCAGAGGAAGACCTACAAAGAGAGGCGCTCCCAAAAGAGGTGGAAACATTAAAAAAGGGCGTCGTAGAACTCGCAAGGCAAATGTAAAGAAGACTTCTGTTTGGCAAATGGTAAAAAACGGAGCAGGTTTATACCTAAAACCGTACCGTGTGTACTAAATAAGAAGAATCAATTGATAATTCCAAATAAAGCCTTAACAAATCATCAGTTAAATGATTATGTAAAATGTTTGAAAATACCATTCTTTCGAGGAGTTTTATGAAAGATGCATTACCAACTAAAATATGGAAAAATGAAACTGGAATCGTAAATTTGGATTCCACCTATGGTCCAGGCACTCATTGGGTATGCTATAAAAAACTCGGACAAACCATTTACTACTTTGACAGTTTTGGCAATCTACCACCGCCAAAAGAACTGCAACATTATTTTCGAAACTCCAAAAACATTTTTTACAATTACAAAAGAGAACAACCTAACAATACTGAAATATGTGGGCATTTATGTTTGGAGTTTCAAGCGAAAAGTGTCAGTCAGCTTTAAGATGTCATCGTATACAGTGTCACTGAGTGGAAATTCATCCACATTGAAAAGTACGCTGTTCCCAGCATTGCGTCTATCCAAGGAAAGATTATGGGAAGCGGCATTACTTGATTTGACTACCTACAACTCAATTCCCAATGTTACGGAAGGAAAGAACAATTTACTACATTATTATGAAACTAAGGATGCTTCAGGAAAATACTCAGAATTGAAAATAATTACATTTCCTACTGGAGCATATGAAATTGATGACATAAACCAATTATTACAGAAACAACTTGGAGAAGACAATATCACCGTTAAAGGAAACAACAATACTTTAAAAGCAGAAATAACTTCCAAATATTATATTGATGTTGGCTTGGAAAACTCTATTGGCAGTTTACTTGGATTTACAGATACCAAAAAGAAAATCTTAACTCCTGGAACTACTCATTCAGGTGATTCAACTGTAACAATATTGAAAGTAAATAGTATCGATGTCACGTGCAACATTATACACGGATCGTATAGAGATGGAGTTAATCAACATATTTTACATACATTTTATCCAACAGTAGCTCCCGGTTTTAAAATTGTTGAGAAGCCACAAAACTTGATATACCTACCGTTAAACACCAGTTTCATTTCAGACATCGTACTGAACATATTGGATCAAGACGGTCATAGTGTTGACTTTAGAGGAGAAACAATTACTATACGGATACACATTAGAGCAGCAACATAAAATTCAACATGGGATTATCATTTAAACCACAACGGAAGAGTCGGGAGCTCAGTAGCTCCTCGACATTGGAAGAGTTAACATCGGACAACATTCGTTTTCTACAGAAGATTGGATTGAAACTTAACAGCGATGGATATCCTGGATATATCTCAAGGACCAACATTCGACGAAACACTATGGGAGAAGGAATATCACACGCACAACCCTTACACTTCATCAAAATTAAACAATAACGATGAAATAAGGATTCTCATTCAACAACAAGATATTTACACGTTACCATGTGAAAGTTACTTGTACATCGAAGGACGGGTATTAAAATTGGATGGAAAAACTGCTTCAACAGTTCCTTTTATAAATAACCCGATGGCATATCTTTTTGATGAAATAAGATATGAAATATCAGGGGTGACGGTTGATTCAACAAAAAAGGTTGGTTTAACAACGACATTGAAAGGATTAACATCATTAACACCGCATGAGAAGAATTCAATAGTCACCACCGGATGGGTTGCCCCCGATAAAGACACTATAACACCAGCTTCCAACGGTCACTTTGATTTTCATGTACCTTTACGATTGCTTTTGGGATTCGCTGAAGATTACAAACGGGTAATAATAAATGTCAAACAAGAATTAGTATTACTCAGATCTTCAACTAATAAGGACTTAATACTTGCAGACCCTGCAACTACGGAAGATAAACTGGAATTGCAACTACAGTTGGATAAAGTTGTTTGGAGAGTACCTCATGTAAGATTGGCCGATGAACATAGAATCCTATTATTGAGAAAGTTAAAATCTGACCGTGATATTGTGATGCCATTCCGAAGTTGGGAATTTCATGAATACCCTACACTACCTCAGACAGAACGACAAACATGGACCGTCAAGACATCAACTTACTTGGAACGAGCAAGGTACATAATACTCGGTTTTCAAACTAAGCGAAAAGATGTTATCACTGCAAATGCTGGTCAATTTGATCACTGTAAAATAAAGAATTGTAAAGTTTTCCTAAACTCTCAATTCTTTCCCTATGACAATTTGAATGTCATGTTCAGCAAAAAACGTTTTTCCATTTTATACGATATGTATGCAAGATTTCAATCGTCATATTATGGAAAGACTAATACACCACTATTATCACCTGACCAGTATTATTCCAAGGCTCCAATAATTGTAATCGATTGTTCAAAACAAAATGAATCGGTAAAATCATCAAGTGTGGATATAAAAATTGAAATGGAATTTGAAGAACCAGTAGCGGATGGAACTTCGGCATACTGTCTAATTCTACATGATAAAATAGTTACTTACACACCGCTGACCGGAATTGTGAAGAATGTACTTTAAGAAGAATTGTACAACAACTGCAAATTTTTGAGGTTAGAATTATCTGCTTTAATTTTTGAGGTTAGAATTTCATTTGTGAAAGACAAGTTGAAAACAAACAATTATGTAATTGTATAAATTTCAAGGATTTTACGAAAAATATAAAAGCGAGAAAATAATTAGTAGAAACTTCATTCTATCTTCAACCGTCGTATGGGAAACATCATTCGCAAGATGAATTCTACTAACGGAGAAGAAAATACACCTCTAATGGATGATAATAGTTCAGATATAGAAAAACAAGTTGAACGAGAAATGGACGAGTTCCTAAAATTCACAAACATAAGAAGAGAGAAGAAGAAAAAGCTGAAAAAGAAGTAAAAAGGAAGAAGGTTGAAGTTAACATTACAACCAATATTTTAACAGAAGTATTTCTTCGGATTATCTACCCAATTTCTTCATGCATGACAAAAAGTATATCAGTTGGAATTTTAAAATCAATGGATTATTCACCAATTAATTGTTATTTTAAATCAAGGAAACAAAATGGTTACTTTCAGTGAAACTACTTGGGAATCTCTCATGAAACATTTACATCTTTTGGAGTGCTATTTAAGTAACAACACATTTGGAAGAAGAACAAGATTAAGTTTATTGGAATCAAATATTGAAGTTGATATAGTAAAACATCGTGGAGGACAAATTGTTCGCTTCAGAGATTTAACTACACATAATGTTAAATTATATTTCACTAAAGAAGAATTTTACACTTTAAGTTGTACTACCGGTCCCGTCACCAGATATTTGAAACAACTAATATTTTCAAGTGCAATAATTAAAGACTATCTAATTGATACATTGGACAAAAAACCTTTTGTTCCAATTTTATACGGTCCCGTGGATACTTCAATCTTTAATAGAATACCTCAAGAAGTTGAAATGTGGAGACAATTAAACAACTATCACACCAATTTTAATATTGATGAAGTGGCACAAGAAGTGAAAGAAGAAGAACAATCCTGTCTGTTATAAACATCGGCTCATTCAATTTTTAAGTCAGTTGTTAGTAAGACTTCATCATGAATAAACGGGTTTCGTTTTCTAATGCGCCACATATAATGGAAGTTAAAAGAGGTATAATTGAATTTCAAGCTTTCCGAGGAAATGATGGTAATTTTATTATTAAAGAATTAGTAATCTTGGACATGAACACATCAGTAGTTTATCATTATTTGTTCAAACCTCCAGTACCATTTAATAGACTAACAACTAAAGCGAAAGTTACAAACAAATGGTTGAACAAACATTTTCACAACTTAAGATGGGATGAAGGTTTCATTAATTATAACATGATGCCGCACATTATGAATCATTATTGCAAAGAGTTTAAAATTATCTACACAAGGGGATTGGAAAAAGCAAATTGGATACAATCATTTACAAGCAACGAAGTGATTAATGCAATAATTGATAAAGATTTCCAATGCTACTTCAACGAACTTTGTATTTCATCAAAAAGTTTTAAACATCGAAGGTCGCAGTGCGCTTTAAAGAATGCCTACCGCTTGAACAATTTCCTTCAACAAAGTGGTGGGTGTAGTGTCAGTAGTGGGGGTAGTGTCGATTATAAAAGCGAGAGCGCTACCATGACGCAGCATGAGTATTACTCTAACCTCCGAAGAGACAACATCTCCGACGGACATTCTTATTAACAAGAAGATTAACAACAACATCAAGATGGCATCACAGAACTTACTTCAAATTTTAGTTGATCAGTTCAACGCTCATTCTAAATCATCAATTCTACCTACAAAGAAATGTTCTGAACTAAAAGAAGAAAAACACTACATCATTCATACGATTAAGAAAATGGAAACTTCAGTAGGTGATGCTATTAATTGCACATTGAGCGAGGCTCCATATACAGTTGGTGATGAACCAAAATTTCAGATCTTCCTACCAAGACGCTTTGTACAACTTCTTCAAAATGAAGATCTTCGTGTAGTTCAACCCGGCGCACTCTATTTGGTTTCGCACGGACCAAGTGGAAACAACTCAACTGAACTAACTATTCATGTAACACCTACTACTGATTAGTTTGTACATAACATTGTAACTATTTGTTTGTAATTGTTTTTCAATAAATATGATATAAAGAAAAAACAAAAAAAAAATTAAAAGAAGCAACATATTGTGATGTCTTTGTACATTACAATACGTTGCTTTTTTTAAAAATTCCACGGGATGACCTTGACCCACTTTTGTGTGATTATAAAAGCGAAAATCTACTTGTAAAATTCATCAGTCTACGACTACCTTTCGTACCGTACACATCTCGCTCACTCTATCGCTTAATATAAAAACTAAAAGATGTCTCTCAAAGTCAAGTGTACATCTTATGATACCAACACCATTACAACTTTTGAACAACTCGAAGATTTAACCAACGAAATGCGAGTTTTACTTACCGGTGGTTATCACTTAACTGTTGATGTTAGTGCTACTAATACAAGGATGTTCACTAAAACAAAATATTGCGATGATGAAATATTTATTTCTACACAACCTACAACTTCTTCATCGCCAACTGGTCAACATAACATCAAGTTCCAAAAGTATTACCAATGTTGAATAACTTTTGACAGACAAAACTACAACTAAAGAATCACATGATCAATGTTAGTTAATAAAAAGGATGTGATACTTGTATAAATAATCATTTGCTTCTCAGCTCTCACCACGACAAGACCTATTTAAGAAAATGTTGTACAGAATGATGATTCAACTTGATGGAAAAATCTATGGAAAAGACTACAACACCGTTGAACAAATGACCCAAGATTTAGATGTATTAACTAAAGAAGGATATCAAGCTAAATTAATTTTAAAATTTCCTGAAGTACATCCATTATCAACAGAAGAACTTGTTGCTATGGCTAAGGCGGAGAGAGAGAAAAAGTCTGAAGAAAACAAAGAGAAACAAACTTCCTAAATTTTAATAATCCTTACACTTGTAAGGTATAATTTTTTAAAACTCCATTTGGATGACCTTGAAATTACCCCCACCACTTTTCACAGTACATAAAACTCACTATTCAACACTATACACTCTTATTCTTTCACTGGACTCCGCAGCGTCAACATGGAAGAGCAAAAATACAAGTACAAACCTCATTACTGTTGTGAACAACAATGTACAGATTTAGGGCCAATGATGGTGGATGGGTTAGCTTGTACTAAATGTGAATTCTTTGGATCTTGTTACTGCAAATGCAAAACAAAACAACTACCACCACCGGAATTGCGAACTTTGAAAATTTACAAATCGAGATATTTTCATACATGTTGTCCTCAAAGATGTTTCAAATTTCACCCTCTCTATCTTGCTCATTGTCAACGCACCAAGGTTCATACAGATGATTTTTGTACATGCATGATAAAAAAATGTAAATACAGGTCAGATTGGTATTCCGATCCTGTAGAACCATCAAATGTGTAATTTCAATTTTATATTCTTTTTTAAAACTTCAATTGGATGACCTTGAGATTTCCCCCACTACTGGTTGTAATTTTTATATAATATTATATTCAACTTTAAATCATTTCACTTCCAACACTCCAACTAACAACATGGAAGCAAAATTTATCAAGTTTGAACATATAATAACTGAGAGGGAGGAGATGGAAGAATTGTTTCAAAACTTACTTTCTATCATGGACAAATATCCTATGAGGTGGTTCAGAATTGTGGTTCAATATTTAAATCCTGGTGAGTTATTTTCTTAATCATCATCATCACAGAGTGAGGAAGACGAAACAACTAATTCAGTTAGAATAATTGAATTAAAATATGAAGAAGAAGAACTTACCGCTTTATTTGATCATAAGCTCAAGGTCGCCATTATATAAACCCCCTCCCTATGCGCCGATCCTCATTCCATCACCGACTCTCCAACAATGAACAACTCTCCATTGACCCGAATGAATTCTAGTTTTGAAATAAACTCTAAAGAAGAGTTACAAGACATTTTTAATATTTTACAAGAACTTGTAGATAATTTTACAACCATCAAAATGAATTTGGAAATAACATACGATTGTCCTATTTGTGATAAAGTTGAAAGTTCGGACGAAGACAGTTTACTAAATCTAACTCCTGCACCATCTGACACTACTGATGGTAATAACGAAGAGCAAAATATTTCCCCCACCACTTCTTTATAATTCTTCGCTCCCCCCACCACTTCTTTATTTAACTAACATTTCTCGCTTTCACTTCTCATTCCGTCTTCGACTTTTGAACTATCAACATCACTTGTTTTAAAATTTCAAACACTAACACAATCATGATGGATATGATGGATGAAGTTCCCTTCGTAACTAGAATGGAAGAGGATAAATTGAAATTGGAAATTAAACGATTGGAAATGGAACGGGAAAACCAACTCGAAATGTTACATTTGTTCAAGCTTTTCAAATACATCATCTGGGGACTCTGCGTTTACCTTCTCATCGTCGTTGGTGTTTGCATTTACAACTCTGTAGTTCATCACAAAAGTTCAACTTGTTTAAACTCTGCTGTTGCACATTAATTGTATGTTCACAAATAAAATTCAAAAGTTACTTCAACCTATCCCACTATCACCAACTAGTTCAACTTTGAACTATTTCTGGTGGTAGTTGGATAGGCTTTTTTAAAACTTACTCTGGATGACCTTGACATACTTTCCAAGCCCCAGTTATAACTGTTAAATTTCAGTTTTAAATTAACTCTTAATTCATGCCCAATTCTACTTCAAATTCAGGGCATATGCTCTCGCCATCTGCACCCCAGCATCTGACGCCATCTGCTCGAGCAGCTGCTCGGGCAGATGGCACGACTTCCGGTCCAGAAGTAACCAAAACACACTACTGCTTATATCATCGATATAAGTCATGAATTTTAAGTTGAAAAAAACAGTGGTGCTTCTAGCAGGTTTTCTTATCAATACCGACAACCAAATTTAATATAGTATGCTATAAGTAATTAAAAGATAGTCTTCAATGACTGGCGTCATCTGGTTATCGTTTTAAAATCAAACTAAAAAAAATTGTATTGTTAATGTGATATTCTTTATCTCGCGTGTCGCGTATTAAATTGGTATGGATAGATTCTTGCATGAATTTGTATGGGTGACTGTACTAATACATGTATTATAAAACCCGTTCAAAAATTCTTAACTTTTTAACTAATGGTTTGCCGTGTAAAATGGTTGTAACTATCAAAAATAAATAATTATTTTATTAATTTGGTCATCAAAACAATTATTAAGTTATTCGTCGTTTTCAACAGACATTAACTGCGAGTAAATGAGGACTCGGCGAGTGGTCAGCGTTCCGAAACTGCAGTTATTGGTGGACAGAGGGAGAGAGGAATTTTTATCTCGCTTTTCGCATTCCAGTTTAGACCCCATTATCTCTCTGGTGACTGGTTTGATTTTACGAACAAATTAAATTAATTTGCTGATTTAAAATATATAAAAAAATTACAGTGATATGCAATACATTAAATTATGTTACATTTTATATTTGCTCGCTACACGTCATATGTAGTGTCAAATATATTACTCGATTAGTTATATTTATTTTACCACTAGATTTTTTGTTGACCTACACGATTAAAAGTAATCATGAGACATTTTATATGAGTTAATTGCTGATTTCGTAATGCCTGATTTCGTCATGCCTGATTTCGTTCGTCTTAAGGCTTTAATAGTTTTAACCAACTGATTATTGCCTACATCACAGAATATTCCAGTTTGTTGAATTCAGTACTTATTTTTTTACAATAATAATCGTAGTCAAAATATACATTTCACAAGACTTTTTACTTCTATATTAAACTTTTTCTTCTCATAGAACCAAGCAAACGGCTATTTAACTAGACAACCAAATTTTTTCTGACTGCATACACGCAGATAAATGAGACACAAAAACACTTGAAAAGTCTTAAGGGGTCGCTCTACCTCTCTGCAGTGCTTAAATGTAAGGGTTTAAGTTCTCAAGCCCTGTGCACTTAGTTTTTAACCAATTAAAATACTTTTTGTTATAATGTTGTTTATCATATGTTAATACACCAACACTACCCTGATAGTGTTGCGGTGCTGCTTGATGTCGTGCTTGATGTCGGCGCCCTCGTCAACACCGGACACTAACACGCCTCTCTTCCACTACTATCTGCTGGATCTAGCTAGCCTCTCTTGGATTGCTTTGGCTTGTAGTATCTGTTATTTTCCTCGCGCGATGTTCTTACAGAAAATGCGTTAGTATTTGCAACAAATTTAAAGATTATGCATTATGCGTAATAGTTATTTATGCAACAAGTGCGGAAAGTGCCGATTTCCTGCACTCAAGAGAAATGTTTATGGACGAGCCGCAGGCGAGTGCGGAATAATTTCTCTCGAGTGCAGTGAAGGCACTTTTCGCACGAGTTGCATATTACATTTTTCCTACGACTACCAAATATTTCTTATATAAGTATAAACGTTTAATATTCATGTTAAAATACCCACTATGTGAGGTCCCTGTCTCAGTGATATATATTTATGATAGACTGTATTATGCACTTCCTATATATTTAGTTAAAAATTCATTGGATTTTTTATGCAGAAGATTTAACGCCACTGTTTTAGCAGTCTTAGCAAGATCTTCAGGGAATAGTCACTTAAATCACTAAATTCACTGTCATAGTTGATCATTGCGCACCTAACTTACACCTGTAGCTGACCTATAGCTGGTTTGTAGGTTATGTTTATGTTGATTCAATCGAAAACGTCCACAAGGACAATAGATCAAATGTTTATATCCAGTGTTGCCAACGTAATTCCTGGCTAATCAACGTTTCCTTGCTGGCTAATGCAAATTGTTTTGTGTTCTGATGTTTAAACACTGGAGTGCGCAAAGTAAATCTAGCGTGCGCAAAGTAAAATGTATACGGCAATAACCTGTTTTGCTACGAGTATCGAGTGCGTAAACAACTGTTTTCACGGACAGTCGTAGGAAAAAAAATCATAATGGTATCCGAAATTAGATCAAAGATTTACGAAATGTACTTGTTAACTTTATGTTTTACAAGATATTCTTAATAGATTAAGCTTTTAAAAATGATTTTTTACATCTTACTGGATTCGGTAAACTGCAATTTTAACCTTACTTAAAATCATCTAGAATAGTATACTTGTTAATTTAATCAATAATTCGTTTCATGACAAAAAATACATTTTTGTACCGTTTATTATTTTACCTCAGTCTTTACCCAAATTGTTATGGAGGAAGAGCAAGACTGTGATCAAGTGATAAAGGAATATCACCTCATATTTTCACAAGATACGGTTCGCATGTTTACTGTTGGTTACAGTTAAATGGTATTGTTAAATACCATGCGCTTCACAACCCCGTTTTTTGTAAAACTTTCAATTATAAGTCTTTTTGATATTCGACACCACAATCTAATTAATTAGGATGAAACTATTTCAGACCTAGATTGTCTTTGTAAATAAAAAACAGAATAGTTAAAAAAATTTCAGACTTTAAAAAGTAATTATTATGTGACTATGCCCACCTAGCCTTAGTTTACAAGGGAATGTCTAAGTTATATTATTTTGAATGTCAGCTTATGATACTTTGAGTAGGTATTTTACTCAGTGCAACTACACTTTTAATTTGGTAAATATAGTCAAAATTAAATTTTGTCAGAAAAAAACTTTATTAGGCGCATTTTTATCAGCCATACTTGGATGTGATGCTCAATAGTTTATCTTATTATTTAATTAAACTAGAAGAAATATTACAGCTTCTGATTCAATAAGAACTGTGTAATTGACCTTACAGACTAGAGAGGTCAGACCAGAAAATTTCATTATCTTATCAAAGGCAGCTAAGTTTACAAAAGATAAAAGCCTGAACACGTTTTATTTCATTGCTGCTCGGACGCTTAGTTCCTTACTTTCTTTATTCAAAGCTCCATATTTATGGATAACAACAAAATTACGCTATTTTTTCATGGCATTATTATTATTTAATCTTATTCTTAGGATGTGCATATGAACAATAAAACATTATGTGACATTTTTCAATTTAACCTGACGACCCTCATAATTTAATTGATTCTTTTTGGAAGAATTTGTTATCTTATAGTGTTATTAAAGTTATTATAGCTATTACTTTAATCCTATTCCTATATATCTCTGTCGAAATAAAATCTTGAATATGCCCATGTTTTATTTCTATAAACACTTTATAATATTTTCTTTTTATATTTTTTTTTTTTGGCAAAAAATTGTTTTATGACCAAAGATGGTTAAGTAACAAGATAACCATTTTGTGTTTATAATTTCTATTTGCTGGCAATTCGGTTTGTTTTAGTGTATGATGAACTTTGTAAAGGATTTACTTTTCTGCGATAGAGTACTGTAAGGAAACATTTTAAGGGATATGTATGATAAAAAATTTTTACAAATTATTTTATTGAATACTCGTGATGTGACGTTTTTATATTTTCTATAAAAACAAAACGAAAAACAATTTTTTATTTTAAACATATTTTATTATCTGACGATGAAAGTACGATTTTTTTTAGTTGCATAGTTAAACTCGTTTGATTTACAAAATTAAGAGGAAAATTGAAAATATCATGCCACATAGTTAAAACAACGTAGAATCCAGTTCCCCTCGTTAAAACATTCTAATTGTGAACCTTATTTCAATAAACTATAAGCTTCAATCCTATTCCAAATTTAAAAATAAACACTATACAACAATAATTTGTCTGTTTCTAGGTACTTTAAACTAAAAAAAGTGATTGGTCCAGAATATTAGGTCATTCTGTGCCTACCACTGTAGTCTCGTAATCTGGACATGAAGGAAATACGGCAAACCACGGTTCTTATTAAATTTGATAGAATGCCGTCGTATCCACGATGGATTGTTGTTTCACTAACAGTGAGGTAAGCGCCAGACAGCCTGTCATCATCATTCTTCTTGCGCTGCATGTCTCATCGTCGTCGCCGCCGTGTCGGTGGATAAGGAACCCATTAGGGAGAAATAATCTGTCGACTTGTGGATAAGAGCTTATTTATTAAAAATATATCCATATTTGTATGTTTTGGTTAGTGTATCATATTACTCATTGACTATCAGAAAAAAGATTATAACACACCCAATTTTTTTTATCAACTTGAAGCCGTGAAACAAGAAACGTAGGCCCCTGTTACACTACGGTGGCCAGTCTAACGTCGCTGGCGACATGGCCAGTTACAAGTGCAGTTATTTCCATTGAATCAAATGGAACCCTGTTACACTACAGGGGTTAGCGACGTGCCGAAAAACAGCCACTCGGGTCACAAAATCAGCCACGGACACGGTGGCTGTTCTCAACTATACGGTGGCTGGCCACCCGGGCTGTGGCTGCTCCACGCTGTTAAAGTGCATTGTTTAACATTTGGTTATATGGGAGCCTGTTACACTACGGTGGCTGGCGACGTGGCTAGACACGCAGGTCGATGCGCCCGCGCTCGATATTTGGGTATCACGTGCTTTGACCAAAACATCAGTGAGACTCATCAGTGTACAGACGGTGGTTTGTCATTGAGAGTGGTTGGTTTTTACCTGTTATTACTTTATTGTAAAGTTCTATCCTTTTAAAATGGATAGAAATGGTAGTGGGAAGGATAAGGAAACACCTGAAGACAATGTAAAGACAGTGAATAACATAAAACTGGTGAGAAGGAAGAAAGATTTAAAGAACTATCAAAGGTACAAAGAAGCTTCTTTCTAGGCACAGACAGAATAGATGAAAAAGCACTGTTCTTTCCTTCTTTTTTTCTTGAGCAGGAGAGCTATCAACAACATATACTCACTCTTCAATGGCATCTTTACAACCGAACACGTCATGAAGCATCCACGAAGGTGGTCAGCAACGTAGCCAGCCACCGTGTCAGTCACAAGCCACGACGTAGTCTGGCCACCGTAGTGTAACAGGAGCCTTAGTAACCAATTTTGGACCATGTGATGGACTTATATTTTTGTCATCTGTTTAGTTCTAAGCTAATTGCTTAAACTACTCAATCCTTTAGAAGATTTGCTTTTAAAGTTTGAATCCGTTCTGTTGTTATTAGAACCATGAGCTCAAGTAGCTCAAAAGACTAAAAAAATAACTTGTAAAATGTAACTTTTGTTTGAAATGCGCAAAATAAGTAAAAGATCTTTTGGATATATACATTGAAAAAAGTTAAATAAAGGTTGCCACTAAGTAGTAGATTGGGTTTAAAGCTATTGGTATATTGGTATTGGCAATTTAGTTATATTAAAATTGCATTAGTGGTTGCATCGATATTATATAGAGAAATTAATTTTCTACTTTTACTTTTAATGCTATATGCTTGGTTCGGTATTCATAAATAAAAAAATTAAAGAAATGTCTCCGTGCTCCTATCTTCAGTAGGGAACAGACTCAACCAAATCTGCCAATATACCAAATATTATCTGCCGAATATACAGAATATTCTGGGTGAACAGAAATGCCTTTTTCAGTTCAATTAAAAAGGAGATAAAGCCAGTTATCCGGTTAGCAAAGTGGAGATATTATTTATTGGGTCACTTGATTCACTTTATGTTGCATCAGATTCTAAACAAAAAGTTATTGAACAAATGAAGGGTCAAGTATTTTAAGTCTGTTACTCCTTTTGAGTAATACTATCACATAATATTAAAGTCGTTCCGGCTTTACATTATTTTAATTAATATTTCTCAAGGTGATAGCTGCACTTTTGTTTGAATTTCGTTGTTATTTTGTTGACGTTAGTTATTATATGTATAGTCAAAAAGGTTTTGTAACAAATTTTTTTATAAATTCAATTGTCCATGTTCTTATTTTAGTCTAACCACTGTCTTCTACATATAGGAAGTGCTTTATATGGTTTTAAAACCAACATACCACTGTTATAGAGATATGTTATTTTGAAATGTATTATATTATAAATATTAATTCATACTAGTAACATTCATGGCATCAAGGGATTTCTAATGCAACTGTTTATCTATATCTAGTCAATAGAATATTAAAAGTTGAATTCCTTTGGTGACGATTGAAGTCTTAAGTTCAGTACTAAGAAAGTTAGAAAACTTGATAACTTGGTTAAACAACTCCTAGGATTCAACTCGAATCTGATTAGAATAAAATTATCTTTTGTCTGCTCAAATTAATGTAAATAATTTAACACTGCATTCATTTTTATTTAGATTGTGGAGTTTGTTAGTTATTTTTTTACAATTCTGTTGATTTGACTGGATCATGTTATTAAGTTTTAACCTTATTTTCCTCAAAACTTATTTAAAAACATAAATTGGTATTCTCAGTCATATAACATGGTTTTAAATTATTGAAAATTCACTATCTGTGGCATTCTGACATATTTTTTAATCATTATAATATTGCAGGGATTATTAATAAGATGTATTAAAGGGATTCCATAATACTAAATCATTAGTCCGTGTTTATTAGTAGAACGTAAAAAATATTTATATTATAAATATATCTAGTGTTGTATTCTGCGATGTATTAACTTATATTTGTATTGTTTAAGCTTATTTGAATATTTAACATCATACTGGAAGTTTGTAGCTATAATCCAAAATCAATTATGTATGCTCTTACAAATCAGATTTTAATTTAAAATTTTTAAATTTTGATGATTTTTAAGAAAGCTTGAAAGGGAAAAACATAAGTGTGCCTTAATGATCCCCAAATGAAAAATAATACAATTACGCCAACAAATAATATCCTTTAGCAGCCAGGACATTCCAAAAGTAGAATAATGAACTAAAACGGTTGGCAAGAAACAAAATTTCGTAAACAGGTTATTGTAAACAAACACACCGAAAATGTCTAGTCCACAAATAACTGAATTCCACAATTCACTGAAATCCACCGAATTTTAACGTGATTTCAACAATATTTATTATTAAAAAACATTATTAGTATTTTCAATGTCTTTAATTTTTTGTTTTTATTTATGTCTTAATATTAATGTCTATTGGTTTTTAATTAATATTATTATTTATATATCTTTGGTTATTATGAACATATTAGTAATTGCAATTGTGTAAAGAATACGTATATAGTATGCACAAACTATTAGTGTACTGTCAAAAACTTCAGTATATTTCACAAAAAAAGTTTGAAATTCAAGCCGTTACATCTTACTCTATATCACAGTCATGTTGAGTTAAAAAACTTTTTATCTTGCTTATAGCAATCTCTTTTTCCCAAATTTTATCACGCTTATTGAAGATTTTTATTAGAATTATGACCTTGAATAACAAGTGATCATTTCCAACAATGCTAATTATTTTGTCAGAAATAGACCCATAGTAATTTTTAACGCCAATGTCTACCAACCCCTTAGACAAATGGACAAGGTCACTTGTAGAAGATTGTTTAAAACTTAAGACGTGAGAAAGTCTTTCATGCTATTTGACAGTGTGCATTGTGACGTACAAACAAATTACGTTGTTGCGCTACTTTTATTACTTTCTTGACATATTTTTCAAGAGGATTTCATAAGACTTTATAAGCTCGACTATGAGAAACTATATATTTATCCTGATGTTTGAGTTAAAAGAAAAAGGTTTTATTGTTGAGAAAAATTACATTTTTAGGGTAAATGTAAAGAAATTATAACCACTGGCTGGGTAGCTGAGTGATTATAGTGCTCGCCTTTGAATCCAAAGGTTGCCGGTTCGACCCTGAGGAAAGTTCGTAGCTTTTTTAAGGATTGATTCCGGACCCAGTTGCCATTTGTCATTGGGCTATTAATTTTAATGATGCTCTCTAACAACTGGTCGATGTTAGATAGTAACAAGACTGGGGTTTTTACCGTTCCCCGTCAAAACGTTAAAAAATGCCACTGGCGTAGATAGACACAAAAACAAAACAAAACAAAATTCTAATAGAATTACTGTTTCTGGAAGGTGGAGTGATATATAATTGCCTGAAATATATGTTTTAAGATTTATCCGTACAGAAACTCCTTAATTTTTGGACACTGGCCACCAAACATCTTTAATATTATGGTAAATATATATATATATATATATATTATATATATATATATATATATATATATATATATATACATGTTATTCCGAGTACGTTTGGATCACCTGTATTTATTATAATATATTCTATTACATTTCTCCATATATTGGTCGTTGACGTACACAATCTATATTTTTTAATAATGGTAAGACAGAAAATGAAGGTAGGTATAACTTCAAGCATTGCAGTTAAACCAGAGCAGCCACCAGGAATGACTGGAATTTAACTTTTTTTGGAAGACATAAACTCAAAGATTGGAAGAAGTAAGGGCAATACAAAGATTAAATTTCAAAATAATTTTTTGCCATAACCATTTCTTGAGACAAATAATATTTGTATATTTAAAAAATTCCAAACTACTCTGAAAAAGTTAAAGTTGCGTTTAATTCTTTGTTAACCTCTAAGTCAGAACGCGAAGCAAGTGTTGCAACTGCAGTAGTTGCTACAGGGGTCCATTAAAGTCTTGTGTCACACAGGGTCTGGAGTCACTAGATTTAATGGCGAAGTTCTGGTGCAGCAAGAACCGCCACAACGCGTCATATGGTGGTTTCATTTTACAAGAAGTGAGACGTTTTGTAACGCAAAGTTTTGCCTATATTAAATGTTAAATAAAATTTGGTAAATTGTTAAAAGAGAATATCATTTTATATTAAACGCATAATGAATTATTTTGCAAGAAATTGAATACTTTTACTCTTAGTGAATTTCCCATAGGAAAGAAGCTTTAACCGTATAGGCAAATTAACGTAGTTCTCATGGTAAGACCTAAGCCCGGGACCATAAAAAGTCTAAAGACAGTACATTGTATTTTGGGGCTTCAATGTTAATCTTATGGAGAATAAGGATGTGTTGATATTTCTGTTACTAACCAATATTTTTTGGTTAAAACTTGGTATTTAGCTTTCTTTCATCCATTTATAGTAAAACAGTGGTTTTTGTTCTTATCATGGTAACAAACCTGCATACTCTTTTTCGATGTTAATAATATGGAGAAAAGGCAAACTTCTTTATTTATGGACAGATATTGATGAAACTTAGTATATGGTTACATACAGTCTAAATAACTTTTTTTATGCTAAAAACCTTTTTTTGTGTTCCCCATGGCAGCATATCTGCGAACTCTTTCCCTGTATTTATCATAAGGTGAATAGAGATTTATTTCCCTATTTATGAACACGTGATGAAATTTTGTTCAAAGGTTGATCTGGTCAAAATTAATATTACTAATGTGGAAATTCCCTAAGTACGCAGGTCTGCTGAGACGGGGTTTATTTTAATCGTATGAAATTGATATATTTGTATATAACAGATGTATTTATTAATATTATATAATAACAAAATTGTGTTGTTATTTATAATTTTTAATATAGTTTTCTAATATTTATGTAAAATTACACTGGATATTTTGTGCTTTCGCAGTAGTAAAGCATTCACAATAATCTTAACCCCCACCGTCTTGATTGGAGTTAATGTAGATTTTCTACATAAAATGTATTGGCATGAATGACTTACTACTAAGTGCTACTACTAACTTATTACTACTAACTTTACTACTAACTTTTATTAACTTATTTTAAAACCCATAGTGGGTTAAATGGACAGCTCCAATGCAGTGTCAAATATTTATTAAGACTAGAGATGGCCTCCTGGTTGAAATTCAACCAACATTTTTTCAGTTCATCTGGATTGTGTGGACCAAATTAGTTAAAACAATGTTATAACTGAAACATCTTTTCTTCCTGATTTGCTACCAGTTGTTATTACAACAGCTGTCTAATGATTCTGTCAATTATCTTCTCTCATAAGATTACCATTGAAACTTTGAGAGCCTGTAGGGCGAAACAATGGGGGCCGGTGTAAATTAAAATGCGATTCTGCTAATCTACAGCACAATACCTTTCTAACGGTATGCATGGATTTCTCCTACGATCCACATGAGCTGAGAAAAAAGGAGGAAACAAAACATGCTTGCCTATTAATATATAGATATCATGGTGAATAACTTACCTTCAGTAATTATGAACAAATGGTTTTCATTAACGCTTTGTTAATTAATAATTAAAATAAAGTGGTAAATCGTATTATTTAAAATTTAAAGGAATTGAAAAGAAACTTGATTTAACTCTTTACCTCACCTAAATTAAATTCCATGAAATGGGTTCATAGCGAAGATCGGATGCATCATAACCGTCGATGTAAATGGGGTATTGCGGTTTATTAGAAGTAGTTATAGGGGATCCCACGCCCAGCCCGGGATGTTTATAGCCTTGAGAACACGCCTTAGACTTGTTTACTGTGTACATACAATCGATAAATACCTAGGAGTTGATTAATTGCACCAAAAAATAAGTCGTCGTTTAAATGGGCTTTCGAAAAATAACGGAAATGTTAAAGGGTTTTTCTTATGCAAACATCTGTACTTGTCCCCATCAAGTAAATTTTATTTTCTTGTTTTATAATATTAAATCTTCTAAAATTTATGGCCACTAGCTTTGTAAGCTAGCTTATATATATTACTACTAAGATGTTGGGACTAACATCCTTAATTTCACCAAAGCAAGTTATAGTATATTTCGTCACAAGGGCCGAAAGTGGCGTTTTGCCGGCCCCGAGATCGTGTTTCAAGTTCGAGACGAAGTCGAGAACTTGAAACGATCGAGGGTTGGCAAAACGCTTTCGGCCCGAGTTACGAACGATATTTTTCATCACACTACACAATGCAATAAATATTATACTAATGAAAAAATATTTTATTCAGAGCCAAACAACTAAGCCAAGCATAACTACTAACCTAATCTAGCGGGATGCAATGTGTTTCCGGTTGCTAGGCAACCAATTCATTTCATTGTTGCAGTCACATGTTTTTGTGATACAACGTGTTGTGAATGTTTTTATGTAAGGTTTTATGTAAACCTATTCCAGCTGATTTTGCAGGCCTAGGCCGGAAAATTTTGCCGGCCTAGGCCGGCAAAACAGGTGTTTCGACGGTAGAAACTAGGGTCGAAAACAGGTGATATCGATGTAGTGTGATGAAAAACATTTAATGTTATATACATTATACAAGTTGGAATGAATCTATTAATAAAACTGTTTTTCTTGTACAGAAACTAAAATCTATGGAGGACCAATGTGACAGGTACAGTGTTTGACAGCTTTGCAGCAAGACTCGAGACATGTATAATGAGAAATGGTCACCACATGAATGACGTCTTTTAAAATATAACTTTGTGAATGGTTAGTGTCTACCAAAATTTACAATGATAGTTTTTTTATTAAATTGATTTTTTGTGAATTGTAAAAACTAATGTAAGTGAAAAATGATTACAAATACTAAATGTTTAATTTGCAGGTTTATCTGCCGCACCCAGTACATTACACTTTTAAATTGATTACAAAACACTTCTTAAGATTAATCATTTTTGACTTGCGATCGGATAGTAAACAACATAAAAGATATAAAAATGCACTTACACTGTATGATAATGACTGTTAGAACTGAGATTTTTCAGAACTACATGTCAGCGAGTAGTTAAAAATAATCAACAGGGTTTATAGTTATGCTCTTTGTCGTGGCCTATGAGTTAAAATTGTTATAAAGAGGGTTTTATAACTATGCTATTGTTTTGAGTTACGTATAAGGTAGCTAGTTATTAAGTCCATGATCCAGACTATAATTCTACAGCATCAGTTGTCTTCTTCATTATAGCGTTTTATCAAAGTTAGGTTTTATCTCCTTTACGATTAAGTTTAGGTTTTAACATTTACGAAATTTCCCATAATTACTTAACTATGTTGTACTGGAAGAAAAATACATCATCAATAATTTAATTACATGTTTTAAGTTTCAGTATCTGCCTAAAACACCACTAAATTATTCACACTTAAACAACAGAAGCCATACTTTTGTTCCCTTGTTACTGAACTTTACTTACATGTTAATTTGAAACAACTTTGGTAAATACCGTAACCCATCTAGACAATGTTGGGAATACAACTTTCTGTGCTATTCTAGTTAGTAACATCCCCGTCGCAGCAGACCTACTTATTCACTTTATTTACAATAATTTTGGTTTCAATATAAAACTTTCTCAAAACATTTTTCTCAACTCTTGTTTCACAGTTACAACATTAAGATCTACGTCTGAAAAAACTTCTTAAAGGTATGTAAAAACAGTTTTATCTAACCAAACTCATTTATTTTGTAGGTAGTATTATACAGCATTGATTTGTAAAACAATCTAGTTTTTGTTTAATTTCATGCCTATTTCTAAGGTTGTCAGAATATTTTCAGTTAATCATTTTCGTTATAACAAAAGGCAAATATTTCGTCCCATGTATATATATATATATATATATATATATATATATATATATATATATTACACATACACTAAGATATTTCTAATTTTTATTTTGTGTCTTCTTACGCCTGAGGCATTCTACACATGTCTTCGTTATTTGTAATCGACTTATTGTAAATATATAAACAAATTCAGGTAAAAATGTTTTGAAACCCTTACACTTTTGTGACTACAAAAAAGGTTACTTAAACTGTTCCCCTGATAAAACAACAAAAGAAATTAATTTAATTAACTAGGAAGGGTAATTAAACGAAAAAAAAAACAATGATACATGTTTGATAAAAAATTTTTTTATTTTAACACTCGTGTGCGTAAGAAAAAGTGAAAAGTTTATGTAATTATTTACTAGGGTCTACAGCATTGAGTCCAATGAAAAGGGTGTGCTAACTGTAAAAATCACAATTGTAAAAAATCTCAGCGCAATTTGAAAATAATTATAATTTGGAAAAAATAAACTAGACCTGTTTTTGCAATACGTTTTTTAATACACTACATAAAAAAGTCATGATATTGAAATAATTACAATGTCAAATGATTCCTTCCACATTACCATTTAAGAATATATAAAGGTTGAAAAACTTGGTAGTAAATTTCCTCTACAACTTGACAAATTTATGAACTCCCAAAAACTTTTATTTTTGTCAAAACACGTAATGGTGAACTACCATAAAAAACTATAGCATTTGATACCAGCGCTAGACTACGGTGTGGTGGAACCTTGAACTAGTATTTCTGTTTTTCCCTGGTTTGAACACTCAGCGGAGATAATAACCATGGGGGTCCACATTAAGAGACGGGTCCAGTTTTTGTACTTTCCTCTATGTGTAAATAATATTAATATTTTGTAGCAAAATATCATTTATAATTGATTATCCATATCAAAACCTACAAATTAAATATAGATTTTCTAATTTAAATTTATTTATTTCCTGTTAGACAAAAAATTAACATTTTTTACATTATTAGTTCGATAATAACTTAGAGAATAATCTTCATTGTAATTGTTCCTGGTTATTTTTAATAACCTTTCAGTTTTTTGTCCACCTACCAATAAAATATCTTGAAATTATAACAAACTCAAAATAGTTTTACACTTAAATTCTGTTTTCAAAGTGTGTCAATACTTTGCAAGGATAATTTTTCAAACATTTCCGGGGGAAGACCCCGGTCCGACCATCTCAACTGGGGGCTATTCCGTATCCGATAACCATCCTCCAGTTATTATAAGAGAAAGAATCGCACAAAACTTGTTGCACCAAGCCTCGCATTCTTTAAGGACAGATATAACTGATAGATAGATTGATAGAACTCTTTCCCACGCTCAGGCTCTGCCTTTATGGGAAATTTCCCTAATTTATGTATAATTGTTGTGTACAATGTATTTTTTAACAGTGTGGAACAAATAAATAAATAAATAAAAATAAAATATGCCAAAATAGTCCTTCTGAGGATGGGTTTTTTTCGAATTGCTCAGAATGCAAAGCCCTTAAAATTATGTGCTTTATGACGTAGTTTCAAGGCTTCTCAAACAACGTAGTTTCAAGTTTTTCTGAAGACCTTTTTATATTCAGTTTTTCTCAAGACTTCATGTTTGCCCTCATGGAAGTTGTCGGGTAAACTGCATTGGCCTACGTCATATGATACAAAATTTCAAAGGGCTTTCTAATCTGAGCAC
Organism: Neoaliturus tenellus; assembly: GCA_030545055.2. NCBI lineage: Eukaryota > Metazoa > Arthropoda > Insecta > Hemiptera > Cicadellidae > Neoaliturus > Neoaliturus tenellus. Next base: position 32,992,809 of record CM061535.1, read on the forward strand.
TTTGCCAAAAACCCGACTTCAACAATTCCAGTATATTGGGAGTTATTGCATTTTTTGTTTTGTTTTCGACGGTTTGATTTTAATGCAAATTTTAACACAAGTCATATCTGATTCGATCATACTTTTAAGGCTGGGTTTTCAGCCCTACTCTGTATACAGTATAAAGAGATAGGCCTTTATGGTACATTTTACTCTAAGAAACATTAATTTGGGTAAAAATTTTGAATTTCGCGGATATTTATTTTTAATTTTTGTTTAAAAATTAAACTTTAATTAATTTAAAATTAAATTAATTTATTAAAATTAAATTAATTTAAAATTAAATTAATTAATTAATTAAATTAATTTATTAACATTTAATTAATTTAAAATTAACTATTTAAATATGCATAAATCACTGTATCAAAGATGTTACATTTTTCCAAAGTAAACGTCGTTTGTATTGATTCTTAACTTAACAATTAAAATAATGAATCACCACAAATGATTTTGTATGATATAGTACCACATAAAATCTTTGAACATTAAGTTTTTTACTACTTACAAAATGACTAAGGAAAAATAAATCTAAACGTTTATGCAATTCTACATAATATTAAAAACCAAGCTATTAAACATGAGACTATACCTCTAGTATACTTTGTGTATAGTATATACTATATACACAAAATTATTAAATGATCTATTATTACTTGTGTTATGTAGATTAGGTTGTATGTAAATATGATGCAGATGTACTTTGGAGTAGGTTTCATTTTGGTTAATCAGAAAAGTTTATGTTTTCTTACAGTTATGAAGTACTGGAAAAAGATGGATCCCGTGTAACTGACCATCGAGAGGGTGACGATTTATGGTCCTGGGTGGTTCGATATACATTATCTACTCTTTTGTTAGGGAAACTAGGGCAGTTAGGGACCAGCCAGCACAAACTGAGTTAGCTTTAGTTGAGAAGAGGGAGACATGGTGTCAAACATAAGAATCGGTCAAAATGTATTAGTTTTCAATTAATTACTTCCGGGTTGAAATAGTTATTTGTGCTTCTAGGGACTAAAGTACAATGTTTTCTTCCTGAAGGGAAAGTGTTGTCACCCGAAGGCGAAGCCGAGGACGACAATTTCCCTGAGGGAGAAAAGTACTTTAGTCCCTTGATGCACACAACATTTTTCCTCCACATACACGAATAAAATTTAGGCCTAATAGGCCTACCGAACATAATTTAACTTTACCTTCATTTGATCCCTTGCTCCGTCAAGCTGGATCAGGCACATCAACATAAAAAAACACACACAAGGAAGGCTATATCATTTTTAAAGAACACGAAAAAAACAAAATATAATTTAGGCCTAGTCAAAGTTTTACACTTATGTTTTGGACTTCTTAGGTTCATAGCCTACCCAAGCGAAATGTAAACAAACACGTACACTGCCACGGCCATTTCTAGTACTAGAGATGCTGCTCACCCACTGCTGACAGAATGGACAGCAGGTGAGCAGCAGCTACAGCTGCTATTAGTCAACAATGAGTAACGAAACAAATACAAGTAACAGCTGACTGTGGCTCATGTTCTTTTTAATCCCTCTTTTAATGTTATTCTTATCTAACTAACTTTAGCCCCGTGGTACGAAAAAACTTGAGTTTTCCCTAGGTAGAACAATTAAGTATTCAAGTCACATAGGATAGAAATTAGTCCTTTACTACTCTATGCCAAGGAGTAAAATACGGCTTTAGATAGTAGGTGGAGGAAAAATAATTTGACTAGACTATAATGGTGTTATGATATTGAATATAGTGATTTGGATTTTACCTGTAAATATAAAAATTAAATTATTGTAAATAAATTAAGTAGTGGTCTTCAAGGTAATATTAATAGTTTTACAGACGTGTAACAATTAATTAACATAGCCATATTAACTAAAATGTTCCCAAAGAATTTCTTATAAAATTATTTCTTATTTTAATTATAAGATGTAATCTTGAGGATGGAGCGGTTTTTGGTTCAACAATCTTGTGGCTGTCATCGTTCATCTTGTACGAGAGCTCGTCCCACCGTGACGGCGGATAAGGAGCTCGTTAAGGAAAAATAATGCTTTCGTGCTTAAGGATACTGCCACTCAAATTATAAACCATTAACTATCTACTTACATTTTGAGGTTAGTGGAAATACAATTGTTATGATTTTAACTGTTTAGGCATTTTACTGTGATTAGTTATATTGGTAATAATAGTAAGGATACATACTTAAAAAATATTTTATTTTGTCAAATGTACGAAACAGAAACATAAATCATACGAAATTACGATAGTTTTTATTGTTTCCTGCACATTTTTATTTATGAAGTTAATTTCATTATAAACAATAATTTATTAACTTACTTTATTTATGTTGGCATTTGATTAATTTCATCCAAATTTGAGGCATAATTTTTTGTTCGTTCATTTCTTTTTTTAACGTTATATTAATGTGAAATAACAATCCTAAAGATAACCGAAATTGAAACTTCTAGACCATACGAAAAAACGCGGTGTGATAAACATACACAACAATAATTCACGATGGAAAAGTATTTAAAATGACCTATGTCATTTTCAGGCTTTGACATTTTAGTATAAAAGTTCCAGATATAACGAATATTGAAATTTGTCCTTTGTTAATCGCATGGGATAAGTTGTACTTGCAATACCATTATTCCCAAAACCATTAAGATAAGAGTAGAACTACTTGTAAAGTCCAAGAATACCATTAATTTGGGGATTTTTATTAAAAAAATGTTGACTTGACCGTATTGACTTGGTCATGTCATACATGGCTTAATCTGTTAATTAGAGAGAGTGTACTGGAGTACACTCTCTAGGACATAATATGGTAAGGGGAAATATATTTAGTGCAAAACAAAAAGTATTCATAAATAATTCATAAACGAATCGTACGATTTAGTTCTAAATATTTCGAGAGTTTTTAAACAGATAATAAATATTAACGCACTTGAATAGTCACCCTTGTGTTTCATGCTCACACCCACTCGCGCTTCGTGTTGAATGTCAAGTGTGTAATTTTGACTCCAGCAGAATAAAACAGATTTTCTTGTCCAGTCTGATATGTTTCTTCAAGTAAATTATTTTAATTATATTACTTCTACTTTTAGGACTAATTTTACTGATTTCTTCAATGTATCTATAGTTAAAGGGTGGAAAAAGAAATAATGATTGAAATAATAAAATAATGATTTATTTTCCACCAAAAAAAGTCTGGAAACGATATAATATCTTTAATAGTATTTAAGTAATAAAACTCAAACTTTGCAAATTAATTCTGAGTGCCACAGTCTACTTCCTAAAGTACTAATTTTCTTTGGATATTAAAAGGGGGACGGTCCACAAGTAGTTAGATGAAAATCTTAAATGTAAGCACAGGTCAATATGAACGAGAATAAAGTCACACACCCGACCACAAAAAGATAACCGAGCTATGACAGGGGTTTATAAAAAAAAACTAACGTAAGAATATCAATTCCATAAAAAAAGATAACATTTAATTTTCTATGTAACATATATCCCAGTTATAGTAAAAATATATATTTTTAACATGTGGATTTTATTATTAATAAGAGTAACTATGTATTTTTACGGCGAGTTTAGTTTTAGTGACGAAAAAATTTTACTTAAGCAGGACCAACTTATTTAATTTATAGTATCTTTCTTGTCGCAACAACTTTACAATTAAAGCGCCAAATAACTGGCACAAAACACCGCAGAACACCAACTTTAACAATAGAAACTGCCATACTACCTCTGCAGTAGTTTTTATTCTCTTACTTTTATAGGTACACAAAAATAAACACCTTTCACAATAATTTTTCACTCATATAAAAAGTTTTAATTGCAATTAAGCAAATATAATTTATTGATTTAAGTATAATACTATACTTAAACTGATATTTTTATTTTTTAATAGTTAATTTTTATGATTTTGTAACTTTAACTGTTTAAATTCTATATGGATCTATTCAACTCTTGGCAACTTCTCAGTTTCTCAAGCCAATGTTGAGACATATATAAAGAAGTTACACTTTTTGATGATTTTAGACGTGGTATTAGATTTTTCAATGATTTGGTTTTAATTGTTCAAATATTTTAAAGGTAAAAAATTTTATATACATATATCGATGTATATTCCTATAAACCATGAAATAAAAATAATTATTAATTACAAAACAGAAATAATTTTAATAGTTAATTCATTATTTTTCTCGTGTCTTCAGTACGGTTGACAATATGTATCCATATTAGACATATATATATATATATATATATATATATATATATATATATATATATATATATATATATATATATATATAATATTATTAATAATTATTCTTATTTGCTAAAATACCAACACCATTACATAAGTTTTAGGTTTTTCCAGTATGATTTTTAATGGAATAAAATGAAACATTCATAATAATCTTTATTTGAATAACTTATATTTGTCATAAAAATTAATTGCCGATAAGGGCCTATAATTATCACTTTTAAAAGTTTACTAACTATATTATTGCAATCAGAACGTTGTATCTATTTTCCGTTACAGACTTAAATAATTATAATATTATCACCCCATAGTTAAAAAGTTAAAATGTAACTGTGATAAGTAAATTATTAAATACTATTTATATGACTATTGAAATGAGCCGAAAACATGTTATTACCACAAATACAATTTAATTGGTTTCAAATTGTCCAAACAAATGTACATAGGTAACATTTGATCAGACAAAGGTTTTTCCATCTTATTTTATCTATAGCACACATTCCACAAATTTTAGGGATGCTCAGAAATTGTACATAATTGAGATAAAACAGACACATATGAAAATTCTTGTGTTTGTTAAACTCTTCTCTAACGCAATCTATTATAAACAGATTTTCATTCATCCTTCCCGACGGCTCTTTTTGTCTTAGTTACAACCGTTGTAGAGCCAGTGTAAAGACGGATCCATGACAGGGAAAGAATCACTGGTGTCGAGCTCAAAGTGAGTTCATATTAATTAACTATACTGTATATTAATTGAATGCAAGGAGTACTAGCCAATCAGCTAATTGTTTTTTTTTCTTCAGTTACTTCAGCGAAAAAAACTTCTGATACAAAACGATACCTAAAGAAACTATAAAAAATGTATACAGGGAGTTATAAAAAAAGTTTCAGGATTTTGAGAGATGATTACTTGGACAAAAAAAATGACACATAAACAAACGTCTTAAGTTGCTTCGTTAAGCCACCAGCCGCCATTGTTTATGCACTAAATAATTTTTATTTCCGTAGCAAATCATTGTATTAAGTTCATATTTTGCATGAATCTTCATCACAGCAATGCTCGATGTCCAACACAGTGTTTTAGGACATTATGTGTATTGGAAATTTTTCTTTACACTCTGTATAACACTTGTTTACAAATGTGTTTAGAAACTTCTTACTTTTATGAGTGATGTCACTGTCGTACCCTTGACCTGGTACAAAATAGGTCACTTTAGATTCTAATGATTAAATATATTATTGCAGTGCCCTCCCTTTATTTTGTCGACATAGTTTGTCGATTAAACATATTGTTGAGGTTTATTTGTAATCAACGTGGCCGCCATTGTGGTCCGCCGCCGCGGTGATTGCAGCATTGCCGTCGCCACATTGCTGGGGTATTCTGGGTCCGCAGCGCCGCACTCATCTCCTGCCGGATATTGCGAATCCGACGTCCAATCGGCGACATAACCGGCCCCTCACACGATATACCACGTCAGGCCGCATAATGGTGGGAGTTGATCAGCTTACACTCCAACTACATCAATAATTTTGGTATTGCATAAGCTATAGATTGAGTTTCAATGAATGCCTGTATCTGAAAGATTAACAAAAATGAAATACCTTGTGAGTCAAGTAGGGCCAGACATATTTTGGGAAGTTATATATTTTTATTCGCGGAGGCTGACAAAATACAGGGATTATAAATATAATATCTTTAATGTACTCGTTAAACAACGTAAAGGCCTCAGAGTTACCTAAACTTCGCACGAATTGCCTGAAAAAATTATCTTTATTAAAACTGCTATAGGTGGGTAAATTTTGTAGTACTTAATCTAATGTATATAAATAAGCTTTACACTTTGTACAAGATTATTGGAAAATTATTTTGGCAATATACTTTGGTTAGTACTGTGGCTCTTCAATTATATAGTTTGAGCCTCCATACATTTGTCTAAAGCAGTCTTGTAAGGGATAGCGTCACACAACCTCACTGCCAACATTGAGTCAGAGGCTTTCTTTTTTATAAATGTTTTGTGACACATGGAAGGTGATTTTATTATTACTACGCTTCATATTTTAGCAATGACCTCCCTTTATTTTGTCGATATAGTTTGATGATTAAACACATTGTTGAGGTTTATTTGCAATCAACGTGTCCGACAGTGAGGTACACCGCGGTGATTGCAACATTGCCGTCAAACATTGCTGGGGTATTCTAAACCCGCAGCGCCGCACTCATCTCCTGCCGTCACCACATTGCTGGGATATTCTGAGCCCGCAGCGCCGCACTCATCTCCTGCCGTCACCACATTGCTGGGGTATTCTGAGCCCGCAGCGCCGCACTCATCTCCTGCCGTCACCACATTGCTGGGGTATTCTGAGCCCGCAGCGCCGCACTCATCTCCTGCCGTCACCACATTGCTGGGGTATTCTGAGCCCGCAGCGCCCCACTCATCTCCTGCCGTCACCACATTGCTAGGGTATTCTGGGCCCGCAGTGCAGCACTCGTCTCCTGCCGTCGCCAAATTGCTGGGGTATTCTGATCCCGCAGCGCCGCACTCATCCCTGCCGTCACCACATTGCTGGGGTATTCTGGGCCCGCAGCACCGCACTCATCTACTGCCGTTACCACATTGCTGGGGTATTCTGGGCCCGCAGCGCCGCACTCATCTACTGCCGTCACCACATTGCTGGGGTATTCTGAGCCCGCAGCGCCGCACTCATCTACTGCCGTCACCACATTGCTGGGGTATTCTGAGCCTGCAGCGCCGCACTCATCTCCTGCCGTCACCACATTGCTGGGGTATTCTGAGCCCGCAGCGCCGCACTCGTCTCCTACCGTCACCACATTGCTGGGGTATTCTGAGCCCGCAGCGCCGCACTCATCTACTGCCGTCACCACATTGCTGGGGTATTCTGAGCCTGCAGCGCCGCACTCATCTCCTGCCGTCACTACATTGCTGGGGTATTCTGAGCCCGCAGCGCCGCACTCGTCTCCTACCGTCACCACATTGCTGGGGTATTCTGAGCCCGCAGCGCCGCACTCATCTCCTACCGTCGCCACATTGCTGGGGTATTCTGAGCCCGCAGCGCCGCACTCATCTCCTGCCGTCACCACATTGCTAGGGTATTCTGGGCCCGCAGTGCAGCACTCGTCTCCTGCCGTCACCACATTGCTGGGGTATTCTGAGCCCGCAGCGCCGCACTCATCTCCTGCCGTCACCACATTGCTGGGGTATTCTGAGCCCGCAGCGCCGCACTCATCTCCTGCCGTCGCCACATTGCTGGGGTATTCTGAGCCCGCAGCGCCGCACTCATCCCTGCCGTCACCACATTGCTGGGGTATTCTGAGCCCGCAGCGCCGCACTCATCTACTGCCGTCACCACATTGCTGGAGTATTCTGGGCCCGCAGCTCCGAACTCATCTCCTGCCGTCGCCAAATTGCTGGGGTATTCTGAGCCCGCAGCTCCGCACTCATCTCCTACCGTCGCCAAATTGCTGGGGTATTCTGAGCCCGTAGCTCCGCACTCATCTCCTGCCGTCACCACATTGCTGGGGTATTATGGGCGCTCAGTACCGCACTCATCTCCTGTCGGATATTGCAAATCCCATTTCCAATCTGCGACATAACCAGCCCCCTAACACAATATAAGGTATCGCCCTGCATAATGGTGGGAGTTCATTAGCTTACATTTTAGTTTAAATACACTTATACGATTTTTAATAATAGATTTATTCTTTTTTTATACTACACATTGTTTAACTTATCGTGAAAAATTGATTACATAAAAACAGACTGTGATTCCAAAACTAGTAATATTAAAAATATATATTTATATGTTTCCAAGTATAATAACACCTGTTACATTCATACTTGGAAACCAACTGAATTTTAAAGGAGATTCCAAAACCATAACTTTATAATTAAATGGTTTAACACAAAATGCGAGTAAAGTGGGGACAAACATAGCATTATAGTTCTAATGATTTATTTTGTATCGAGTTTAATTTATAATAAATGTCTCCAAAATGTTGACATGATGTCGTACATGGCTTTTAATTTTTAAACGGGCATCTTTCAATGTATCTAATCTAATTGAATGAGCAAATTTTATTTTTTGATGTCAAAAGAACATTAACATTCACAAGCTCACTTACGTAACTAATTCGATAAACCTAAATAAGACAAAAACATTTGACACCTTAATTACTTGCTATTAGTAGTCTTATTGATCATTTTCATTTATATAATTATTATAAAATATATATAAAAAACAAAATATCAAATAACACGGCAAGTTCACAGCCTATTTTACTTACAAAAAACTAGTATATTAATTTCATCAGATTTTAAACATATTTCACCTCAACATCCCTGAACATTGTGTTGGTGTCAGATGTGTCAACAACAGCTCTGGTCTGGGGTGAAATTGTAATCATTTAAATTGTTCCATTCGAAAGAGAAAATAAGTCAATTTTTTTATTATTTCAAAATAAACTTATAAAAAATCTTTACAATAGTATTTTTTTAAATTTGTATTTTATTCACGATTATAATTAATATTTAACTTATCAAATCATGTATGTTGTATAAACCGATAACAGTTTTCTACTATTATAAATCAACTAAGGAACAACGAACAAGTTAAAGATTTATTTCAGGCATTACATTGTTTTGTAGTTGAACTGGAACGGGGACGGACCGGCAGCAGACCACCAGCTAATGGATATCAGGCCACAGTCCGCCCGGGGCGCCTCGGCCAGTACTGGTGTGTAATGGTCGTCTCATATGTTCTGATAACACTTACACATATGTTACAGATATTATATTTAGAAGATTTTTAATAAGTTCTGTGAATTTTTAAATTGAATTTCATACATAAAAAATGTATGTTATATTTGGTAGTTGATTTTATATGTTAAGTATGCATTTTAAAATTTTCGTAAAAATCATATACTTTAAAACATAGTCATTTCATACATTTCCACATTTTCTTAAATATAAGACCATGTTTTCTTTGATTATGAAAAATACTTGTTGTCCAACAATGTTTACTTTTATTAAATGGGCCTAGTTCTTTTAATTACATTACAAAAGAAATTTTAGTAAGGTGCGTAGCAAAGAAATAAAATACAGATTTTTAACTGTCAAACAAAATATTTATAAACTACTAAACTATCATCTTTTGTATGAATGGAATCATGTTGACAGTTGAAATAATGCTGTTTTATTGCTGATACGTTGAAATATATAGACGAATGTATTGTCAGAATTATTGTTGATGGAAAACGTGTTGTTAAACTAAAAATAATAATTAAATGTATCATTAAGTTACATATTCGTAATATATTTCCACTCATCATTAACTAATAACAATACCCCCCAGGCATGGCCTACTTTCTCATTCATTGTCCGATTGAGATTTACGTATGACTAAATTTTACAATCTACTCGGGGCTTTTTATCATGTGTAAAAATTTGTATTTTTACTTTGTAAAATATATTATAGTTCATAATTAAACATTTTTTATTTAATTTTAATAATATTTCACTTAAATTTTACATTTAGATGTTGGAAAATTGCCCTAATTTAATTCATCACTACTTTTTCAAAATTGTTCTGAGGCTGCTAATTTTTTTAAACTATAAATGAGATTAATAATATATATATATGTATATAAATATATATATTATTAATGTCATTTCATCATGCATATATATATTAGTATATATATATATTTAGTTCAATGTTTACCAAAAATAAGACTCACAAATACTATGAATTTGAAAGAAACCTAACTAACCATACATACCTAACATTGCTTAATACAAGTATAGGTATATTTAATCAAATAATCAAATAAATAAACTGGTTTTTAGAAATTGTACCTAAAATATATATATGTAGGCCTATATTTTAAGCCACTACATCTGTAAATAAACAATATAACTAAAATTTTTACCTAAAACCGTATATTTTTGAGTTTTTTTTGTCTCCGAATCACTTGATTTCACTATAAAGGTTTAAGTTTACCTGAGTCTGCCGATGTGATTCACTGTCTCCTTCCTAGGTGACGCGTTTCGAGTATTAAATACTTATTGTCGAACCTTACTTACAAGAACACTTAAATCATCACTCGTACGAGGTCGTCAAAGTTTTTAAAATCACAACCATACACAATATTTAGGACTCGACACGGCCGGCTTCTTGTAAGTAAGGTTCGACAATGAGTATTTAATACTCGAAACGCGTCACCTAGGAAGGAGACAGTGAATCACATCGGCAGACTCAGGTAAACTTAAACCTTTATACTTAAACCGTAGATCGAACTTTTTAAATAAACCATCGATATTATGGTTCAGTTTCAATCACTCGTATTTTCATGGGATAGTAAATATATTTCTAAACAATATGCTATTACAGGACAAGAGGCTAACATATGTGTTTATAAATAATTACAGCATAACTATGCATAGACTTACTCAAACCTATTATGAGAGCTATCTCATAAAATCAGGGGTTTTCCACAGTAAAATGTAAGTTTTAAGTTACCGTACCTTTCAAACCCAATAATAATAAATACATAGAACATTGTGTTGATTTAACTTATGTATAGGTATTATTATAGTAAAAAATTGTACACGGTTTGGTTGGATGGATATAGTCTAATAAAATAAAAATAAATTGGATGTGTAGGATGTATATATTATAATAGACTGCAGGGAAGCCCTTAGCAGATAATTCTGTATAATTAAAAAAGACGTGCTTTCTCTCTGTGAATTGATAATGAGGTTCTTTCTCCAGTATATAACAAACAATTGTTCCACACGCTGCCATTGAGGCAGGGGATGGACCTATACTAAAGACAAAGTAATACAACTCATACAACTAATGTTCCCAGTCAGCACAAAATGTGAAAATCACGTTTTTTTCACGTGAAAAATGTAAAAATTATGTAAAAGTGAATAGAAGAATATTTTTTCACGTGAAAATTACGTGAAAAATGTGAACGTGAAAAAAAGGTGAAAAGAAGAATATTTTTTTCACGTCAAAATTACGTGAAAAATGTAAATGTGAAAAAAGGTAAAAATGAGAATATATTTTTCACATCAAAATTACGTGAAAAATGTGAACGTGAAAAAAAGGTGAAAAGAAGAATATTTTTTATGTCAAAATTACGTCAAAAATGTGAATGTGAAAAAAGGTGAAACAAAGAATATTTTTTTCACGTCAAAATTACGTGAAAAATGTGAACGTGAAAAAAAGGTGAAAAGAAGAATATTTTTTTATGTCAAAATTACGTCAAAAATGTAAAATGTCAAAAACTGATGAAAAATTAATATCATTTTAACGTGAAAATTATGTGAAAAATGTCAAATGAGAAAAAGGCGAATAATAGAATATTTCTCATATACAAATTATGTGGCAAAATTTAAATCTAAAAACGGGTAAACGAGAGAGTAGGTGTTTTTGCATTTAAAAGTTATGTAAAAAAATGTATATTTAAAAAAATTTAATTAAAAAATTTATTTTTAAATTTTATTTGATTTTTTAGTTATTGATAATTTTATTTGACTGTCAAAGTATCAGATTTACTTATGTAGAGATATTGTCTAATTATAGCTTTTGAAATAACAATTTGAATTTCAATTTGTGGTATCAACAATTTATAATTATATTTTTTAGCCTTTACATTATTCCAACAGGATGTAATTTCATGCGTTGGTTATACAAATTTTAATAACGCTATTAATATTTAACACGCA